>OX103943.1:36072551-36409973 GCA_944470405.2 Schistosoma mattheei | reverse complement strand
ACTAAATTCATCACTATTTTTTTCATTTAGAATGCAACAGGAGTGAGCCTTCACAGACCCTAAAAACTGTTTCGCCCTATGGAACTGATTACGGGAGACCCAACGAACAGCAGATTATAAAAAGGATGCTGGACTTCCATTTTAGTCTCACAACCACTTCCAGTATTTTTTGACTTCTTTTACTCTCGTTTGGAAAAAACTAAACTGCAGCTTAACATTACCAATACAACTTTTAAACGGGAACTTGGTTTAAACCTTTGTTTGATATTCGATTCTTAATGAAAGTTCTTGAATAAATTATTGAATCTAATGCTACTTTGTTTTATCTACTTAATCGTTGCAAGAAACTTGTGATAAGCGAGCCTCTCAGCACCTAGTTCATGTGTTCAAATGGTTGTGGACGGAATGGAAGGAGCTTTCGCTTAACAGGCTTCCGTGTCTAGTAGCAGGGGGTCACCAAAACCTCCAGGCAGGAACCTAGGTATGTTAACAATAAAAGAGGAAAGAGAAATTGGTAAATCATAGTATGATACTATCCTTAATCCTTAAGAATAGATCCACTTGCTTTTTAAAGGACTCCTGGGAAGTCGCTTGGACTAGCTCGGCGGGCAGCGGATTCCAGCATTTGACAACTCCTAAGGAGTAGAAGTTGCGTCTACAGTCCGTTCTGCTATGTTGTGTCGCTAGTTTCTGGGACTAAGCTTAAGTAGGTGTTTTAGGGGATGTCCAGAAGTGTTAAGGTTATTGTAAGCCATTAGGTCACCTCTAAGACGTCTATACTCTAATGAGTAGAGGTTAAGTGATTGGAGGCGCTTTTCATAAGGTGATTTGGTGCATATCTTCGTCATTTTCTTGCGAGACTTACATACTCGGGTCCTCTCATAACTTATTCTAACCACCATGGGTTGTCACGGCAGCTGATGGATGGACACGCTTTACACATCCTAACCGTACCTGCGTCTTATCTTATAGCTTCTAATTCAAATGACAAGCAAGCAATGCCCCTACCCGCACTAATGGAACACTAGTAACTAAAATGCACCCCATATGGTACCTTACACTGGTTTACGCACTCGCTTAGCTCTTTAGTGAGAATATTAATACGGTCCTGCTGAAAATCCCATGAACCCCTTTACCTTCATCAAAACAAATAAGTCTGTATTTGCTGCATATAGCAATTTTATTTTTCAGAAGTAAGATATAACAGTTAGAATTGGAGTAAAATGGCAGTATACAGCAGATGCACGTGGTACATGTCTTCATCGATTAACTGAAATAGAGAATACGGATATTAGCTTAACAGGCTTATTTAGAAAGACTAGTGTCTAATTTGAACTTACTGCGTGAGAAAGTTATACTGGAACTACGAATAATGTAGGAATCTAGTCTCCCAGGGCGTACGAAGCACTCAGACTGTAAGACAGTTGTCCAAAAATAATTCGAATATGAAGATGAAAATTTGCAGGCACTTTTCATCGTAAGGGTGAACATATTAGGTACCAGTTGACATCATACCGTAAAAAAACACAAATTTGAGAGTGGTGAAATATGATCTATAAAAAGGTGAGCTTAATTAACAGTTAATTACCTTTTTACTCCCTGATCATGACCTTTCGGCTTCCTTTTATGGCCAAAACAGCAAACATACACTACACACTGGTAGCAGATTTCCGGCCTTTCAATGTTAAGCTTGCTTTAACGCATTGCATAATGAGTACAACCCCTCTATTACTGCTATATTTTCATAACAAACCCTCTTCAATAGGTCGGTAGCATCTGTGACTTCATCTATAGTTGTCGGAATTCTGGGTCCTTTCGAAATCAATACCGATATACCCTACTGCTTGGCACTCTGTATTAGTTTGACTCGTTGGTGGGATAGTGTTGTCCATAATACTGAAGAAAATTAAAAAAAACGCAGATTGTTTCGTCTCATTTTGCCGAAAACATTACAAAGGACAGTTAGGAACGAACATGTGAACAGTTAGTCACAGGTGGCAGCAACAATTATTATAGCTAAATAAAAACGAACTTCGGCTTTGGATATCTAGAAAACAAGGTAAAACATAACCAAATATCGTTTAAAAACGTAAGGTCTTATATTAGTACTAGCCAGCTTAGCTGAATAAATACAGTGACTTCAGTAGCAGCAGGTAAAACCCAGAAAACAAAGCGAAATAAGGATAAAATTTTGCTCAAACGTTTAGAGTATCCCAAGCAACACAAAAAGGGGAAATAAAGCGGACGAAAGCGTAAATAAAGGGAAACGTCGCTCTTTTACTTACATGGGAAACTGTTGAAGTGTTGAGAATGTGTGTTTGAGTTTCAGTGAACTTTTGATTAAATGCACATTTCTTATGAATAAAATATAACCTGTTCTTTCTTTTTCAGATAATTTCAAATAACAATGAATTAGCAATTGCATTGGATATGCATAACAATCCATGCTTAAGCTTGTGCTCTACTGTTGTACAATAATACACTTTTCTTTTTAAATAAAATTTTTAAAATATTTACCGCTTTTCCACTGCATTGCAGATATATTTTGGCCTGTTGTTGAAAATAAAGGCGAACATAGGAGACCTTTGGGGTTCTGTCGATGGATAGAAATAGGAGGTAATGTGTGTATTTAAGCGAAAAGTAGACAATTAAGCGCATAAGTAGGCAATTCGGCGGATATTTAGGTGAAAATGCGACAATTCGGCGGATGTTTAGGTGAAAATTCGCAAATTCAGCGGATATTTAGGCGATAAGTCGGTAATTTGTCAACAAAAAAGCGAAAATCCGCATTATTTCCCCCGAAAAGGCGACATTCTGGCGCGTTTCACCCTTTCACCACCAAAGCATTTACCTTTTTATTTCCTCTTTTTGGGTTGTCTGGGATTACACTAACTTTTGGATTTTAGCACACTGAAACATTAAATTCTGTAGCTACACAAAAGAAATAGCGGAAAAAACACAGAACGAATAAAGCTGGCCGACATTTTATAACACAAGACTAGCCAGATTGCCTGAAGAAATACATTGACTTAAGTAGAAGCAGCAAAAACCCAGAAAACATCGCTGATTCGAAATAAACTTCACACCAACATATAGAACATTACACTAACTGCGGCATTTTAGCACACTGAGACATTAAATTACACAGCTACACAAAACAAATAGCTGGAAGAAGCACAGAACGAAGAAAGCCGACCACCATTGCTTACGAAGATGGCGGATGTAATAATTCCCGCCTCATTCTGATTGGTTGCTAAGCTGAAGGGCACATTTACGAAATTGAGTTGCGTTTAATTCCAGCCCAAGCTGGACATCCTTTTCAATTGCGAAGAATAAAACGCCACATTAATTGTTTGATAGTCTTATTTCAGCATTTTGACGCATAGAAGTAGTAGACTCTAAAGAACTGAAACGAACCCATGAAAAGCGGCAGTCGTGAAAAGTAGTCAAAGAGTCGTCCCAACATTTGAGATTGCAGTTTACTGGTATAACCAGAAATAACCACAAGGTTTGCATATCACGACACCGTGTAAGCCCAACTTTTGCGATGCTGAATTTATTGTTTTACGTTCGAAAGATGAAAATCTGAAATACAGTCAATCCCTACATGATAAAAAATGATGTACGATTTAATCAAGCTCACATGAGCATAATAGGCCAAACATGTGTCGAATAAAAGCAACTACTGATCATTCCAAACATCAACAGCCCCAAAAATGGCAAGATCGATGAAGTAAGACTCAGTACGAAGCACAACATACAAAATATCATGAAGTGACGCCAAAATTGACCCACATCCCACCATCGGTAGACGGATCTGATTGGTTATCAAGGTCACCGGCACAAAAAATGTGATAAATTTCAACTCAACGTGCCCATCTTTTTAACAGCCGAAATCTAATGTCTTCATCGCGAGCGTGAATGAACTGATTAACTCACCCATACTTCTCGTTGTTTCACTGCACTTCCAGGTCTTTGATAATGTGCAGCGGTTGATAGTCTAACAACCCGACTTCACTAATTCTAATCACCCTGGTGGATTTCCATATCTGCAAGCTCGAACGAGCGTGTTTGTCTCTTGTGAGTGGGGTTTCTGTATACCAGTAGCTATCACACTAGGAGACTGGTTGTTTGCAAATGCAAATAGTAGTGAAATGATTGTTTCAAGAAAAACTAATCATTACACTCAATTGATGATATGTAAGAGGATGGAATTTAAAGAGAGGGGAGACGGAGATGAAGCTATCCACTGAAAGAGTTGTGGTTATTTCTGCTGGGATAGAATTCCGATTGTGGCAAATCCTAATGAGGAAAAGTGATAGCGTACCTGAGTTCTTACTCTCCTATATGTGGTTCGGTCGATGTAGATTTATGTGCTTGTGGAAAAGAATGCTATGATTTATAACAATGTCGTTGAAAGCACATAGACCTACCAATCTCTCGAATGTAGCACTCCTTCCTCTCATTATATTTTGGGATGGGATTCCTTCATACCCGGTATCATAGAGTGGTACAATCTATCGTGACAACTGGTTGATTCGTCTCTTCTGGTGACCGGCTAGTTTGAGCAATCCTACTTGAAATAACAGCATAAATTGGTTAGAATAGATTGGAAGTGTATAGAGTAGAACTGTAGTGTTATCGGTTCCTAACCACACGACTCTCGGAGCTGGACATATGATTACTGAAAAGATTGGCACACAACACGTAACGCTTGAAGGAGGTTGCCAGAATTACAAGACCCTCCACCATCAGTTTCTTATATTTAGTCTATATTTGATAGATCGATCCCCTATTTAACTTGCTGATAGTTTTTTAAGCTTGGATAAAATTCTCAGTCAGTCAGCCAGTCAGCTACAACGTAGGACCGGGCACATATATGCATCGGTCCAAGTTGCCATACCTCATTAACACAACAAGATGGACACCGGATTCATAAAGTAGTTCATTCAAAGGTGGTAATATATAAAAGAAAGATTGCAATAAGGATATAGTACACGAAGAAAGAATTAGTTAGTAGAAAGAAAGATATGAAGTGATTTTAATCTCTTAGTTTAAGAGCAGACAGAGAGTGTATACACCGACGCCATTGTGATCGATTCTGAGCCATGTCACCAAGAGTCTCCAACCATTGGTTACGAAAGTCACGCGGACCCCAACCAAGTAGTCTGCATCTCCCAACATGGCTCAGACTAGAAGTTAGTGACTTCAAGCACTGGTGCCACGTTTTGGTTTGGCCGCCCCTAACTTTCTTCCATCCATCTCCAACACCGGCTTGCACTGAGCGCCGTGGTAACCGGTGTTCAAAGTATTAGGCGTTATATTTATGATTTTTACGATAGTGATAGTTCGTGTGGGCAATGACGTGACAGCAACGTAATATGTTACAGATCAAGTTTTCACATAATTGCAAATCTACAATCTTGGCAAATATGGTATTTAATTGACATAAATGCATATTGTATAGCAATGAAAGCAAGACTGGATTTCTACCTGGATCTAATTTTTAATTTTGCTCCTCCACCTAACATTTTGCTCAATTTTTAAACTATAGGCTATCGCCTAATATCTTTTCTTCCGGCCACTGACTGCCTAATTTCCGATTGTTGAGTACCATTGACAAACAGCAAAGAGACAATTTAAGAGGCTTTGGATCAACTAAGTGACAAGGACGACATTCAGTTGTCTGTCGTATGGATTAGAAACAGTTTAGGCTGATAGTTGGTTTGATTGGTTAAACATAAACTGGCTCGCAATAAACTTGGCAATTACGCATTTGGGTAGCCCACTCATGATTTTATAAGAGTTATGATAGCAAAAAGTGTAATAGGGGTTACCATGAAAGAAAATTCGTCGATGTATCCAAACACAGTGTTTTGCTTATTGCAATTTAGAGGCCTGCTTAAGCTTAAACTTTCATTTACTCTGAATTTCCTCCATTCATGTAGTTCCTCGTCAGTTCGTTACCATATTTCTGGTCTAAATACATATGAATGAAGATCGACCTATTGAGGTAAACAATCCTAAGTAGTTGTATCGTAACTGCCCCATCTTATATGACTGAAATTCACCAGTCACTAACATTGTCTGTCCTGCTCCTCGTCGTTTTGTTTTTCCTTCCCTTTCTCGGAAACCTTAACATATACCACCGAAAACATACACAAAACATAACGATTCGTGCTGCGTCTTCAGTAGTGCCTTCGATACTTCAACATTATTTGTAGTCATTTTCTGGAAGCCTGTTAACTTTGTCATCTGGGAACACTATCACGAAGCACAAAATAATGCCTTTAATCTGACGTCTTCAACCCACCGCTTATGCATTTGCCACGTTACTTCTGACTACAAACAGCTCTGAACCTCGTTTGCATTCATTCTCGACTGTCGGATGCCCGTCGCAATCCACATACATAATCATCAGTGTTACCCTCACCATGCCCTTTGTTGTCCTCTCTATCCCCATTCCTTCATTATTTTGCTCATAACCATTAATTATGATTTTTGCATATTTATCATTTATTTATTGAATTGATTTGTTTGTCGCATGTTCGTTTTGAACTTTTTCACTCTTCCAATTCACATCTAACTATTTTCAGCGCTAACAAACAAACCATTTCCTCACTAGGCAGAGGTTACGGATTCTGGCGATCCTTATGATGAGAGACAAGTGTAATCAATCCACCACAATACATACTGTTCCAAACGGCCAAGATATACAAAATACATTAACCAGCAAATAATTGCCAAACTGACTAAAACTATTGCAGTTTAGTGGCTTAACCACTACTAATTGGATGTCGCCAAAGACCTGGAACCGTATCGAAGTAACAACAGGTGAGAGCCAAGAACTCAATCAGGTTCGTACATGCTCGTCACAAGATTTGGATGCAGGAAGTCAAACAGGGTTATTATAATCGAATGATCACTCTGGTCCCTATGGATACCGAAAAAATCAAAACTAATCTCCAAACTCAGGTCACAGATGTAAAAAAGAACATTGGTTTGAACGAACTGGTCACTAAGGTATTGGGCATTGGACATATAGCCTTCTATCATGTTTGAAAAAACCTGGCTACAGGTCAGCAACGTTTGATGTATATTGACTTTGGTGTAAATATTGTAGAATTTAGGCTGTTGCATTCAGTAATAAACTGGCTTACAATTAGAGAAGCTTGGTCAAACAATATGGTTTAAAAATATGGTTCGCGAAAACTAAACATGCAGTAATGGCAACTGTTCCCAATTATTATTATTAGGTAATATTCTTGGGAATTAATAGATGAAACCCGAAATTTCCCAAAACTTCTGGGATTTTTCTCAGGCCTGGGAAAACTTCGGGGAATGGCACAAAAAACCCGAAGTTATCGCATAGTTTTCTATTGCAGTTTCCCCCAAACTTCACCTATGGTAGATAAAAATTTTCCGGAAAATAGGGTGACTGGGTTGTTTTCGTTTACAATCGTATAATGACAAATAAGCGATAGCAAGGAACTAAAAGTAGGACTCTAGCAAGAATTGATATGCACTTCAGCAGCAATGTTTACAGATATCTTTTACATATGCATTGGGAGAAATGGTGAATACTTTCCTATATCTCATTAAAGAAATATCTCTTAATTCACACTTCAATCTCCGCCTAAACTTGCATCAATGTACCAATGCTGATATTCTCTCAAACTACTGTTTAAATATTTGCACATAGATGGTTTATCACGTCAAAATCGAGCTTCCAACCCAGTCAAACTGAGTCGTAAGTTAGTCTCTCTCAGGAGATAGTGTTGAAGTGGGCAACATTTAAGAGGCAACAAGGCTATTCGACGTAAGTTTAGGCAGAGATTGAGATGTGAATTCAGAGTCAAGTTTCCCAATGGAGCACACAAAAAACTCACTTCTAGTGGCAGGTGCAATAGACAGTATATGGGTCAATGGTTGCTGAAATGCATATCGCGTTTTGATAGAAAATATTACCTATATTTCCTCATTGGATTTTACCTAGGTAAACTAAGTGTTCTCTGCTTGTTGTCACGTCTTTCCCCAAGTGACCCTCGTCATTTTCTAATCATTCTTGTTTCGTATTCTACAGTTCTGATTTTTACTGATACAATAAAGGATAGAAAGATTCATTTCCAAAATATGATTATTGAAATAGTAGCAACTCAATCGTAAGCAATGTAGTCTGGCACTAGTGTGGGTTAGCCACATCTCATTAGCACGAGACGAATACTAAAGAGGTCAAAAAGTTAGCTTTTGACAGTCTCTATCCATACAAGTTACCGCTGATCCTAATATTCGGATGATCTTTCATTCCTCTGTTCTCTAACTAGGGAATTCCAAATTAGAATAATCACTTTTGTTTACCACTAATGTACTTGAAAAACATCTGACAATTGTTTACCTATGATTGAAAGTTCACATGACTGCATTATTTTCTGTGGTTTATTAGTATTATTAATTATTCAAACAATTTATTTATTTGAACACAAATATTGCTACACGGGGGCACCAGATATACATGTGCCACACAAAGCAATGAGAATGGGGAGTAAGAAAGAAGGTAAGGTGCGTATAAGAAATAAAAAAAGAACAATAACGACCACAGATTAGTGTATGGTAGTGTAATGATAATAATAATAATGCGAGAAACAGAAAGATACAACCAGAAGAATTCTTTCAGTTAAGGAAGATACAACCACTTTTTATGAAGAAAGTAAAAGAAGGTTACAGCAGGATCGCCACCGACTTCTATTCTGAGCCATATCTGATAACATCTCTAGCCACTGTGTTGCACCATCTCTAGCACCCCAACCATGAAGTCGTGAAGGACCGACAGAAACCAGTCCTTTGCAGCTTTCTTTCATTCCGCGACATCATGTCATACACTGACCACCTTTCTGCTTTTTCCAACCAGTCCGCGCGTCCGCAAATAATGCACGACGTGGAATTCTCTGGGACGACGTTCGTAGGACATGTCCAAGCCACCGAAGTCGATGTTTCGAGATGGTGACACCAATTGAACTATCGTCTCTGCGCCCGAACACACGATGCCGAACCTCTTCATTACTGACATGGTGTCGCCACTGGATGTAAGCAATCCTTCGGAGACAACGATGATCAAACACAGAGAGACGTCTAACATCCTCAACTCGGAGAGGGCAGGTTTCACAAGGATAGTGTAAAACTGCTCTCACCGACGCGTTGTAAATCCGACCTTTTACAGCCAGACTAACGTGACGAAGGCGCCGAAGATGGCCCAGATTGGAATAAGCCGCTCTGGCTTTCACTATACGTGCATTGATCTCATCACTCACGCCACCACCGGCACTTATGCAGCTACCCAGGTACACAAAATTCCCGACTACTTCTACCTGCTCACCACCCAAAGTGAGTACAGGATCAGAATCCTGCCAGTCTTGTAAAAGTACTTTGTACTTCGAAGGTGAAAAGCACATACCGTACATACGGACATTGATTGCCAACTGATTAAGTGCGGATCGCTCGACTGTTGTTACTACCTTGACGTGGTGGTCGGGCTTGCCTATCGTGACGAAGCAACCGAGCTATACTGGCTGAAACAACTGTTCCTTGAGGTCCTACCATGTCAGACAGGTCGGTTGAAGAGCGGTAAGACCATTTCGGCGAGCTGAGGTCGAGTGACTGACCACACTAGGGTCCTGTGTGAGTGTTTCGGAGACAGCATACATCAATAGTACGAGATTCTAGGGTCTTAGTCAAGGAGGTCTGCTGGCCGATTCGACATAGGGTGTGTACGTTGAAGTCTCCAATGTGTAGTTTGGAGAGAGGTTTCAGTAGACCTGGAACAGTGTTTCGCGTACTAGAATCGTTGGCCAGGGTGACACTTGAGGAGGAAGCCAAAAGAGGAATTTTAGGGTTGAAAGTCGAGGTGGGAGGAATAATAGGAATTGAAGAGGGAGGTTGATTATGAATACAGTGGTCTTGAGTACTATTAGAAGTGTGAAAGCGGTTTTTACTTCCCGATTGCTCACAGCGTGGAAGGGTTCTTCTGGACGTACCTGAAGAGGGCAAGAGGTGGTCTTAGTAACCTGAGGACATGACCGCAGTACCCAAGGGACAACTGCCTAAAGCCAGTCACACACGACTTTCTTGTGGGTAATTTTTTTGTTAGCTCCTTGCTTGTTGGACCTCACAGCTGGAGACGGAAATCCGTGGGATAAGGCGAGGTGTGCATTCTTAAGGTCAATCTTTTCTAACCCCATCCTTCCTTGTGAGAAGGCAGCATAGCAAAGTTGGTGGCGTGAGTGATGAAACCAATTCGCGTATAGTAAAAAACAGAGTGGTTTACCCAAATCTGAGCCATGTTTGGAGCCTTCATATTGCTAGTCTGGCTGTAAAAGATCGGATCTATAACGCGTCAGTTAGACGAGTTTTGCTCTGTGCTTGTGAAACCCGGTCTTCCCTGATTGAGGATGTTAGACGACTCTGCGTTTGATCGTTGCCCTTCTGACATTCAAGGGTAGCAACATGTTAGTAATGCCGAGGTTCAGTAACGTGCGTTTTTATACAGTGACGTCAATTCAATCAGTGTCACTATCATGAAACGCCGACTTCGATGGCTCGAACATGCACTATGTCGTTCCAGTGAATTCCACATCGTGCATTATTTGTCAATGCTAGGACTGGTGAGAAATAAAGCTGTACATGACTGGCATCTGTTGGTCCTTCATGACATCCTGATTTTGGTCTTACAGATGGTGCAACATACTGTCTTGAGACGTTATAGGATACGTATGAATATATTTATTTATCCGAATACAACATTGGTACAAGAGGGCATCAAAAACATGCGCCACACAATTACAATGAGGTTGTGAAGAGATAATGTAACGTGCGTATAATAAAACAACAATGAACATAAATTGGTACATGAGTGAGATAATAATAATAACTATTATTATTATTATTATTATTATTATTATCATTATTATTGGAAAAGTAGTTCAGTTAGATGTAATACAACCCGGAAAAATCCTATCAATTGAAAAGTAAAGTTCATTTTTCATGAAGAAAGTAAAAGAAAGTTACAGCAGGATCGCCAATGGCTTTTATTCTGAGCCATATCTGATAACGTCTCAAGCCATTGTCTTACACCATCTCTGGAACCCCAAACAGAACGTCATTAAGGGTTAACAGAACCCGTCCTGTACAGCTTTCCTTCATACCACGACACAATGTCATACACTAACCACCACTCCGCATTTTACAACCAGTCCCAGCATCGGCATTCACAGCACACGTCTAGGCCCCCGAATGCCCTGGTAAGGCCGAGAGTGGGAGGGGCCGGCCCTCCCTTTCGAAATGCCCTCAAAAAGCCACGTGTATACAGACTCTGCCAGGGAAGTCCTACTCACTGCCTTCTCGCAGCGAGGATGTTGTTTACAAAATTGAGAGGACGAAAAGCGAGTGTTCGGAGCTTTAACCAGGCCGGTGGACATGGAGAGTTCACCTAGGGGAGTTGGAAAACCCTGATTCCAAACCAATGGCACACATGGGCTCCAGTATTCTGAAGGAACAAAAGGCGCATGAACCTATTGTTGGTCACCGGCTACCATGAAACTGCATCTCCTAAAGTTGCTCCACTACCTTGTGGACCAGATCTTTATTTCAAAGGCTCTGGATGTGGCACCCTAAGAAAACTACCTGCTTCGGCTTGGGCACCCGGGCAGTATCACAGTCCACACACAAATAAAATGAAAATGACGATATTTACTGAAAATTCTATTCGCTCTTCGATTAACAGTCAAACAATTCACATTATTATTATTATTATTAGAACAACACATATAAGCGAACAATTGTTTTCAATTAGATCGTCATCAGGCTTTACTCTAATATACATGAATATTTATACGAAAGTTTTAAACCAATCAAGGCAATATGAGTCAATAATCACAATGAAATAGAATAAGTCACTACACATAATAGGTAAAAGTACAAGTTGATAGTACGAAGACAGGTGAACTGATAATAGTGAGAATAATAAACTACAATAACAAAGCTCTTATCAATAGTTAATCGTTGGAAATAGAAGGTCAAATAAACATGGGTAAATAGACTAGGAATAGTAATCACAAAACATTAAAAATCATTACGTAATAAGATGTGTGTAAATAATTAGATAGTGAAGAATACAAAGAGGCGGATAATGACAAACAAATAATGGATGTGGAAATAAGGTTAACAATAACACAGAATAAAATAAATAATGATACTAATAAAATTTAAAATAAAAATAAAATAAAAATTGTTAGTTAAGTTATAACTGGCCATGGAAGGGATAGGGGAGTCACGTATTTCTTCTGTACACATAGATTGGGGTTATATGTACGAATTCCAATGGCTTCAGCTATATATAGGAGACGGGAACGGACTCCGTCGGGAAATGATGGAGGTATACGATAGATAACTCGAAATGATTTCAACTTGTCTACTGCATGACCGCTATCAATAAGATGTGCTAGTATAGAACTGCGAATGGTTTTTCTCTGACCCTTTATGTACCAAGTTGGTAGATGTTCACTCATTCGTTGGTTAAGTTGCCTGGTAGTACGCCCTATATAGCTATCTCCACAGGAGCAGCTGAATTTGTAAATGCTACCACTGATTACAAATATTGAAACAGTTTTTCTGAAACCGCGTACACGATTCAAACCGGCTGCCTTCAACGTTCGCACACTAATGCAGATCAGACAACAGATAGGGCTGGCTATGTCTTTGGAAAGTCTTAATATTGATGTTTGTTGTCTATCCGAGACCCGTATTCAAGACTCTGATGAAGTACTAAAAATTCGCTCTCCGTCTGTCGCTTCAAAAAGCTTGTTTTACGTGCGTTTATCCGGGGACCCTATAGCATCTTCGCCTGGCCTTGCTGGCGTTGGTGTCGCACTAAGCACTAGAGCTGAGGCAGCACTAATCGATTGGATCCCCATTAACAGTCGGTTATGTGCTGTTGCATTAGAGAGTTCCATCAAAGTGAGAAGAAATCGGCGTGAGAAACGATGTCTTTTCGTCATCTCCGCCTATGCTCCGACAGATTGTAGCCCGGATGCAATCAAGGATGAAGTTTACCACCGGTTAACTGTTCTTCTCCAGAAAGTGCGTCCGACAGATATTGTAGTATTAGCCGGAGAATTCAATGCTTAGGTCGGGCGTCTAGGCACAGAAGAGAGTCGTTTAGGTGGCCGATGGGGACTTGTTGGTCGCAGGACAGATAACGGGGACCGTCTACTGCAACTGTGCACAGACTACAATCTGTTTCTGGCTAGCACTAACTTTCGGCACAGTCATCACCGATGTGCCACCTGTAGTCCTCCCTCTGCATCCCAAGCCTGGACTCAGATAGATCACATCGCGATCAGCTACCGCTGGCGTGGTTGTGTACAAGACTGCCGCTTCTTTTCGAGTACCTATCTGGACTGTGACCATGCCCTGGTCTGCGCCAATCTTACCTTACTTTTCAGTGGACAAAGAAGTGACCGCCACCAACGGATTGATATTAGCAAGCTCTTGAAGTGCTACAAATCACCTGACCCAGGTGACTTACCTCCGGCTCTTTTTAAAGATGGTGGTGACTTTCTGACTAAGGAACTGACGACGTTGTTTACGCGAATTGGTTTCATCACTCACGCCACCAACTTTGCTATGCTGCCTTCTCACAAGGAAGGATGGGGTTAGAAAAGATTGACCTTAAGAATGCACACCTCGCCTTATCCCACGGATTTCCGTCTCCAGCTGTGAGGTCCAACAAGCAAGGAGCTAACAAAAAAATTACCCACAAGAAAGTCGTGTGTGACTGGCTTTAGGCAGTTGTCCCTTGGGTACTGCGGTCATGTCCTCAGGTTACTAAGACCACCTCTTGCCCTCTTCAGGTACGTCCAGAAGAACCCTTCCACGCTGTGAGCAATCGGGAAGTAAAAACCGCTTTCACACTTCTAATAGTACTCAAGACCACTGTATTCATAATCAACCTCCCTCTTCAATTCCTATTATTCCTCCCACCTCGACTTTCAACCCTAAAATTCCTCTTTTGGCTTCCTCCTCAAGTGTCACCCTGGCCAACGATTCTAGTACGCGAAACACTGTTCCAGGTCTACTGAAACCTCTCTCCAAACTACACATTGGAGACTTCAACGTACACACCCTATGTCGAATCGGCCAGCAGACCTCCTTGACTAAGACCCTAGAATCTCGTACTATTGATGTATGCTGTCTCCGAAACACTCACACAGGACCCTAGTGTGGTCAGTCACTCGACCTCAGCTCGCCGAAATGGTCTTACCGCTCTTCAACCGACCTGTCTGACATGGTAGGACCTCAAGGAACAGTTGTTTCAGCCAGTATAGCTCGGTTGCTTCGTCACGATAGGCAAGCCCGACCACCACGTCAAGGTAGTAACAACAGTCGAGCGATCCGCACTTAATCAGTTGGCAATCAATGTCCGTATGTACGGTATGTGCTTTTCACCTTCGAAGTACAAAGTACTTTTACAAGACTGGCAGGATTCTGATCCTGTACTCACTTTGGGTGGTGAGCAGGTAGAAGTAGTCGGGAATTTTGTGTACCTGGGTAGCTGCATAAGTGCCGGTGGTGGCGTGAGTGATGAGATCAATGCACGTATAGTGAAAGCCAGAGCGGCTTATTCCAATCTGGGCCATCTTCGGCGCCTTCGTCACGTTAGTCTGGCTGTAAAAGGTCGGATTTACAACGCGTCGGTGAGAGCAGTTTTACACTATCCTTGTGAAACCTGCCCTCTCCGAGTTGAGGATGTTAGACGTCTCTCTGTGTTTGATCATCGTTGTCTCCGAAGGATTGCTTACATCCAGTGGCGACACCATGTCAGTAATGAAGAGGTTCGGCATCGTGTGTTCGGGCGCAGAGACGATAGTTCAATTGGTGTCACCATCTCGAAACATCGACTTCGGTGGCTTGGACATGTCCTACGAACGTCGTCCCAGAGAATTCCACGTCGTGCATTATTTGCGGACGCGCGGACTGGTTGGAAAAAGCAGAAAGGTGGTCAGTGTATGACATGATGTCGCGGAATGAAAGAAAGCTGCAAAGGACTGGTTTCTGTCGGTCCTTCACGACTTCATGGTTGGGGTGCTAGAGATGGTGCAACACAGTGGCTAGAGATGTTATCAGATATGGCTCAGAATAGAAGTCGGTGGCGATCCTGCTGTAACCTTCTTTTACTTTCTTCATAAAAAGTGGTTGTATCTTCCTTAACTGAAAGAATTCTTCTGGTTGTATCTTTCTGTTTCTCGCATTATTATTATTATCATTACACTACCATACACTAATCTGTGGTCGTTATTGTTCTTTTTTTATTTCTTATACGCACCTTACCTTCTTTCTTACTCCCCATTCTCATTGCTTTGTGTGGCACATGTATATCTGGTGCCCCCGTGTAGCAATATTTGTGTTCAAATAAATAAATTGTTTGAATAATTAATAATACTAATAAACCACAGAAAATAATGCAGTCATGTGAACTTTCAATCATAGGTAAACAATTGTCAGATGTTTTTCAAGTACATTAGTGGTAAACAAAAGTGATTATTCTAATTTGGAATTCCCTAGTTAGAGAACAGAGGAATGAAAGATCATCCGAATATTAGGATCAGCGGTAACTTGTATGGATAGAGACTGTCAAAAGCTAACTTTTTGACCTCTTTAGTATTCGTCTCGTGCTAATGAGATGTGGCTAACCCACACTAGTGCCAGACTACATTGCTTACGATTGAGTTGCTACTATTTCAATAATCATATTTTGGAAATGAATCTTTCTATCCTTTATTGTATCAGTAAAAATCAGAACTGTAGAATACGAAACAAGAATGATTAGAAAATGACGAGGGTCACTTGGGGAAAGACGTGACAACAAGCAGAGAACACTTAGTTTACCTAGGTAAAATCCAATGAGGAAATATAGGTAATATTTTCTATCAAAACGCGATATGCATTTCAGCAACCATTGACCCATATACTGTCTATTGCACCTGCCACTAGAAGTGAGTTTTTTGTGTGCTCCATTGGGAAACTTGACTCTGAATTCACATCTCAATCTCTGCCTAAACTTACGTCGAATAGCCTAGTTTCCTCCCAAATGTTGTTTTGTGTGGCACATGTTTATTTGGTGCCGCCGTGTAGCAATATTTGTGTTCAAATACACATATAAATAAATATCAACTAATCAGTTTTCATTGATTGCCAAAATCACAGTAAATTTATTAAATAAATGAAAGTTCATTGAAGTTCAGTTTATTCAATGCGTATTGATCGAAATTATGCAGTTGAAAATACACAGGAAGTCTTTAAACATTTTTATTTTCGAACAAATTAACGCAACGAAATGCATTAAAAGTTGACTGAACAAAAATCACCTTATATATGTGCAATTTTTAAGGTGGATTTTCTTTTTTGTATGTTATATTTGGGAGTGTCATAACCCTAATATCTCTCATTTTGAAATGGAACAGTCCGAGGTTGGTTTTGGTCTTTCTTTTTGGATTAATGACTGGATATTTAGTTCACAGGTGTTCTTTCCCCCAGAGAATAAAACACCGATCGAGTGAATCTAAGCCATTTGTTCTTAACTGAATCTTAACGGTTAACAGATAGCTTAGAGGCAAATTGATAATATGACCGTTAAAATTGGCTATCTTGTTTATATGGGTACTGCGGTGATGTTTGTTGATATGCCTGTTGATTTCATTTAGTTTGTTGTTTAGATTTCTCCGTTTTCTGGATTTTTTTTTAGCATATTGTGACTGTGGCGTCTATTTTAATAGCTTATTATATTACATTTACTGCTTCGGTGGTTTTTGAATGAGCATAATTTGGCGAAATGTCATGCACTTCAACGCCAACGTATAGATTTCAGAGTTTTCTTTTGATAACTTATTGCTTGAGTGCGATGGGGTAAATCGTAAAGGCTTGGGACCAGGATCAGATTCATTGATAAGTGCATGAACTTCGAGATCACACTTTGTTGCAGACTGGACTAAAATGGTATAAAGCCCGATATTCGTTAACCGTTAATCTTTGGCAACAATATCGATACAGCTTAACATGGGTTCTTATTCGATGTAATGCGGCAAATCAGAGCTAGTGGTTGAAGATGTATTAACTTCAAGAAAGTTACCGTAGAAAATCTAGATAAATATGAACCGTTGATCCAGTTAACACTTATATCTATCTTCAGTGTTTTCCACAATCATCCATAGTAGTCATTATTGTGAATTCAAATTGTGTTCGTTATTTTCTAATCATGAACAATTGGCTGAATATTTTAATACAAAGTGGTAGTTTCTTCTTTATGCGTTGTATTTGGGGATGTCACATCTACAACAGCTCTGTAGAGTAATCAAACTCGACTCAACCAAGTGGGATATCGATAGAACATCAACTCCACTATGATGCTTACTGTGTTCAGTATTTCCATCTCTTGCAAATTTGATTCGTCTTGATTACTTACCACACGTAGATTTGGTGGCTCAGCGATCAAGACCCTCTCAGCCGCTAAGTTACGAGCCTAATCTCTGTCCCATCTACTTCAACTTTGGGGATTGGGTAGTATCGAAGCTCTTGCACTTAATGCGTAGCTCGTAGCCTAAGGCATAGATCTATACTTGGTAAATGACCCTTAAAAATATAAAACATTTCTGACCACTCCCACATCGTCAATTACGTAACAAGGACACCGTAGAAATTAATTAACCGTTTTTATCCAGAGAATGTTACTCCACCAATGTCCTTGCTCCAGGTTGTCGAAGACTCCTTCATATCTGTTATAATTCTCTCTTACGGTTATAACCCAGCTATTCCTATTGCTTAGTATTCTCGGACACCGATTCACTCGACAAGTCCCCAAATCAGAACACGGTTGAACAGCAAAGAGATTATATTCCAATAACAAGGTTATATGGAAGTAAGAAGCACAATAGGGAAAACGTTAGTATATTTATAGTTTTTCACATGAGAAGATTTCTAGTGTTCACTAAGTATTGACTAACACTGATTGGATAAGAATTAGCCAATCAGCGTGCACCAAAGCAATCGTGCATTGAGCATGCTTTAATCCAGTTTATGTCCCGCTAACAATATCCTTTTCGGATTCCTCGTTTATATTGATGCTTATGTGTAAAAGATAAAGCTTTCTCATAATCGATGTTTAAAATCACGAATGGTTAACTGGTTGGTTTTATTTCGAAATATTTTCTATGACTTTTTCGCGGTTATCATTCTAGCGTTTCCTTTGTAGATGAAGAAGCGATTACATCGATCTGTCGGTTGTTTTGGATTTAGATCTATTCATCTTTTTTCAAACACAGCGATTACCAGTAAAAAGCTGCAATCCAAAAATCCCCCTATTCAGAACTCTGATCCAGACCCCAAAACGTATAACAAAGGACAAAATTTACCAGCATCTAGTGATTATGACCTAATGTTAAGTAGTGTAGTAAAAGAAAATGGTACGTATAATTAGTTTTGGGAAAATACGTAAAACCATATATAAGGTAGATTTTACTTAAATTCAGCATATAATGATGATGCTAGTTGAATTATTTGCGATGAGTAAGAACGGTTATTTTATCCATTGTACAGCTACTTCCTAGTTTAGAATTTCATTCATTTCTGGATATTAAGGTTAGTTAAAACGATAAAATCTTATAAACATTAGACATTTAGTGCGTGTTAACCTTTTCTGAAATTTCGTTGAAGCTAAGGCTAAAATACAAAGGGAAAATGTATGTAAAAAATTGTTCTGTTGAATTTTTAGTGTTGAACTAACAATAAATTTGGCACAGTGCTGCCTGTGTATAAATACATAATACACACAAAGTTCGACGAAATCACATACTATGAACTGACTATGAGCTCACATAAGTATATGACTTAGTTTTTATCATAACTATGTATCTCGAAAGGATTGTCAGAAATCTGTCTGCTGTTATTGGCTGAGGTCTATCGATGTGTGTTTGTAGATATCTGAGATTATTGTCCAATGAATAATATTATTTTAAAACAGGCCTTTGTGTCTTGCATATATTTCGTGCATTTATTTTCAACAACTTTTATGCGGATCACTAATCGCCGACGTTGGTAGTAGATAGAAATTGCGAGTAGGTGTTGATTTTATGACAAGAATTCATGTTATAAAGGATAGTTTTTAGTTCTGAAAATTTTGCAACCCAATAGCTTGCGGCTTTATGGGACATAAGTCAAATTGAAAATTAGTGATGATTATTCTGGATTTTTTCGTCATTCCTTCGTAAATAGCAGGTGCTTTTTTAACTGAACGAAGTGTATTTCATTTATACTGTGTTCCTCCAAAGTTATTTTTTGTCTTGTGGTTCCTTCTCTTCATTTCTTCACGATATCATTTCGTTCTTTGTAGCGTATTTCATAGTGTGCTGTTGTGCCAGCTTTTTTGGTATCAAAACGTTAGTCTTACTGGTTGCTTGGTGTTTGTCTAAATTATTACAAGATGTTTGACAAACTTTTTTTTCATTTGGATGCGTTTTTTTTTACTGAATTCGCTTATACTTACCAGTGTATTTGCTTCTCGATTCAGCCAGTCAAATGATATCCATTATTCGGTTGACTTTTCTATTGTACGTTGAGTGTTGCTTACTCTAAAAGCATTGAATTCAAGGAGATTTGGTTAGCCTATGTGCTATCAAGCAATTACTTATTTTGATGAGTAGTCTGAGCACCTATTATTTTTCCTTCTAGTCGTACATCTATACCCACTTCCAAAACTAGCTTCTTACCTCACAGCCGTTTTTCGGAATGTTTTCGGTGGGAAAATGAAAGAGACCTAAGTAGGTCAGTCGACTCTTCTCAGCCTCATTTCTATTTTGGAAGAACGATCTGAGGCAATCGTATTTGGGGGGGGGTGTGGTAGGACAGTCATTCAAGTTTAACGTCGTTACTTTTTCAGAAGCAATCTGGTGATACATTGTATCAGTACACAAAATGTGTAAATAAAACTAGGTAGATCTACGTGGTTTTAATCGGGATTGATCTGTTGTTTCACATTTCATCATCATCTAACACAGACTTCCCGGAGCTTAGATTTCTGCTGTAATCAAAGTCGAATCATTTTTAGCAATCATGTCATTTTTCATACTTATTTACTAATTTCCAAGTTTAATGTTCTAAAGAGTGTTTTGATACATTATCATATTGTTTGTTCTACATAATAGATGTCTCCTCATGTTCCACTTCTCAAGTAACCAATACTAGTGTGCATAATAGTAATTTATCACACACAAAAACTAGCAACGTCAAGGAAAATGGAAAATACTTAGTGTTTGGCGGTAAAGTTTCCGAACCTCGTGCCCCACGTATTTCTAATGTCAGAAAACAACAACCGATGAAATTTCAATCTCGTACACTCAGTCCTTCCGATAATCAAGATGTACATGAATCGTTGCAAAGAAATTTTATCCTTAACTGCTCATCTGTTTCAACATTGAAGCGCAACTCTTCCGAAACAAGAAAAACTGATGATTCCGATCTACAATTCGAAAAGCAATTAAATAATGGTAGTAGACATTATGACCTAAATAATGATGTATCAGAAGATATTTACAATTACTTATTGAATTCTCCATCCTGTACAAATTTACTAAACACTGTAACTGCCAAATGTTCAGATAAAAAGTTGATTTCCAAGACGGTAAGTCTTGGAATTCCTACACAAAGGTAAATTATATATATATTAAATGCTCTGTTTTTTCCTGTGGTAAAGTAAAGAAATTCATGAAAATATGTTTTTCTAATGCATACTAAAAACAAACTGTTTATTTACTACGTGAATCTTGTTTGTCATAGAACATAAAAGTTCCAGCCGCCCGACAGACTCATTCATTTGAATAACAACTAGTCTGTCGTAACCAAGTTTTGTGTCCAATACACTACTTCCACGTCAGTAAACCGTCAAATAAACCACTAACATGCCGTTAACACTCCAAGGCCGAATGGGAAATTTTACTCAAAATATTTGGGACCCTGATAATTGACCAAACTTAGTGAATTTTCTGATTTTCACTACTATTAGTATCTGGTAATTATTATTATGGTAAAATTTCTCAGTATCGTTTATGTGTCAATGCTTATGGTGTTATTGGTTAACATTTCCTTGGCAGTTATTTTTGTCACTAGAAATTTGTTTGTATTTAACAAACACTGTAAACTACTTTCAAAGCATAGTTTGTAATACTGTTTTGCAAATACGCTATGTATATATCACTGAATAAGGTGAAATATCAGATTATTGGATTTGAGTAATTTCTTCATTTTACCTCATGAGAACTTATAGCTGACTGAAAAACAATTGTGCGATTTCTGATTGGATTCTTTATCGCTTTGTAGTTTCTTTTCAAAGAACACATTTTCTTTTTAATTCCTTATTCACAGTCTATGTTTATATGCAGAATTTAACCTGATAAGTTTTGTTTAACTTGTGAACTTTATTCAAAAATTATGAAAGAGCATTTATATTTGATAGGTTAGAATATTAAGTAATGATTTATTACTTAATGGTACTGTACTTTAAGTGATCACTAAAGAGAAGACAAATCCCAGCGTTAACAAAGACGGTACGAATAAACGAAAAAGATAAGTGTCAATCTAAGATATTAAGTGTGCTTTCCCTTAAATACGAACAGAATGAAGTGCCACGTCACTTTTCCAAGCATATAGAGCAAAAAATGTCTATTTTCGAAGTGTTATTACTAAGTTTTTATAATTTCAAATAACAACTATTGGTAAAAGTCTCATATCATGACATTGACATGATCAAAATTATTTTTTGACTACTATATATTCTGCGTTCTTCTGTACTAAATAAACTTATACTAACTTCAGGCAACCAGATCTCTCGATACATTTAAACAGCAAAATCAATAAGGTTTGTCAAAAAAGGGATTAATTATGTTTCACAACTTCTCATAACCTATATACAGCCGAAGATTATGTATATAATCTGTCAAGCATAAAGCTAATCAAGATTTAAATGGCCATGTTCCAAGTAAAAATGTCAACCAAGTTGATGTACAAATTCAATTTGAAAGGCTGTACCAACAAGTCACGGACTTAAAACTTATAGATCATGACAGAAAGGGTTGGTCTGAATCCAAACTTGTTGATATGGCAAATCAACATTATATTCTTGCAATTTCACATCCAAGAATGGTGACGAAGGAACATATGTTGGCATTGAAGAATTTACAAAAGAATAAGACCGTTATAATAAGACCAAATTGAGCTTCATGTATTGTAATAATGAATCGAAAAGATTATGTGTATAAAATAGCCCAAATTCTCAAAGATGAATCAAAATTCCAAGTTGGCAAATCTAGTAAATATGTCATCGGAACGATGGGAAACAGAGTTAATAAACAACCTAGGGAACTTTTGAAAAAGAAACTCATCGATAATTCAACTTACAACAATCTGCAGGCAAAATGGTCGAGATTGCCTTTCATATATAGTTTCCATCATGTACACAAATTCAATATCCCGTTAAGATCTATAGTGTCTATGGTAGATTCACTAATATCATAAGTTAGCTCGATGGT
Organism: Schistosoma mattheei; assembly: GCA_944470405.2. NCBI lineage: Eukaryota > Metazoa > Platyhelminthes > Trematoda > Strigeidida > Schistosomatidae > Schistosoma > Schistosoma mattheei. Next base: position 36,387,348 of record OX103943.1, on the reverse strand, counting down.
TAACTAAATTATTAGAACCAATTCTTAAGAAATTGGCAGCTCATAGTTTAATAGACAGACCACAGTTTTCTGATGAAATGGATAATTTGAATAACCCTGATAAATTCATGATGTCTTTTAATGTCTGCTCATTATTTACACGCATACCATTAAAAGAGGTTGTTAATATAATTTGCGAACAGTCTGAACTACTTTCTTGACCATAAAATAAGTTGAGGAAATTATTATTGCTTTGGATGAAAGAAAGTCATCTCCAGTTCAGCAATCAATTGTACAAGCAAACAGGTAGGGTGGCTTTAGGATCGCTCCTATAGCCTACTTTGGCCGATGTTTGTGGTTAACCTAGAAGAAAGAAAACTAAAACATGAAATACAGAATACGATACACCATTCCAAATATGTCGATGTACGTTTATTATTTGTGATGACATGGATTATTTTCCAGTTGGTGTCTTTAACGTTTTTTGGACACTTAGATGCCCGGAAACAGTAGATAACTGTTCTAACTTATCAATGAAACATGTATTAGGAATTCGGTCGTTAGTGAGACTATCTCGGAAAAAGACGTGAGTAATATTCACTCTCAACCCAGGAGATTAAACCAATGGCCAGAACACTCTTGGAAAACGTTCAACTGACCTTCAGCCACACTTCAGTTACCAATTATTTCCAAGCAACCTGAATGGGAAATTGATATAAGTTTTTCAACTCTTGGTGAGGTTGGAAAGGCTATGAGCAGTCTGAAGCGAGGGGAATCAGCACGATCTGATAGACTAACCCGCGAGGAAGTGGTTTAGTTTTAGCAGTTAGATTAACCGCGATCTTTGATAGAATTTGGGGACTATTTTATCTCGTCATGCTAATGTGGTATTGCAATTGCAGCTGACTTACATTCGTGCTAGATCCTACGCTGATTATAACTATCCGATAGTGAAGTAGGGTTGATTTTTCCTCAGTATGTGGTGGTTATTTTCCCGTCGTACAATCATTTTATTTTAATTCTTGTCATTATGTCATTTTAATTGGTGCAAATTTTTTGAGTTGCTACCCTGTCTTGTGTTGCACAAGTTTAGCGTTATTCTCTGTTGTTCTTTTTCAGTAAGAATAATTGTATGTTATGATTATATTGTAACTGCATGTTATTTCCAAAATATAATTTATTTATGTAGTATTCTTTATCTTACAAAAGATCTATATTTTGTTTGCTTGATTCATACATTTTAAAACCTTACTAATCCTATTTAGGCCAAATCATCCTCTAAAACTTTCTCCATCTTTTATGGAATCAACTTCAATGAAAACTGTTAATGATTCTTTGCGTCATGAATTAAAGCATCCATCTAGTTTCCTGTTTGCTAATGAACAAAGAGAAATGGTTGAGGAATTACGAGCAACAAGAATTATTCTTTTGAAACTGAAACGTTTATTAATCGAGGTTAGTGAGTGAAATGTTTTATTTTTTACTGGAGTAACTTTCTACTTCTGAGCATAGTGTTATTATCGTAATCTTTCAGTAATCGATTTTCGAAAACTTTGTAAGCTGTACCTCACGTCAACTAATTACTTTTACGTCGCCTGTTGTTTTGTGTAGAAAATTCATATTACAGATATGTTCTATCTAAATGATAAGAATTATAATAGCAGAGAAAATAACCCCCAGTCGTAGTGTTCTTTTTATCATATTTTGTCTAGTCAACAAAACAGTCTTTATTTGGGATCTTCTTTGCTAAGTAGTTAGATCGTTATGGGATTGTTTTGGGACTAGTAATCAAACGATTTACCGATTCTCCATGGTGAGCACACAACAAAAACATATCGAACCGTATGAGTAAATAATGCGTAGTTTTGTTTATTCGAAACGCTTTCATTTACTATTTTAATATCTTCGACTTTTATCGTATCAAATAACTTTAAAAAATAAACCAACGATCTAGAAAGTTCCAAATTCTCCTATCATTTAATAATTACATTGCCAGAATTACAAGACCCTCCACCATCAGTTTCTTATATTTAGTCTATATCTGATAGATCGATCCCCTATTTAACTTGCTGATAGTTTTTTAAGCTTGGATAAAATTCTCAGTCAGTCAGTCAGTCAGCTACAACGTAGGACCGGGCACATATATGCATCGGTCCAAGTTGCCATACCTCATTAACACAACAAGATGGACACCGGATTCATAAAAGTAGTTCATTCAAAGGTGGTAATATATAAAAGAAAGATTGCAATAAGGATATAGTACACGAAGAAAGAATTAGTTAGTAGAAAGAAAGATATGAAGTGATTTTAATCTCTTAGTTTAAGAGCAGACAGAGAGTGTATACACCGACGCCATTGTGATCGATTCTGAGCCATGTCACCAAGAGTCTCCAACCATTGGTTACGATAGTCACACGGACCCCAACCAAGTAGTCTGCATCTCCCAACATGGCTCAGACTAGAAGTTAGTGACTTCAAGCACTGATGCCACGTTTTGGTTTGGCCGCCCCTAACTTTCTTCCAACCATCTCCAACACCGGTTAGCATTGCACGTCGTGGTAATCGGTGTTCGGGCATACGTAACACGTGGCCCATCCATCTCAGTCGATGAAGATTCACAAGCTGATCAACTGATTTACCATCATTCTATAATACCCTGCGTCTAACCTCACTATTACTTATCCGGTGATCCCAGCAGACGCCAGCAATATTTCTAAGGCATCTGTGGTCAAATACTAGTAGCTTACGAGTGTCTTCTACTCTTAATGGCCATGTTTCGCCGCCGTAAATTAAAACAGAACGGACTGCCGCGCAGTATACTCGTCCTTTTATTGATAGACGGATATCTCGCCTTCGCCAAAGGTGACGTAAGTTGGCAAAAGCCAAACGAACTTTTCGAATCCGTGCGGAGATTTCGTCAGGCACCAACTCATTACGGCTGATCAGACTTCCAAGATAAGTGAAGTTGTCAACGCGTTCGACTACTTCACTTCCTATCCTTAGTTCAGGTGTTGACGCAGACCAGTCCTGAAGCAGCAGTTTGCATTTACAGGGTGAGAAGTGCATTCCAGACATTCTGGGATTGTTGCTTAGTGCTACCAAAAGACTCTGCGTTTTATCAGCGTCCTCACCAAACAGGACTATATCATCTGCGTATTCCAAGTCGATAAGTGGACTTCCTGGATGGAGATCAATACCCGAGAATTTAGTAGACGAGAATGTTATTACCACCAGTAAGTCTATGATGAAGTTAAACAAAAATGGAGAAAATGGACAGATGCCGCTTGAGGTTGCAAAAGCAGATGACAGTTCGCCATAAGCTCTCACTCGACTAGTAGTGTTCAAGTAAAGAGCCTTTACAAGGTTTATGTACTTCTGAGGTACGCCTTTCGATGACAGACACTGCCACAGAATCTCGCGGTCTACAGAGTCAAATGCTGCTTTTAAGTCAAGAAAGACCACCATTGTCGTACGCCGATAAGTATGCCTATGTTCTAGAACCTGACGAATGGTGAATATGTGGTCGATGCAGCCATGACCAGGTCTGAAGCCAGCTTGATTCTCTCGTTTTTGCAGTTCACGAGTCTTAGTTAGGCGTCTGATAATTATCGAGGCTAGTATTTTCGATACTATATTAGTTAAACTAATCCCTCTATGGTTGTCACAGGATGATTTTAACCGTCTCTTATATATTGGGACGATAAGTGATTGCGACCAGTCATATGGAATAACGTCTAACTCCCAGATCTTAGCTAAAATATTAGTCAACCTAATCGCTAAAATTGGACCACCAATCCATCTAGAGTTAGGGAACCTACTTCAATGTTCCATTCACACTGTCTGGGAATGGAGGGTAGTTGTAGAGTAGCGGAAGGCCAGCTGAACTGTTCTCTAAAATGTTCCGCCCATCGTTCTAAACGTCTGGACTGAGAGCAGATGAGAGTGTCGTCTTTTTCCGAAATAGTCTGACTTACACTTGACTTATTAATTCCAGTTTCTTTTATTAGTCTGTAGAGCTGTCTTGTGTTCCCTATAGTCGCCGCCTTTTCCATCTCTTTTGCTTTCATTGCCCACCACTGCTCACGGTCGTTTCTTAGACTTTTGCTTAACCTAGCTCTGATTTGTTTGGTGTAGAGGGTCGACATGTTAGTCGATGTCTCTCCTTATGTTTAAAATTTATTCTTGCTAAAAATGAAAGATTATCTGAGCACAGTTGCAGCAGACGATCACCATTATCTGTTCATTGTGCCATAATACTAAAATATCCACCTAAATGCCTCTCTGTTTGGTTTAAACTACCTATTTGTGCATTAAAGTCACCTGCTACGAGTACTATGTCTGAACGTTTAGCTTTCTGTAAAATTCATCTTTCACTTCATCCGAGCTGCAGTCAGTGCGAGCGTAGGCAGAAACGACAAAAAGGCGATGACGTGTGTCCCTATCCTCCCGAGTTCTTACCTAGCCGTTTAGCCGGACAGCACATAGACGACTGTTGACGGGGATCCACTCTAGCAGTGCTTGTTCTGCCCTCATGCTTAGTGCTACGCCTACACCTGCCAGTGCACGAGAACTGGCCATCGGGTCACCGGATACACGGAGGGTGTACCTCGTTGGCTCTCCGTTTTGCCGAGGTGAGGTCAGGTGAATGACCACACTGGGATTTTGTGTGCGTGTTTCAGAGACACAGCATACATCAATGGTACGAGATTGTAGGGTTCTAGCCAAGGAAGATTATTGACCGATTTGACATAGGGTGCGTACGTTGAAATCTCCAATGTATAGTTTGGAGCGAGGTTTCAGTAGACCTGGAACAAAGTTTTGCGCACTAGAATCGTTGGCTATGGTGACACTTGAAAGTTGATGTACGAGGGATAATAGAAATTGAAGAAGGAGGATCAGTCCAACTGGCCTTTTTTTTATTATTATTATTATTAGCTTTATTCAATATTATATTATTGGTACAATATAGAATTCTCAGCACAAAGTATTTCAACAAGTTTCCGTTTCTTTCTTCTTGGTCGGTCCTCGCGATAAATACTGAGTGGTCGCCAGCTAGATGTTATCAGTCCAGTAAATGAACATGGGAATGATGTACATTCTTTTCGTTGTATATTTCCAGCAACCATATTCTCTCTTTTTGAGCTTTTTGTAACTTTAATAACGAAAGGTTGTACATTTTTCAGAAACGCAGCAGTATAGGTTGTGCGATTAATAGACATAATGATATATTAAAACAAACAAAGATAGATAACTTGTTGAAATATCTAGATGGCAGGAACAGGTAGCCCAGATGCTCAAGCAGGTCGCCGTCACAGCCACACTTCCGTTCCTCACGATCTCCAGTCGACCTGGATGGTGAGTTGATGTAGGTCCTCCAACTCTTTACGAAGTTGAAAACGCTATAAGAAATCTGAAGCAAGGGAGGGCAAGAGGCCCTGACAGGTTTACCTCTGAGCTTTTAAAGGTTGGCGGTTCAGTGTTAGCAGTGAGATTAACTGAGGTCTTAGGTAGAATTTGGGAACTGGACGTAATCCCATCTGACTGGTCTCAATCACTGATTGTGCCAGTCTATAAGAAAGAACAAAAGTCCTCTTTTGACAATCACGGAGGAATCAGTTTGACTAATATAGTGTCTAAAATACCAGCTTCAATAGTACTTTGACGCCTAACCGAGGCTCGTAAAGAGCAGACTAGAGAAAATCAGGCTGGTTTTCGACCTGGACGTGGTTGTATAGACCAGATATTCGCACTACGTCAGGTTCTAGAACACAGGCACACATTCAGAAGCCCCACAATGATAGTATTTCTCGACCTCAAGGCAGCATCCGACTCTGTTGATCGTGAGGTTCTATGGCAGTGTTCGTCACTGAAAGGAGTACCAAAGAAGTACATTAACCTTGTAAAGGCTCTCTACTCGAACACAACTGGCCGAGCGAGGGCTTATGGCGAACTGTCATCAGAATTGATTACCTCAAGTGGTGTTCGTCAGGGCTGTCCACTCTCTCCATTCTTGTTCAACTTTGTCGTTGACGTGCCTTTAAAGATAACACTTTCCGCATCTGATTTTCCAGGGGTTGAACTTCTACCGAGAGATCCACTTGTTGACTTGGAATATGCCGATGACATAGTTCTGTTTGGTGAAGACGCTGACAAAATGCCGAGTCTTCTGACCACTGTAAGCAACAATGCAAGCATGTTTGGGATGCGATTCTCCCCTTCGAAATGCAAAATGTTGCTTCAGGATTGGGTTCCATCGACACCCGAACTAATGATAGGGAGTGAAGTAGTTGAGCGTGTCGACTGCTTCACTTATCTTGGGAGTCTGATCAGCCTTTGTGGTCTGGTGTGTGACGGAATCTCAGCACGGATACAGAAGGCTCAACTAGCTTTTGCCAACATGCGTCATTTATGGCGTAAGCGAGATATCCGTCTATCAACCAAAGGACGCGTTTACTGCGAAGCAGTTCGTTTCATCCTACTTTATGGCAGTGAAACATGGTCGGTAAGAGTAGAAGACATTCGTAGGTTACTTGTATTCGATCATAGATGTCTTCGAAATATTGCTCGTATATCGTGGGACCATCGAGTAAGTAACTCGGTTGTTAGGAAACGGGTACTAGATAAGGATGTCAAATCAATCGATGAAGTAATGAAACTTCATCAGTTGAGATGGATGGGACACGTGTTACGTGTGTCCAACCACCGACTGCCTGGACGTGCGATGCTCAACGGTATAGGAGTAGGTTGGAAGAAAGCTAGGGGCGGCCAGACCAAAACATGGCACAAATCCATGAAGTCACTGACAAGTGGACTGAGCCATGTTGGTAGGTGTAGACTACCTGGTTGCGGACCGCGAGATGATAGCGACCGATGGTTAGAGACCCAGAATGACATGGCTCAAAATCGTTTGCAATGGCGCAGGTGCATCTACTCTTTGTGTTCTCCCAAATTCTAGTCTGAATTCTTCATGTCCTTTATTTTCTTTCCAAATTTGTTTCACTGGATTATACTCCTTGAATAAAATCTTCGAACCCTAATCTTTCCGATTACTGCTTATACTCTTACTACCTCTACCACTAGGGGATTTGAATCGATAACTGCATCTCTGTGCTAATGTAGTATGGCAACTCGAACTGATGTACGTACGTACGAAGTTCTACGTTGTTGCTGACTGACTGAGTGCTATTAGAAGTATGAAAGCGGTTTTTACTTCCCGATCGCTCACACTGTGGAAGGGTTCTTCTGGACGTACCTGAAAAGTGCGAGAGGTGGTCTTAATAACCTGAGGACATGACCGCAGGACCTAAGGGACAACTGCCTAAAGCCAGTCACACACGACCTTCATGTGGGTAATTTTTTTGTTAGCTCCGTACTTGTTGGGACCTTACCGCCGGAGATGGATATCCGTGGGATAAGGCGAGGTGTGCATTCTTAAGGTCAATCTTTTCTAACCCCACCCTTTCTTGTAGGAAGGCAGCATCGCTGTCATGCTGGTTGTCTGAAGGAAACACCTTACTGTTGTCACACTTCTGTACAGTCGGCAGTACGACTTCGCCTTCGGAACTTGGGTTTGTAGCTTTTAGTCTTACCGCTCTTCAACCGACCTGTCTGACATGGTAGGATTTTGAGGAACGGTTTTTCCAGCCAGTATAGCTTAGTTGCTTCATCACGATAGGCAAGCCCGACCACCATGTCAAGGTAACAACTACGGTCGGGAAAAATTATCAGTCATCGACATTGAAATGTACTGTTTACCTTTCTATTGGTTCAACATGGATTTATTTACATAATCCTAATTTCTGCTATCGGTAATCGGCGATTTATTCTTGTTAGCGTGCAGTATATATTATTTTTTGCCAGCTAACGTTGTAAGCTTGAATGTACTCGCATCCGCGCCCATTACAGTTTGTGTTAATATTTCCTCTCTTTTTGGTACCAAATTATCATACATTTAAATCCAGACTCCGATTTCGGGAAATAATCTTTATTCTTCGACTTTCAAACCAACAAATCTGTGTAACGACTCGTTGCATTCCCTCAACTTTACCATGTGTCATTCTGATGTAAATCAAAATCGATTTCTGCTTGTTCCCTCAGTCGCCGAAGATAATCGACTAATACCTTCTATCTGTAACAAATCAATCAATAGAACTGGTCTCGAAGAGCTTATTGATGTAAGTTCTTCTTAAAAAACTTTTTACGTTATCATAGATAAATACATTTCTACTTGCTATAATGCATTTCTAAGACGCTCTTCAGTGGATTGCTGTATATATATATTCTTATATACCTAAACTAATTGATATGGTCATTTTTATTAGGTAACTCATAAGATTTTATGATTTTTGCCCCTGTCAATTATCACGTGACAAAATCGCCAATCAGAACATCGACTTATAAGACCTTGTTGTTGTGTTAAACCAATGACATGTCAAAACAGTACTGGCAGCTTTGTGCAAACTCTGAATCTTTATTGATCCTTCTCGCCTAGTCCTGACCGTTGAGTCCAGAAAGCAAATCTCAACCTCCGCTATATAAATCATGTATTTCAAACATACGCAGTTTATGTACAAGCAAATCAGACCGCATCATATCATCAAATAGAAAATAACAATTATACACGATCAAGCCAAAAGTGGCTGTGAGTGTGAGATATTGAGAATAAATTAAGAATAGTAAATCAAATAATAGTAATCAATAGGTCAAATGAAATTTTATGATAAAATGAATATATATATATATATATATATATATATATATATATATATATATATATATATATATATATATATATATATATATATATATATATATATATAGTTACTTTATAGTTATCCAATAAGAACGTGTGTAATAATAGTTCATAAATAATTTCTAGCAATTAACACTCATTTATTCTTCGTTAGGATATAATATAAGATTTATCTAGATTGTAATACTCTGGCCAGACAGGTTGTTCATTGGTTAATCGTAAAGATTCTAACTTAACATATTCTGCGTATAAATATTCTAAAGTAAATTAGTTCTACAAACTCGATAACTGGTGTACCGTAGTTAAGGTTGCACGTTATCTACTGGTTGACCTTTGTTTAATGTATCGGTTTTCTATCTCCCTTTCTTGATAGATTTATCCCATTAATTACCAAATCAATGTAAATATTATTGCTATTACACAGTTTATTTTTATACACCAACTTTCAGTCGTTGGTTGCTTTACATACATCAAAAATCTTTCTGTTTTGTTAGCTCAGTGCTGGGATTGCTAAATGATTGTACTAATGAAAAACCTATTTTACCCTCAACTTTTAAACTGTTTTCCGTAAAAATTGAAACCAATTGCATATATTGTTGTTTGCTTTTCGCAAATGAATTTTAGAGCCTTGCACAGCTTCACTTTGAAAAATCAGAAATTCTATGCGCTACCTAATAACTGTAAATCAACGTTTTATCGCTTCAGAACTGTAAGTATATTTTTGAATTTATGAAACATTGCTTCCAAAATCATCAGAAATTATTTCTTTAAGAGTTATTGTTACATTTTGTAATTATCAATAGTAATTGCACTTCGGATTGTTTACTTTTGAGCATATGGTCAGTCTTATTCAGAGTAAGCATACAGACATCGTCAACATAGAGCCTGTACGTTGGCCCGATTTTCAAAACCTCATTAGCAGAAAAAAATGAAAATAAAAAACAAGTCCAAATGATGTAATAGCAATGATAAATAAATAGAAATAAATATTGAGTAAGTTTGGGAAGTTTGAGCGAAAACGTATAATTGGAACGGTAATGAGATTCAAGATCTAGAGGAAGATGAAGAGTAAATGCGTCTGCACTACGATAAGCGATTCTGAGATATACCACCTAAAGTCTCTAAAAATTAACACTCGTTCAATTTGGTCATCTAGTTTGTTTAACGAAGATGACGTATTCACCGTAAGTAGAATAGTTGTTGGATCATAATTGTTACAGACTGACACAATGTTTACATCTCGGTATAACTTGCCTAAGATAAGAAAGCTTGGTTAATGGAAACTTTAGGTATCTGTTCAAATAAGAACCTATGCGTACTATGTAATAAAGTAATAATAAGACGAAGATTATCAGAACTATGTGATATATTAGCGCAATACAAATCGAACAATCTGATCACACATACTTGTTAAGAACATTTATATGTAATAATAAATGATCAACTAGACTGGAAATGGGGTAAGAGGAGATAAGGGTAATAATAAGAGTAATAATAATAATGTGAACACAATTTGAAACCTAATCACTCTGGCTAATAAGCCATTATTAGGGTAGGTTTAAGGTGGGAACAAACTGTTTTTGAATACGCAAAGGGGGGTTGAATTTTCGTATGGCTAACGCTTCAATAACCCTCAGTATACGCCCTTTTACACTTTTATACAACACCACAAAAGCCGAGTTATGATCAATCTTATGGCCTGTTTCGATTATATGTTTAGTAATAGAGGATGATGGATGTTTATCCTCTGCTCTTATTGGGTCACTTGGTTGTAGTTGTTTCCGCAACCATTTTGGTAGATGTTCACACACCCTAATTTTGAGATCACGATTGCTCCGCCCTATGTATGTGTGACCACATACACATTTAAATTGGTTAACAGTGGAATGTGACACAATCTTTTTCATGTCTTTAAGGTTTTGGATGAAGCATGCACTTTGTTCTTTCTTTGGTAGTGACCTTTGCTGCGCAATACGTTTTGTTGATGACTGATTTAAGCCTTTGTTTCAATAAAAGGTTATTTGAATCACCTCTGAATGGTAAGGTGATTTAAACAGGCTTTTTTTCTACCAAGGCTACAATAGGTCACACTGTACCATCGACTTACCGTCTATTTATGAATTTCAGAGGAATGTTATCAAATGTATGTGAGTTGTCTGAATTTTAATTGGAGCAAGAACAGTATTTCCAGTAATTAGAACAACACATGTAAGCGAACAATTGTTTTCAATTAGATCTTCAAAAGATTACGTTTAAATTATAATAACTTTGGAACAGAGAAGGCTATGGCAGTGAATCATACATCCAAAGAAAGCTTATGGTCTCTAGAATAAAATAGGAACAAAATTAAATGTTACTGTTTTACAAGCTTTGAATTAAATGAAATAACGTCCCCCAAAATTACCTTCCGTAGTTTGTCTAGGCTTCTTGTTCTCTGTTCATATCACAACCTGCACTAAGCAATAAAGTGTCAGAAAATCAATTCCATACTAATTGATAAACCACATATGTTTTAATTACATTATCATAAATGCCCAATTGGTTCTGAACAATATCTCTTCAATCGTAGCAGATATTTTGAGAAAACTGGCTAATGAAAATTTGAAGCAATCAGCTGTATCACTTAACAGTTACGTTTGAGGATGAATGTAAAGAATAAATCTTTTTATGGACTATATTAATTTTTTAAGAACTGTGATTAATTATACGACAAAGACGCGACCAACTATTCACTTTTTGTTATGATAGGACACTCGATGTTAACGTTTTTATACTCGTTCACACCTAGGATTCTATCTTCCTGAATTTTTGTTGTATTTATTCTTTAAACACATAGGTGATTCAGGCAAACATGTACTTGATGGTTTTTGTATTGTATAGTATAGATATTTCAATACTGTGTTTCCATCACATTTTGACACTCATAATTTAAATCACATTAATAGTCGTATTACGTGTTATCCGGAGGATGGTGTAGTTCTGAATGTGGTTTTAACATATTTTGGCTGCGTCCTTTTATATTCTAAAAGGATTTTTAGATCTTCTTTTGACAACCTAATGTTGAAAATGTAACACTTCGTGAAATTTCCTTCAAAACATCATTGTAGTTCTTTGAATTGACAACTATAACTAGTTATTTTATCAAGATATTCGGTGTCGAATGTAACTACGTATCAAGACGTAAATCACAGAAATACCGTTTATTATCAAACCCATTGGTTTCGTGCCACTTTGCCAATACTGCTTTTCTGTTACTTACTTACGCCTGTTACTCCCAATGGAGCATAGGCCGCTGACCAGCATTCTCCAACCCACTCTGTCCTGAGCCTTCTTTTCTAGTTCCATCCAATTCTTGTTCATTTTTCTCATGTCTATTTCCATTTCTCGGCGTAATGTGTTCTTTGGTCTTCCTCTTCTCCTTTGGCCTTCAGGATTCCATGTGAGGGCTTGTCTTGTGACGCAGTTGGGTGCTTTCCTCAATGTGTGTCCTATCCACTTCCAGCGCTTCTTCCTCCGCTGGGATCTGGTTTGTTCTCTCCCACAGTACGTTGTTGCTAATAGTGTCCGGCCAACGGATCTGAAGTATTTTGCGTAGACAACTGTTAATAAACACCTGTATTTTCTGGATGATGGCTTTCGTAGTTCTCCAGGTTTCTGCCCCATACAGTAGAACTGTCTTGACATTTGTATTGAAAATCCTGACCTTGGTGTTGGTTGACAGTTGCTTTGAATTCCAGATGTTCCTCAATTGTAAATATGCTGTTCTTGCTTTACCGATCCATACCTTCACATCTGCATCAGATCCACCCTGTTCATCAATGATGCTGCCCAAATATGTAAAGGTTTTTACATCTTCCAAATCTTCTCCGTCGATTTTGATTGGATTGGTGCATGCTGTGTTGTATCGGAGAATCTTGCTTTTCCCTTTGTGTATATTGAGACCTACTGTTGCTGAGGCTGCTGCCACACTGGTCGTCTTTCCCTGCATCTGTTGTTGCGTTTGGGATAGAAGGGCCAGATCATCTGCGAAGTCCAGATCGTCCAACTGCATCCTAGACGTCCACTGTATCCCGTGCTTCCCTTCAGATGTTGATGTCTTCATGATCCAGTCGATCACCAGGAGAAAGAGAAAGGGTGAGAGTAAGCAACCTTGCCTGATATCGGTCTTTACTTCGAACGACTTTGTCAACTGTCCTCCCTGCACGATTTTCCAGTTTAATCCATCATAAGAACTCTGTATGATATTGACTATCTTCTGAGGCACGCCGTAGTATCGAAGAAGTTTCCATAGTGTTGTTCTGTCCACGCTGTCAAAGCCTTTCTCGTAGTCAATGAAGTTGATTAAGAGTGATGAATTCCATTCAATTGATTGTTCCACAATGATCCGTAGAGTTGCGATTTGGTCTGTACACTATCGATCCTTGCGGAATCCTGCCTGTTGGTCTCGAAGTTGGGCGTCTACGCAGTCCTTCATCCAGTTTAACAATACCCTGTTGAAGACTTGAATAATTTTTTAGCGAGTTAGTTTTCTACGGGATGGGGACGCGAACCCCATGCCCAACCCTCCTCCTTCATCCGGGCTTGGGACCGGCAGTAGCCCCCGGAGGGACTCCAGGCGGAGCTCTGTCGTCACCTTAATATTTCAGTGATTCCATATCACACACTCAGTAATTTGTTTCTTTCTATTTCTGATAAGAAAGTGAATCGGATCAGATGACTATTATTATTAGCATTCCAAAATTCTTATTAGGTTAGTCACATTTTACGAATGCTGTACTTTATTCTGGTCGAAATCAATGTTTTAGTTTAAGAAAGTTTAATGGAATTAACTAGTTCGTTTTTCTCTTAATTGTTAGCTCCATTTTCTAAATATTTATCCACTGATCATTTATATTGTCATATCGTTTTGTGATTAAAGAGGTTAAAATATTAGCATTTTAACATTTGTAAGCTATTAATTCATACTCCACATACCTCGGTTGGAATAGCCGGGTAGCAGCACATGATGGCTCAAAACTGAATACATAAATTTGTGCTTGGTAAATGAATGAAAATATCTAAACGCATGTTTTAACTGTCATTGCTGCTACTGTTATTCTGTTATAATTCAGTTAAAAGTAGGTATTTTTACACATAGTATATCATATCTCATTGTTATATTTTAATACGAACACGGTTGTAAGCAGTTGAAGATAAACCACGAAATAAAATGCATTCAAATTATTTTGCCTCAGTTGTGGTTTTAGCCTTACTGAAATAGGTATTGGCTGTCGTGCTTTGAAAAATTATTTCTCACAAACCAAATATCCCGTATAAAATCTCCAGGAAATTCACGGATTACCACATCCTGGATAACTAGACACCTTTTTACTGCCGCAAATTTTATTATATTCAAAGCAAACTCATCAAAACAGATGCAGTTTTTTGTCATTTGAGCTGTTTCAGTTGACACTATTAAAGGTATCAAGTAATCTAGTCCTGGAAGGTTCGGAATATATAGAATATTCCCTAAATTTAATTTGCAGTACAGTAATGAAGTACAATAATCCCAGTATATAGTAAAATTAAGATTTACAAACTATATATATACGCATTTTTTCTTCGTTTAAATATTACTGATCACTGTTCACCGAATTTTTTTTAGACTACATATCCTGAGGATTTGGATACTCAAATATATTTTTTATAGTTCTAGCAGATATCTGGCGCTTCTTTTGGGAAATTTTTCTTGGTAGATTTTCCATGACCTTCCTAATTGTAATTTTCCTCAAGATGCAGCTGATATACTTTATTTCAAAAAAGTGGATTTTTATTTATGCCGTTTCGTTTTGTGTGTCTATTTTGGTCCTAGCTTAACTTGATATATTTATGTATGTCTATTCAAACTTCATTTATACAGAGATAGTGCCACTACTTTCAAAAAGAAATTTATTTAATTTCCGGACTTTTTAAAATGCATTCCTCAGAACATAGTATGGTTTTTGAGATTATCAACTGTGATGCCCTTTATTTATTTATGCACGTTTGATATTGAATGTTTTTATGCAATAATAATACTAATCAAGAAATCATTTACTTTTGGTTTTCTCACCAGAACTGATGTATGTATGCAAATGTGGGTTCGTTGCATTGGTCAAGTTGGTTCGTTTTACGATATCACTCATTATTTGCCGATGCCTTTATGTCTATCACTTGATATTCATGTTTTTCAAAAGTTTGTTAGCGGAAATTCACTATTGCCACTTTCCTCTATTTTGCAATATAGTGTCTGCAGAAAATTCAGACTATTGACAGGAATTCTCCATGTCAATCGCTGTACAATAAAATTAGATATCATGGCCTCATTGATCTAAATTGTTTATTTTCTTCACAGTAACAATGTTTTATCAGATTGCTTGTTTCGAGGCGCTGAGTTCACTGTCTACCTCTTTTCAAAATTGTTAGTAATTCATATTATTTTACCACATATATAAAATCGTTATCAAAATATATCGTAATGTCTACTTATTTAGGTTTATGCATTTGTGAAATAAGTGCAAAATTATAGTTCCAATAATTTGAACAAGATGTAATTAATTTCCATTTTCCCCACATCTAGTTGACGTTAACCCTTGTTCATTCGCTAACAAAAAATCACCATTATTGATTATAGTATTTACGATTAGTTAAATTCATATTTCTCTATGGTACCATATCTTCTTTCCCATATTACTCGTTGTATATCTTCTCATAACTGTTTTCAAAATGAACTTATGTATGACATAAACCGTCATACTTGTCAAGTCACATGCATGTATTGAAGTTGAGTTGTTTTTGAGGATACTATGTTTTAAATGAATGTGTAAATTAGGAATAAGTAATCACGTTAATGTTAAATGTGACGTACATGCATAGTCGTTGTACTTCCGTTCAAAGATTTATGAATATAATCCAGTTAGTGGAGGGGGGGCAACTGTCATTTCGATTGATGGCAGCCTGTGTGAGCGGTTTAGTTGGTAAGGTAACTAACATGCGCGCCTTGAAGATTTGTGTTCACACAAAATCACATGACACAATCATTGTAATAAGGATTGTCTCTATTCCATACTAACAAAATAATCATTCCCGTTAACCAACACTTAAGTGTGGTTTACTCACCCAAGCATCCATGATTATCAAGTGTTTGAAATGACTGGACAATTGAACTAGCATATTATCAATGGATAATTACTAAAAGGAACCTGTCATTGGGATGTATATATATGATTTACAATAATGAAATAATACTCGTCGAGTGGATACGTTAAGTAAAAATTACATAATGACAATTCGATTATAAATTAACATTGAGTAATTGAAAGGAGGATTAATAATAGTCAAAGTAATTATTCGAAAATCAAGAAGTTGCTACGTTACATAGTATATAAAAAAAGAGAAGGAACAGGATATTTTGATGAGTGGTCAGTAGAGTAGTAGTTATGCAAGAATCAAGAGACCAATGTTGAGAATGATTAAAATACAAAGTTCAAAAAAATGGAAGAAGAAAGTAGTTTATCAATGTTCTGCTACAAACTCCCCTATACCGATGGCCAAGGTAGCGAAAGTAGTTGTACAAACTTCTTTTGGATGCAAAGGTTAGGTTTGTGAACATGGATTGCAATGGCTTCAGCAATGTGCAAAAGACGCACTCGTAAACCATGTGACATATTCGATGGAATATGGTAGATAACCTTAAAAGCTTTATTCAGTTCAACTTGATGACCTGTGTCAACCAAGTGGGCGAGAATAGAACTCTTAATCACTCTTACCTGTTCTTTGCTCAACCACGATGGATGGTACGCTGTTATACGATGACGAACTTGCCGAATTGTACGCCCCATATAACTGGCTCCACAGGACCAGTTTAATCGATAAGTACACATAGATTTGGCGAATTCAGGCAATCTGTCTTTATTGGATGTTCTTATTGTGGGGCGGTTGTAGAAGATAGCACTCAGTCTGACTGCATTAAATGTTTTTTGTACTGCTTTTCTCAATCTCTGAGTCACAATTTCTTCAGTAGTATCATTTGGGAATTGTAATTTTAAGTACAATACTTCCTTCGGAACGGTAGGCAGCTTTGTCCTTCTCTTCATCTCCTTCATGTGTTTTCATTGGTACCCATTCCTACTAAGTAAGTTACGAATATTTACCAATTCATGTACAATAGTGTCATCCGAACAAACCATTCCAGCACGATGAGTCAGGATCTTTATCAAGTTCCTTTTGTATCTAATAGGTACTGCACTATAGAAATAAGCCAAGCCGGACAATGTTCTTGAATTCTTTTGGATAAAGTACGCATCGAACGACCTATATACCTAGCTCCACAAGGGCAGGTAAATGGTAAATGCACATTGAGTTGGTCAGATGCGATAATTTATCTTTCAGCCGATCACTGTTCACCAATAATCTGAAAGATAAGTTATCGCATTTGACCAACTCAATGTGCATTTACCAATTTACCTGCCCTTGTGGAGCTAGGTATATAGGTCGTTCGATGCGTACTTTATCCAAAAGAATTCAAGAACATTGTCCGGCTTGGCTAAGAAGAGGAGGCAGCGGCTCAATAAGAAGTTCTATAATCGAACACCTTATGAACACAGGTCACTCAATCAAGACAGACTCTGCGTTCAAAGTCATCTACAAGGTAAGTAGAAGCCTTCCTAAGACAATTAGACTGCATCTTCTTTGCATCGCCGGGGCAATAGCCATACATTTTGAAAAACCAGAATTATGTGTACAAAAGAGACTGGTACAACCTCTTCTTTTACCATGGTCTTAAGGTATTAATAAAATTTTTCTCTTTCTTCATACTCTTGTTCTTTTACAACCACCTGCTTCACCTTCCATCTTCCCTTCAAATCTTGTACCCCCAACCGGTTTGTTTTTATGTCCACGATCATTCCGATTACATTTCATCTCTGTTTCAACATTTTATGTTATTTTATCATGTTGAGCTACTCTTACCCGATGAATATCTAAGCCATTAACTATCAAACTTTCCTTGTTTAAAAAGAAAAATTTTCTAATACCTTTGTTTATTTAACCTCACCGTCACCATGTATAACATAAGTTTATTATCACCCTGTAAAAATAAGTATATATATTTGCGATTGTACAGCTTTGAAAATGAATTCGCCGAAAAGAGAACTCTTCGCTGAACTAATATTTCTTTCTTATCTGTATTTGTTAAAAATATCTCTATCCATAAATTATTCAAATAATTATCATTCAACTTACTGTTAGTTTTGAATTCACGTTAAATAACCGCATTCCCTTTGTAACAAACATAAGATGACCAGCAAATTAATTGACCAGGTATGCGCATTTATTGCACTATATTTCTGGTGTGAGATATCAAATCTACGGGCACGTTTTACTTTTGATAGTTTAATTAGACCTTTTCTCATCTTGAATTAGACTACATACAATGCATTATTATATAAGAAACATCTGTTGCAATGAACCTGTGCTTTGTATTTAGCTTATCCAAAATGAAAATACCGATGTTTGGCGGACTTCACAAATTCCATTCGTATTCCTATCTGCTTACGCAATCATCATTATTCTCCCTAAGACTTCCGAAATATTCAAGCTTGCAAACTCGTTTGTTACATTCGGGAAACAAAACAGAATTATTTGGTGATAAAAAAGAATCTTGGGTACCCATATATCGTTTCCGTTCCATAATTTTTATCCAGGTCTGTTTCCAATTATTTGTCTTCTAAAAATTAGTAAGTCACTAACACGAAATATATATATATATTAAGCATGTAGTCCAACACAGTTAACCAGTTCTTCAAGGATTGGCAACATGTAATCAGACCTCCTTACGTGTTTCATCCGAAGCATATTCGAGGGCGATTGTGCTGATAGATTTTAGGTGGTTCATGTTTGTGCTAAAGTGGTTTACTGTGGTTCTGCCACAAGCAAAATCATGGATATTTTTAAACCCTTGCCGTTTTTCAATAGTCGCAGGATTTCTTAAGACAGGAATCTGTCGATAATTAATGGTGTGGGAACAGTTAAAAAAATCTCACACTGCATAAGTGGGCATACTGAAAATGTATGGATTAGTCGATTGAATTTGATCGTAGGTTTTGAAAAATTTCTCCACCACTAGATGTCATTCCATTACAAAAAAGCTTGAGGTCTTCATTCAATCGATATATGTCCAAACTTTCTTTTACATTGTAGACCCAATGTCATTATGACTATGAAATAGCCCAACACACCCTACCTCTACTCAACATTTTTACAATTTAATCCATATCAGTTGCGGTATTATTACGGAACATAATAAATGTCGTTTAAGACACAATTGCTACAATAACAAGTATTGGCCAGTGTTTGCAAACTGGAACTTATTCCTTGTCTTAAAACCTGCCAGTAGACATCCAAAAGACACACATGTTTCAATTATTTTCATGAGAAATTAGCAGTATTTAAATTGTTGGTAACTAGACGATGTATTAATAATTTAACTTACAATTATTTTCCTAGGCGATCTCACAACTTAAAATTATATTAACTGGCTCATTAATTTCTGGCTGTCCAGTAGCTATATACAAATACCTACATGATCAAGTTTCTTCCTCATTAGTTTATACATTTCTGGGTTGTGCGGCGTTTTCTCTGTGCAGTCTGATTATTTTCAGTTGGCTCAGCATAAAAATTGTGGGAGTCGTAAGTTAATCATATTTTATATTATATATAAGATTCCTCTTGTACAAAATCTTTTCAGTTCTTCGAGTTAAGTCATACTATACTGACAATTCTTATTGTTTCATATAGCGGTTAATTCATAAGGACAACCCAAGATTCATCACATCCAAGTTTATAGTGACCGTCAGTCAACATATTTATCTTCAAATGAGAGGGATTTACGACGAGTTTCTACACATACTTTTCGTGTTATGCGTGATCAGAAATCGGTTTTCGGCTGGAGATTTAAGATGTTTTGTTTCGTTACGTCAGGTTTTTCATTATAGTGAGCATCTGATCTTCATAAATCACTATGACGAAAACCTAATTTACAAGAAATATATGCGTTACTAGTTCTTTGTAATAGTTGTCAGTAGGTCTATACGGTCTGTAATTAAAAATTTGAGTGGTCACTATAACTTTTAGATTCCCTGTAATTGCTTTCTCGCCGTTTGTATTTCAGGTTAGTATTCACAGAGAGTCTGGTCTAGTACGCATCGGACATTTAACATTTTGGGGAAGACGTCAAAATACAATTTTGAATTCAGGTCAAATAGTTCCACCATCGGATCTTAACGAAACACCGGGAAAAAAAGTTATGTTCTTATTGGGATAATTAATGCAAATCACAATTCCACAAAACCTTTGGGTATTGGAAGAACCTTTCTTCTAACTAGAGTGAGATCGGAAATATTAGACAGAGAAAAATTCAAGCAGATTTTCGGATTTATATGAGTTTTAAGTGTTATCATGTATAACATATCCCCACACCACGCTTTACAAATGGAGCACGATGATACACTATTGTAACTGCGGTCATCGTAAAATAAGAAAATAAACTGATTTATAAACATCTTTTATACTTTCCACTGCTGATCCTGGTTAGTGAATTAAGTGATTCGACGTTAAAATCTGGCTCAGAAATAGTTTAAAATATCACTGACATTGATGGATGGTAATGAGAAATCGATCCTAAAGAATCATTACGGATTTAGAAGACAACTAACTGTTACTACTAAGTTCGATTGCTATTGCATCGAATTTATTTGATAATATGATTTCTTTCTGTGAGTCTGGTACTCAGAGATCATTTCTCACAATATATTTTTTGTAGACAAGTTAATCTTGGCAATAAAGTTTATTTTATACTTCCTATTGCTGGTTTTGTGGAAGTCAGCACCTCTGGATTCCCGCGAATCGGGCAAAAAAAGTTAAACTTATAACGTCCAGTTAATAAATGAATAATTAAGAACGAAAAGTCATAAAATGACGACTAATTACTTACCCTTAACAAGGCGTAGTTACGACAATGAGTTTGTTAAGGTTATTTATCGTCCCGTCTTGAAAGTTACTCACATTAAAAATTTCCTAGCACTCGCCTGAACAAACATAATCTGAGTTTGGAAAAGTCGTTAGTCTTTTGTTATCTTGATCAGTCCTGTAATCGAATATACTGAATATACATCGGTCTCTTCCAATTTAGTAACTTAATTATCAAAATATTGGTAAATCTAATCATTTTCTGTCAGAGACGGATGAGGATTATCGCTTACATCACTTAAAGTTTAAAAATAAGTATATCTGCTTAGCAAGCTCACAGCTGACATCATACATCTTTGTTTCATTAGTTAGT
Source organism: Schistosoma mattheei (assembly GCA_944470405.2). NCBI lineage: Eukaryota > Metazoa > Platyhelminthes > Trematoda > Strigeidida > Schistosomatidae > Schistosoma > Schistosoma mattheei. Next base: position 36,366,259 of record OX103943.1, on the reverse strand, counting down.
AATTTTTACCTCTGATAGTTCCGGTTTGTATCATTTTTGTTTTAAGAGGAGATTATCAAAAATATAATAGGACAATTAAGTTTGAGGTTTAATGCATGATGAAAATATTTTCCTTCATTGGTGTTATTTAATCCTGGCAAATATACATTATGCCTCTGGAACAAAGATATTGAATTTAGTTTTACGATGAACCTCATTACCAGTCCAATAAGGTATAGAAGACCAAAGTCATCGAAAATACTGAATCTTTTTTTATTATCAAGATTTGTACACTTTTTTTCGATAACTGTTAAAGATATAGGCTTGCACAGAAAATGATATCTCTTTTGATTAGGATTACGGCTGGAAGAAAAAAAAGTTTATATATATATATATATGTATATAAGCCTAGGAAAAAACACAAACGTGTCCAGCAATACTGTACATCTTAACAAATTAAAAGCGGTTCACAATATTTTACGTTAAATATTTTCACTGTTATGAGCACTGTTTATATTACTTTGTTCATGAGACATTTATAAATAGACTACATTCACTCTAAAAACGATCAGTGAAATTGTATGAAGGTGAATAATTCGCCTATGAAACTAACACTAGTTAGAAATGATTTTATGTTATGTTGTTTTCTGAAATATTGACTGCTTGACGAAATAAGAAAATGACTAAAATTATACATACATTTTGAAAAATATATAGTATTACCAACTTAGATAAGTGTAATTTACGATCATTATAGCTTACATGTTATTATCATTAACTCCAGCATTTTACTTGGATTTTAAATTGTAAAACATGTGCTATCAAACGTACATCACAAAAGAAGGTAGAAACATACCTTCTAAAAACTTATTTTCCAACTCCGAATTTCCTGCAACTTTGGCTGCATTATGCATTTGACATAGTAGTTCTTCCAGTCTTCTGATGCATCTAATTACACTACCTTCGAATGCACTTGTCAATTCACAAAGTCGAGAAAAACTGACACCTTCAGCCCAAGCACATACAACATCCATTAAATCACCGACAAAACGATTAACATAAGCTTGCTCGTCATCCAAAAGACTATTTCTATTATTTTCAAGATTCTCAACCAAAGTCGTTGGTTGTTTCTCATTATTACTATGATCCGTGTTAATATTACATTCGGCAGACATTTTTGCAAGATATCTTGCTTTATCCTTTAAAGATTCATAATATGCAAGATTATGTTACTAAAAGTACTGACAAAATTTGAAGTGGGAAAGGTGACAAACAGTAGGGAAGCTGAAGTCATCAAAAGTAAATGTTCGTTAATACCTATTGACATGACAGAGATTCACCAAATGTCCGAAGACTAACATCACTTCGAGTTATCAAATCATATCAGTTGTGGCCCCGGAAATTCCTAATCTAGTTTTTATTGTTACAGCACCTCCTTTCTGGGATGTGCACAACCAAGCAGCCTCGAACCTCATAAAGTGTAAGTCATATTTCTCAAAAGCTACACTGCATTAGTCGAGTTCCTGTATAAGTAATAAAAACGGTTTTATGGTGAATACTGATGGAAAAGCGATTCCTGAAATTCCAGGAGCAATAATTTATTTGATATCTCCATCTAATTTGGCTTACAAAATATAGTCATTCAGTCAGCTACAACGTAGGACCGGGCACATATATGCATCGGTCCAAGTTGCCATACCTCATTAACACAACAAGATGGACACCGGATTCATAAAAGTAGTTCATTCAAAGGTGGTAATATATAAAAGAAAGATTGCAATAAGGATATAGTACACGAAGAAAGAATTAGTTAGTAGAAAGAAAGATATGAAGTGATTTTAATCTCTTAGTTTAAGAGCAGACAGAGAGTGTATACACCGACGCCATTGTGATCGATTCTGAGCCATGTCACCAAGAGTCTCCAACCATTGGTTACGATAGTCACACGGACCCCAACCAAGTAGTCTGCATCTCCCAACATGGCTCAGACTAGAAGTTAGTGACTTCAAGCACTGATGCCACGTTTTGGTTTGGCCGCCCCTAACTTTCTTCCAACCATCTCCAACACCGGTTAGCATTGCACGTCGTGGTAATCGGTGTTCGGGCATACGTAACACGTGGCCCATCCATCTCAGTCGATGAAGATTCACAAGCTGATCAACTGATTTACCATCATTCTATAATACCCTGCGTCTAACCTCACTATTACTTATCCGGTGATCCCAGCAGACGCCAGCAATATTTCTAAGGCATCTGTGGTCAAATACTAGTAGCTTACGAGCGTCTTCAACTCTTAGTGGCCGTGTTTCGCAGCCGTACAAAATATATTGATTGTATGTGATTGATTGAGGACACATCCATAACTGCCAGGAAAGTCCTACTCATTGCCTTCTCGCGGCGAGGGTGTTGTTTACGAAATTGAAAAGACGAAAAGAGAATGTCCAGCACTTTAACCGGGCCGGTGGACATGGAGAGTTCACCTAGGGGAGTTGGAAAACCCTGATTCCGAACCAGTGGCGCACATGGGCTCCAGTATCCTGAAGAAACAAAAGGCGTATGAACCCATTGTTGGTCACCGGATACCATGGGACTGCATCTCCAAAAGTTGCTCCACTGCCTTGTAGACCAGACCTTTATGTCAAAGGCTCAGGGTGTGGCCTCTTAAGAAAGCTATCTACATCGGTCTGGGCATCCGATCAGCATCCCAGCTCACACACATCAAGTGACTTGTGTGGTGCACAGGTAATCGGTGCCGTTTTGTACCAAAATTTATGTGACCACATAAATAAACCCATCAACTAATCTGAGCTTACGTCTGCTAAGTCTCAATTGGTGAATACTGGTGAGTTTATCATTAATAGCAATGAAAAACGTACGTGGATACTTTTTATAGCCCTCTTCATGGCAGGACTCAGATTTATCTTGTGATGTTTTGTTTGTTTTTCTGCTACAAAACATGACATGACACCTGCTAGTTGAACTGGTGAGAATTGTGAAAAGAACCCATCCAGCAGTAACTCAGTCAGTACCAATTCATCACTAGTTGAAATTTCACAGGCGATACGACCTTTTAATGCAATTGTATCATCCTCTGAACAAAAACAAAGTCTTCGCAAAAGTCTTTTCCTTGCACGCAACTCGTCAAAATGTGAAAGTGAATCTGTTCTGTTTATACGTTCACGAATGTCTTCGAGTTTCCTCAAATTCTGTAATTAAAATAAATGCACAAGGGATGTAATATATGGATACTTTAATATTTGATTATAAAGTGATTAAAATATTCCTTAAAGTGAAGAAATGCAGAGTAAAATGAAAATGTATTACATAATTACAGAATCAAACGCTAGACAATTCTTAAAACATTATCTGAAAAACACAGATGATGTTGTGTGCAGAGATGATTATTACATCCTACTACTAACTAAATAGCATTCAAGGCATTTTGAGAATAAGTCAACAAGCTAAGAGAAACTGATTAACAAGCTTGTATTAAAAGTTCGACAATAAAAATTTCGTACAATCCATTATTGCTGAATAGTTTTACAATCTTCAGATCTCACTCAAAAAAAGTATATCTACTGTAAATAATTAGTAACAAATAACATTTGGATAGGAAAGATTTTGCTTCATATTAACTTGAGTCTTTCTTAGCAGTATCTATGTTCTCATCAAGGCATTAATTAACAGAGGTCAGCTATGAAGAAAAGATTGTTTCTTATTTTGATAGTTGTCTGCTAATCAAATGATAGAAATATGATAACGTTAGGTTTTCGGATTTAAATGATACCAGCAAAACACAGTAGACGTTCAACTAAGAGATAACACTAATTATGATACACTAAATCATCCAAGGAAATAAAATACGACGCTACAAACCTATATTACATCCTTGAAAATTAATCACGACCATGATTGCAGTGTGGAGAATATTTACTCTAATTTTTAAAATAAAATAAAAAACGAAAAATATTTGAAACACTTACAGTAGCTTTCCAATTAAAACGATCAATAAGACTGTCTAGATCAGCGCGTTTTGAGATCGGATTCATGGCCATTCGTGCTTTCAATAAATTAATCGTCTATAATGAAAAAAAATAAGGTTCCTTTTTTTACCTGAGTAAATAATTATTTAAGTACATGCTTGAAGTTATATTGCACCAAGCAAATCATGCGCTGAAGATTTTCTTTACATAACATTTAAGTCTTTTGAACTCGTTATGTAATATCAACTAGACGACATTTAATACTTTAAATGTTTCTAAATGTGTAAATATAATTAAGTGTTGAAAAAAACTTAATCATGGCAATATATGTAAACTAAACTAACAATAAGACAGTCTTCCCGCGCAACGTAAATGGTTAACAGAATAGACTAAGTCCTAAAGCAAGTTAACACCACACTGTGATTTACTACATTGGGACTAAAACCAAAGTGACGAGAAATTTTTCGACGATTTTCACTGCAAAATATTTCTTGAGCTGAGAAACAATTTAACTAGTCAGTTGATTGAAGCTAATATTGTATGAAGTGATAATAACAGAAAATACTATGGGTGAATTTATTGTTTTTACCGACTACTAATTAATGTTGCCTCGTACAGCTGTCTCTGCACTTAATAAATATGGAATACAGTTCAAGACAAAAGCATATACATATCGACATCTGCGGACTACGAGGCGAAATTTACTATAATTGCGGAAATATTCATTCTACTGGTCCAACCCAACATTTTCAGCGAAAAACATGCACTGCTTAAGAAAGATGACAGTAGACAACTTTTCCGACTCGTTAATTAAAACATACTTGTCAGTGAGACTATGTCGGAGAGAGATGGAACCTTTATTCACTCTCAGTCTAGGAGATCATACTCACGGGCAGAATATTTCAAAGGACATTTCGACTTGGCAGCACTTATATTCCAGCTACCCACTATCTCACAAAAACATTAAAAGCAAATATATCCCCAAGTCCCTGAACTTTTAGTGGAGTTAAAAAGACTAAAGTTAATCTAAAGTGAGCGTAAGTAGGAGGCCCTGATGTATTAACCTCTGAGATCTTTAAGGATAGAGGTCTAGTTTGGGCAGCTAAGCTGACAAATACTATTAAGAGTTTCTGGGCTCTCAGTAACTCCTGATTAAACCTGAGGGCTGGCCGTTCCAGTTTATAAGAAGAGACAAAAATCGTCTTGTAATACACCAAGAAACAGTTTGACTACGTATTTAAATTACTAATCACTAAAATCATCCGACACTTCATCAGAGCTTGTGAAGAGCAAATCAGGAAAACTAGGCTGGTTTTAGACCTGAATTTGGATATTCAGATCAAATATTTGATCATCGCCAGATTTCAGAACGCAAGCATACTTACTAACGTCCAATTACAGCTGTACATCTTGATCTTAAAATAAGCCCATATCTGTTACACTGATATCGTAGCCGAGGCGTGCCTACATGACAACCCCGTCGAGCTACATAGGCTGAAACAATTGATTTTAACATTTTAGGCAAGTCGGTCGCAAATGTTACGACTAAAACAGGAATTTAGAGTCCGAGAACGAAGTAGTACTTATGACTGTACTGGGTTATGACGGGTTTTCCTCTCATACAATGAGTGTTTGCAGTGATGCCGCATCCAAACAACGGAAGTAGTTAGAATGAATCGACTCTAAAAACGTCATACCTTTTCTTATCTCATAGGTTTTCATCCCCGTCAGTGAGGCCTTTAGAAGAACGAAATGACAACTGTCCACACATCTCGAACAACACTCGAGATTCTCTTGTTCATTTTCGAATCCCTTTGTCACTACATAATATTTATTCCACCTATTCTCTTATGATTTTATCCACACCCACCACTAATGCTAACGACTCGAGTTCACGAAATGCTATTCCTAGCCTCTTAAAAGCGCATGTTGGGCTTTCAACGTTACAACCTTACGTCAAAACAGATTTCATTAGCTAGAACTACAGAATATCGCGCTGTCTTTGAAACCCACATGCAGGATTCAATGGTAGTCATTCACTTGACCCCACCTAGTCAAAATGAAGAAAGGCCATGATCTACTATTTGTGTGTCTGGAGACTCGACCGGTACTTCTATTGACCTTGCTAGCGTTTGGTGTATATCATAGAGTTCCAAAACATAATAGGTTCTCCTGGTCTAGATTCCGATATACAGTCGCTTATGAGCAGTATGACTAGACGGGACAGTAAGAACAAGGAAGGGTAAGGATACACGTTGTTATCTCTGCCTATAATCCCACTGACTGTGGCTAAAAGGAAAATGAGTTTCACAGAAAGCCAAACGCTCAGACGTAACTGTAGAAGGAAATATACTACAGTATACCAACCTCATACAGAATTTCTTTTCGAAAGTTATTATTCTAGCTGGAGCTTATGGTGGGCTATCATCAGAATTTTTGCCACTAAGTGTCTGTAAGGATTGTTTAGCCTGAACAACATTAAAACAGCTATGGTATAAATTCAGTATTCACAACACCCCCATCAATTATGAACCATTTTTAACATCTTCCCAAAATGACGTAATCGGCTGTCATTATTTTAATATGGATATTAAAGTTAATAATATGTGCAGAGATTTTCTTTTTAATAAGAATGAGTCCTAGTAACCAGTCGCGGTTGTAGCTAGAGATAACTGATTTGTCAGAGTGCTATAACTTTAGATGTTTGGATAAAAGTGTACCCTTAGACATATTGAACACGTTTTGATAACACTTGAACCACTACTACTCTTCTAAATGTTTATAGTTAGAATTTGTTGTTAAGATTGAAGAATACAAATCACTATCGCTTCAATGAAGGTCGGGGAGTGCAAAAGGAGAAGTAGAGAAAAATCGCTTATGAACGTAAAGACAGGAGTCAATAATGGATTTAAACTACGGTTCTCGGTTTCTGCTCAAAGCAGATGAATGAGATAACTTGACTGGAGTGATAGATACAATAAATTGTTACTAAATTCAAGAAATTAAAATATTTGTTTAAAGTGGACTTCATTGGACGACTAGAAAACTACGTTTTTTGATTGATCATAGAGGCAAAGGGACAGGGTAAATCGAACAAACTTCACATCCATAAAGATTTTGTTACCTCTTTTGGTGGTCACCCTAATTAATGTTTAGACCTATTATGTGCACCTTTTTTACTCGCCTTTATTGACTTTTGCCAACTTGTATCCCTTTGATGCAGGGAAGATATTCGTCTAGCAACTAGAGGGTGACAATTTACTCTGCTATCGTATATTCGAAATAAATTATTACAATTCGTTAAATGAACTGAAATTATAATGTGCTTAATGACATTAGTGAGAACACATAACCCATAGAACTATAATACAACTGCAAGCATAAACAACACATACATCACGAAAATACTCTTCGTTAACTTAAACAATAATCTATTTTTAAAACTCACTTATGATACATCGTGCGTCATAAACTGTTTCGAATAAAATTATGCAAATTATAATGGATACCTTAGTATTACAACCAAAAGTTTGAATTGATGTTCAAACTAACCTCGCACTGTTGTTTCACACGATCGTCTTTAATATTTAAGTCCTTGATAGGATCTAATACTGGTAGTACTCCTCCTAATTTTGCTTTGGCACGATCAACACCTTCCCAAATACGTCGTTTTACATGATCAGGTTGAACTGAAAGCTTGTTAAATAACATTTCAGTATTCTGATTGTCACACTCCAATAATGAATTTAGTTTGAGACAAACGCTTGAAATACCAGACAAACAATCTAGAGGGACAGAAACTAATTGAATAACCGATGTAAAAGTATCAGTTTGAAAATCAACACCATCAGCAGGTTTCACATACGAAAAAGGAATCGGTTTTCTTGTATAATCTGAATTTCTTAGGATGCGGTCTTCAGCCACTTCCATAAGACAAATGACTGACATTCTGTCGGATTTTTGATGCACAGACCGATCTACGTGCACAACAATTCCCCATCCGAAGTCCCAATCGTCCAGATTGCGAATCTAACCAAAATACAAATAGTTTACCTTTGTTTATCGATAGAGAATAAGAAATGAACTTTTAAATCAAGTTAGAACACTTTAATCGTAAACATACTCGAACCACTCTACCAGCCTGAAAGAAAGGTATGACACTTTTTCTTTGTGAAACTAATGCCCACCTCTCAGATTCACATACGGCAACTGCATGATGAAGTTTAACATAAGCGCCAAGCTGTTCCATATCAATATCGTCCGGAAAACAAATATTTTTGATAAGAGATTCTGTGTCATTTAAACCTGAATATCAAACAGGAGAAAATGTGAAAAAGACAAAATCATCCTGAACTTTACATATGAATCATGTTAATTCAATGATAAATAACTTGCTTAGGATTGCATTAATTCGGACTAGTATCAGTAATAATCAATTTACTCGAAGGATTCAACACTGGTCTCAATGTATCTTACTGAACAATAGAAATGTCAGTTAGGTGAGTAATGACAGTTAACTCGGTAGTATATACGAATAATAAATAAGAAAATAAGGAGTTGCAATCGGAAGTAGAAAAATTACTAACTGTTCAGACAACAACATAAAATAAAAAGCGTAATGTCATGTTAAAGTACTCACACTGACTCAATAGTTCAATGTAGTTAGAGTTTGTTATTCTATTTTGATAAATATGAGATATATTAAACCAGTTTTACCGACTGATCTGCTATTCTATTTTCCTGATTTTTAAAAGATATACTCTACTCCTTCATATCTAACACAGATAATAAGTGTATTACACTCTAACTGATTTTCTAAGTACACATGCAAGCACGACCGATGATCACTGTTTATATGAAAAAACTCAACTAAGGTATGAGAGCGCGAAGAATCACGGCAAAGCTAAATGATAAAAGATTTTGAAATGTGAAACCAGTAAGTCAGTTCGAATAATCATACACGTTGACGCAAAATATTGCGTAAATTATCGCCGCAGCAAATTTTTATTTGGACGGCTCAAGACATTTTTGGGACTGCTACTATATATTTGGAAAAAGTGAATTATCTAGAAACGCAATGAGATCTAATGTAAAATGAGTGCTACATTGAAAGCAGCCGTACCTTTTCTGAGGACGCGTAAATGTAATAAAGTGAATTCGTTGTTAATCATTCTCTTAAGTTAGTTAATACAATAACCCTTATACAGAAATCTTATGTGAAATTAATGTCATAAAGTCATACTGTTATGAAGCTGTTTGTCATACGAAATAGTTTGAAAGTCTCTTCTGAAATCTGTGAATTGATTCAAAACTATTCTACTTATTTAAAACTGTGGGAATTATCAAAACGAACACTTAAATGTTAATATTAAAGCCTACCGCATCATAACAATAACTGGTATTACGTTCGCTAAATAAACGCAATAGCTAAAAATCATTAGTAACAACAAGTATATATACAATGTCGTTGAAATAAACTTTAATACTCCCATATTTAGTGCAGGTATGCAATTAGTGGAGACAGGTTCTACACAGAAAACCCATCAATGTCAAGATATACCAACAAGTAAATGAAAATACATCACCGAAGCACGAGAGAAATAAATAAAGGACTTCCACCGTCAGAAACAAAGGGTTTTGCAGTCATGTAACCTGTATTTAGTTTGTCCTTATCCCTTTGACAATTAACATTCTCAGATTGTGCTAATAAGAGATGTGGTATGTTAGACAGGGACCTACGATGTCGTTAAAAAACTGCTGAATACAGTATCCACAATCAAACAACGACAAAGTAGATTAGTAAAAAGACTATTCATAAAAGTTTGTTGACTGGTGAGTAAACTTTAGTGACATTCGTCTCACAGAGCCTTATATATGAAATTAGTGCATAGTGGTCATCAGTTTATATCACGCAGTACTTAATCTCCCAACCTTTCTATAATTCATTTACCGTTGCTACGGTTAGACTTAACAGAAGAGTATAGTGTAATTATCACTCATGAACAATGTAGAACCTGTAAAACGTCTGTCGATCTACTTTTTCACACCACGTTATCACAAGATGGAACTATAAAAATAGATATCAAAGCAGCACAGATATTGATAGAATTAGTGATGATAAAGAGTAGTCATAAGCATTATAGCTGATGCATTAGGAAAGCACAAGAGGATTTTCAAAACTCCTGTTCTAAGGCAAGACAAACGGTGAAAGAATCTAGCCCATTTCACTAAAAATCTTCAACAATTGGTTACAACAGTTATACAAACCTTACCAAGGTAGTTTGCACCTACCAACAGGACTCGGGTAAAAAGTTAAGAGCTGCATAGACTGACAATACACCTTAGTTCAACCGTTCCTAGCTTTGTTCTAAAATTCTATTATCCCATCCAACAGCCACTAAAATTAGACGTTAATCATTCACTAAATGTTTAAAAAAAATAGCGAAGTAGCCTACTATTAATAAGTACTTTGTTATCCTTTATTCAGCCCCCAAATGCCCTCGTACGGCCGAGGGTGGGGAGAGTCAGCTTTCCTTCTAAAAATGATCCCATATGGCTACGCGTTAGGGAAGTCCTACTCACTGTTTTTAAGAAGGTTGAGGGGACAAAAAGCGAGTGTCCGGTGTGTTGGGGACGTTAGATCCCTTGAGCTCACTTGGAAAAGGTCCTAATTTTGTAATTCTATTTCGAAAATTTGAATTACTTTGTTTTCGCGCCAAAAGCGCTCTTCTCACCTTCATGTCGGATTTCCCACTTGGGAAAATGATATTTTATAACGCTTTCCAAGGACGGTTTTGTGCTGTATATATACGTTTTGATTTTTGTTTGTTGTTATACCTCGTGCTTCTAGCCTTTTGCGAAATATACTTCTCCATTCGTACTTTGACTTCTCTCTCTAGTTAGCGGGGCTGGGACGCAACAGAATAGCTAGTTTGTTGGTCTTTGGTAACAAGTCTTTGTTCCGTTTCGCAGACTAAGTAAACTCGTAACAGCTTCAACATAGCGCAGTGCTTTAACAGGGTTGGTCGACACAGAGGGTTCACCTAAGGGAGTTGGAGAAGCCTGATTTCAAACCAACGGTCCATATGGGCTCCAGGATTCTGAGGGAATAAATGGTGTATGAACCTATGTTGGTCACCAGCTACCATGGGACTGCATCTTCTAACATTGATCTACTGACTTGTGGATTAGACCTCTGGGCCGAATGCCTGACTCTCATCCTGACCACTGTGATTTAGTATTGCTTATATCAATAATTTAATTTTATTGACGCAGCATTTATATATGTATAAGCAAATTAGCCTGCAATACATTACTGTTAATTACCTTTAACTAGTTATATACTTTATTTTCTGTGGTTAGTTAATAAATACATGTTTCTCTAAAATAGATTTAAAGCTTTTACCATCATATTTGCAAAAACTTACTATTTGTTTTAGTAGTCTAATACAATTTAAATAAAATGCATTGAAGCAAGAATGATAAATGCTGGATAGTTTTAAACCGCTGTTTATTTATCTTCTATCTGTAGTCGTAAACTGAATGGTTTGAACATAAGAATTAGTAAGATAAAAAACAAAACGGGAAATTTATACTACAGAAATAAAGAAACTGTCAAGACCTACGTTTCTCAAGATAGGGCAATTCAGACCTGCATTGAAATTGCTGAAAATTTTTAGCGAGCATTATTTCTGGATTGATGTCCTCAACACGAAGTAAATTAAGTATCATATTATTCGTTAGATAGAATGAAGAATCCAGTCGGTCAGGTTCACCAAGTAAGAGTTTTCTGGCTTCATCTGCACTAATACGATCATCAAGCATCATTATAACTGTGCCACGTATATCTTTTCCTCGACGACCTGCGCGTCCTGACATTTGAATATATTCCCCAGATGACAGTAAACGGAAGTCGCGTCCGTCGAACTTCCGAGTAGACGTGAATAACACAGATCGAGCCGGCATATTAAGACCCATAGCGAACGTTTCGGTAGCGTACAGTACCTATATTACATGACAGAACTTACTTTTAACGGAAACAGAAAAGTACATCAAAAAACTTAAAATTAGTAACTATGGGCTATTAACTCCAAACTTTAAATTTGCCTGATATTCTTCTACCACTTCTGCCGGTCCCTAGCCTGAATAAAGGAGGTCAGCAACCATACGCCGTAAAGAAAAACGCTAACCAGAAACTACTTACACTCTGCCCTGAGAGTTGAAGGATTTTTATGTAGAATAGTTTTGACGCCTTATTTTTTTCGGACGTCACGAAGCCGATACCCATTCTGAAAATCAGAGTAACATCTAAGATAGAGACAGACTGTCTAGACAATGTCGGAAACCGTTTAAAGCATTTAAATAACAGTGGAAATGAGAAGATAAAGTCTGGCTATGACAGAAATAAGTGACACGCATCGAACACAATGTGGACAAAAAAGATCAAATTTAGGAAAGGTCCTGTTATGTTCTGATCACGAAGAGGAACGTGCCACACATACGATGGGGTTGTACTGATGCTTTCCAAAAACGTGCTTCTAGGATGAAAAATCGACGGCTTTAAAATCATTAAATTATCCTTCAGAAGAAAGGAGAAAAATATAATAAATGTTATTCAATGATACGCACCTACTAATTATGGCAGAGATGGTAAATATCAATTTTATAGGAGACTGCAGTTCATCGTAAAGAAATTTCCAGGAAAATACTTGATCATTCCGGTGTGGAAACTGAATGTTAAGGTTGGGATGGACAGTACTGGGTATGAAGCATTACTATGGAACATGGACTAGGAGGAGTGAGAATGGCGACAAACTAGAGGATCTATGTGCATGCAATTATAAAGTTTTGACGGTAGCAAGGAGATGTAGCAGTCAGTCAAGAACAAAGAAGACAAACCAATAACGAAGGTTAAAGAGTGGAGAAACAAGTGAGTAAAGCAATTAAAAAATCCACACAGCTGAACTCTCTGGATATTCATGCAGTACACATAAGCCTCCCTATACATAATACCCCACCAATGAGAAGTGATTAGCAAGGACATCAGATAAAACGATAATGGGAAAACAAAAGGATCAGATGGTATACCATCAATTTTCCGTTGATGGTTTACTAGCCAATAATGAATATATAACAGTTAGTAACACAAGTACCCTTACATTACGATAAAATGAAAAGAACCGCGTACTTAGTACAAAAACAAAAACTTACTTTTATAAAACCTTCAGCGAATAACACTTCAACAATTTCCTTGAGTATAGGCAACAGTCCACCATGATGTATACCTATTCCACGACGTAAAACTGGCAGTAAAATTTGAACCTGAGGAAGATTTCGATCGTCAACGGAAAGACTCTCAATGGCATTATTAAACACAAGTTCAATAGCCGCCTTTTCTGATTCTAACAAAAACGGTAGAAATTTGGTTTGGTCATAAAATCGGTAAAATAATTTTTGTGATATTTGCTGACTATATGACACTATCATATATGGACACCGTAAAACAAACCACTGAGTTCCTGTTGTGACTTTAAGCCCGGCTAATTCTCACATGATTTATCAGCTAATCGAAATGCAACCGATACAATCTTAGTACTGTGTTGAACCAACAACGTTCGACCGGTATGAGCTGTAGGATTTAATTTGTCCTACAGATATACTAGTAGAACTGTAAACGCGATAATGGTGATCCCATAGTCTATGTGAAAGCTATAGTGAGAACAAAGACAACTTGACTGTAAACTTTATATTTCTAAACGTAAAAACAATTAGATTGGTACAATAATTAAAGGAATTGTAGTCATCAAGTGGAACGCGCAAACATACAGACCAGATTATCACAGTGATTAACTAGCTTTATGAGTGGCCGATTGTTTAATATTACTTCAGCCTCTATTAAAAACGTTTCCAAAGACTCGTCCGTCAATACCTTCTGAAACAGTAGTGATCGTACAATTCTTCTTATTGGCTTTATGATGCGTCCCCGTGCACTGCCTCGACGACTAGCTCTGGAAAGTTTAAAGCGCCATTCACAACCTCTTTTTAAAAGGGAATTTGCTATCTTATTCTGGTCCCAACTACACATAATCTGTCTCAGACTAGCATTAGCTCCTTTAAGGCTACCAGATGCATCCTTACTCTTATTCACAATTCGTACAGAGGCGCCTTTCTCAACACCACAAAGAATATGTGCTGCCTGCTTCTCCAGGATTTTAGTTACTAACTTCTTTGTTACAATGGCTTTTAGCTTTTTCGGCGTCTCGACTTTCGGCTTGGAGACCTTCTTTTCCTTAGGCTTTCTTTGAGTTAATTTAGGTCTATTAGCAGATGGTGCTTCAGTTTTCGGCTTAGCGTCAACATTTTTTTTCGGCCACTTGTCTCTGTGCACGCTTAGCACCTCCCTCAGTGCGGAGTTGTGTATTGATGTGGACATTATTATTGCCGTTTCCCTGTTCTTCCTGTGTAGCAAGGTATGGTGTTTCCAGCCACATCCTTCGACGGTACATGACCTCGGTACTCGATAGTCTCTTGTTATGTGGTCCGTCTTCAGACAGACATTACACAACTTCTTTAGTACAAATTCTATCCTTTCATTAATATCCTTATCTCTAAACTTTCCACATTGGTCTAAAGGGTGGTTTTCAGTACATAATAAACATGACAACTCAAGAGTGTCCCGTCTTACGTGTGGAGGGACATCAGATTTACTTGTGCTGGCGAACGATACTCTCGCTCTATACTCTGAGTCGAGGTTTCTTTCAGTAACAATAGCCGGCTGCATTTGGTTGCAATTAGAAGGATCTATATTGGCAAGTAATCCGTATCTGGTATTAACAATATCCGACTGCTTTTTCACAAATTCACAAAGGTCCTTAAATAAAGGCTCTCTACCCGTCTTAAGAATTTTATATGCCACTTCCACCCATTCTATTTGTAAGCATAGTGGGAGTTTTAAAAACATACATTCAATAGACTCTGTAGAATTCAGATCGGATACATAGTTCATCTACGTGAGTGTTAGCTCACAAATATGCATCTCACGAGACAGCCTTCTTAAATTATCTGAACCAGTCCCCTTAATAGCAGGGATGTTTAGCTTGTTAGCAATAAATGCATGAGCTACTATGTGCTGCTGACTGAATGATTCCTCGAGAAGCTCTAACGCTTTACGTCAGCCTTGTTCTGGTTCGAGCGATTCATAATGAACAATAGTAGTCTTAGCTCCACCATCACAGTACTGAATCAAATAGTTTAAACTACATCGGAATCCAACGCTTTCATCGAAGCAGTCTTCAAAATTCCGTGTGAAACTCCGGTAGTTCATGGGATTAACATCAAGCCTTATGATCTCTCTCTTTGGTAGGTCTAAAGCTTCAGATATCATTGTTATCCAGTCCTTTCCAGGAGGAACATTAACTCCACATGAAACAGATACAGACTCATACGATATCACTTCATCAGCCATAGCCTGATTACAATGTTACCTTCCCCTTTGACGTAATTTATTCACCCCAATTTCTCCTTCTATCCGAGCTAAACGTACTTCAACTAATTCCTGCTCTAACAAGGTATCTATTCGATAGCCGTTTCCTTTAATTGGTCATCAATATAAGTTCCTGTATAATGGGGGAGACAATTCAAGAATCTGAACGGTCTTTCAATTCTTCTACGTAAACATTTGACAGCACTTAACGTAAGAATTTCTGGTGAGATACTGGTCAAAACTTTGTAGGACTTAATTTGTCCTACAGATATACTACTAGAAATGCCCACCATTCCCGAACATCCTGAATGGAAAATTGAAGTAGGAGTGTTGTATATTTAAGTCCGGCTAATTATCACGTGATTTATTCGCCAATTGAAATGCGAATTATACAATCTTAGACCAGTGACGTTCGACTGATATGAGCAGCCTAGCGTCCTTATTGGTCCTTTGTTCTCCTGGCCCTTCCAGTTGAGTCCAGAACGCCGATAACAGCTTCCACTATGCGGATCATTTATTTCAAACATACTTGGTTGATATACTAGACAAACAGACCACATCAAACCACAAAATAGGAAATAACATTTCAACAAGATCAAGCCAAAAAGTGGCTGTGAACGTGGAAGACGGTAATCAATAAACTGAGTAAAATTTTAGGATAGTAAATCGTATCATAATAGTCTATAGGTCCAAATAAAGCTTGTAATAGGAGGAGTATAGATATACAGAATATATATAATTCCATTAATAGTTCTCAGAAGTTAACCATAAATTTAATTTTCACTAGGATATAACACTTCCCCGTTTTTGAAGATTGGAAGTTTAAATCCTGATTTTAAAAAAATATCCGTAACTTTAAATTCTCCAAACTTATCTCTCCCACGAAATACGGTTGGATCCTCATATAGCCAAGTTATAATTAATGTGACTTTATTTAAAATATATTTCTAGCATTGAATGGTGAATCTACTAGGAGTGACTAGATGGTGAGGATGAACGACATTTGATTTGAGGTCATCAGGGTTTGATTCTTCTGAAATATTTTCCTCAAATTTATTTACAGTCTCATTATATATATGTATATAATATTAATAGTTCCCAGAAGTTACCCGTGATTTAATCTTTACTAGAATATAACAGTTCCAACAAAACAAAATACTGTTGTCAAGTCATTGGGTTAATACGTTTACGCAAGGACTCACAAACTAAGCAAAATTTCATGCTTACACACATAACTGGTTTAATCTAAAGATCAGACGTCTTCATAAGGTAGCTGGTAGAAAACAAAACTGACGATCAGGTCCAACCAAAAAATGCTGCTGATTCATACAGACTTTTATCAAACGACCATAAAATCTTCCAGTAATTCCTACTCGGGACGTAGAATAAGAGTTTATCTAGGTAGGAAACTGTATCTCAACAACTACGACTATCATTATTCGGGCCACATGTTTACATGTATAAATTTTGGAATTATTGCTTAGTGTTCTAAAAACAGCTAAATTGATTTAGGGTTTCACTGTCAAAAGGCCATCACTATACACAAATGAATGTCGATAAACTTATTGCATTTAGTGTGGTAAATAAATACTACATGTTATTGAATTTATGACTACGCTCTTATCCAATGGAACATGAAAATAAGTACTGGTTATCCTTACAGGATACCGCGACATTGGCGACTTATGTCGCGCTTTAGGCCTCGACTTTCATCAGTTAGTCATCTATACCCAACGTAGACCCTGACAGATAAGTGCACCGGCTCAAATTACCACATCACATTAGCACAGCGAGATAAAATTATCGATATAAATTCTCAGAGTAGTAGAAGTAGTAATAGTATCAGTACCAAAGATTAGGTGTAAAAAGGAAACAGAAAGGTATAATAGTAGGATTAATGATAAATTTTTAAGATCACAATGAGTAAAAAAATTGGATCTAGAAAGTTTCATGCCAACTTAGTGTAAGCCACTTCTTCAGGATTATTAAGAGAACTATTTTTGAAGTCTATATTATTATAGCATGGGTTTACATTTCACAGGACTTTCCAGCACAATCTAAATACCCTAATTTGCAGACACAGTTTTATGTCGAGCTGGAAGGGGTATTATATTTTATTTTAACTAAAATATTTTGGACTGTGTTAACTTTCATAGGAAGCTCTAATGATCTGTGATTTGTGGATTCGTTGTAGCTCTTCTCTTATGCTCTGACAGCATGGTACTAATAATAAAAGAAACTAGAATCAATAAGTCAAGTGTAAGTCAGACTATTTCGGAAAAAGACGACACTCTCATCTGCTCTCAGTCCAGACGTTTAGAACGATGGGCGGAACATTTTAGAGAACAGTTCAGCTGGCCTTCAGCTACTCTACAACTACCCTCCATTCCCAGACAGTGTGAATGGAACATTGAAGTAGGTCCCCTAACTCTAGCAGAAGTTCAAAAGGCTATAGTTAATCTGAAACGAGGAAGGGCAGATGATCCAGATGGATTGGTGGTCCAATTTTAGCGATTAGGTTGACTAATATTTTAGCTGGGAGTTAGACGTTATTCCATATGACTGGTCGCAATCACTTATCGTCCCAATATATAAGAGACGGTTAAAATCATCCTGTGACAACCATAGAGGGATTAGTTTAACTAATATAGTATCGAAAATACTAGCCTCGATAATTATCAGACGCCTAACTAAGACTCGTGAACTGCAAAAACGAGAGAATCAAGCTGGCTTCAGACCTGGTCATGGCTGCATCGACCACATATTCACCATTCGTCAGGTTCTAGAACATAGGCATACTTATCGGCGTACGACAATGGTGGTCTTTCTTGACTTAAAAGCAGCATTTGACTCTGTAGACCGCGAGATTCTGTGGCAGTGTCTGTCATCGAAAGGCGTACCTCAGAAGTACATAAACCTTGTAAAGGCTCTTTACTTGAACACTACTAGTCGAGTGAGAGCTTATGGCGAACTGTCATCTGCTTTTGCAACCTCAAGCGGCATCTGTCCATTTTCTCCATTTTTGTTTAACTTCATCATAGACTTACTGGTGGTAATAACATTCTCGTCTACTAAATTCTCGGGTATTGATCTCCATCCAGGAAGTCCACTTATCGACTTGGAATACGCAGATGATATAGTCCTGTTTGGTGAGGACGCTGATAAAACGCAGAGTCTTTTGGTAGCACTAAGCAACAATCCCAGAATGTCTGGAATGCACTTCTCACCCTGTAAATGCAAACTGCTGCTTCAGGACTGGTCTGCGTCAACACCTGAACTAAGGATAGGAAGTGAAGTAGTCGAACGCGTTGACAACTTCACTTATCTTGGAAGTCTGATCAGCCGTAATGGGTTGGTGTCTGACGAAATCTCAGCACGGATTCGAAAAGTTCGTTTGGCTTTTGCCAACTTACGTCACCTTTGGCGAAGGCGAGATATCCGTCTATCAATAAAAGTACGAGTATACTGCGCGGCAGTCCGTTCTGTTTTAATTTACGGCGGCGAAACATGGCCATTAAGAGTAGAAGACACTCGTAAGCTACTAGTATTTGACCACAGATGCCTTAGAAATATTGCTGGCGTCTGCTGGGATCACCGGATAAGTAATAGTGAGGTTAGACGCAGGGTATTATAGAATGATGGTAAATCAGTTGATCAGCTTGTGAATCTTCATCGACTGAGATGGATGGGCCACGTGTTACGTATGCCCGAACACCGATTACCACGACGTGCAATGCTAACCGGTGTTGGAGATGGTTGGAAGAAAGTTAGGGGCGGCCAAACCAAAACGTGGCATCAGTGCTTGAAGTCACTAACTTCTAGTCTGAGCCATGTTGGGAGATGCAGACTACTTGGTTGGGGTCCGTGTGACTATCGTAACCAATGGTTGGAGACTCTTGGTGACATGGCTCAGAATCGATCACAATGGCGTCGGTGTATACACTCTCTGTCTGCTCTTAAACTAAGAGATTAAAATCACTTCATATCTTTCTTTCTACTAACTAATTCTTTCTTCGTGTACTATATCCTTATTGCAATCTTTCTTTTATATATTACCACCTTTGAATGAACTACTTTTATGAATCCGGTGTCCATCTTGTTGTGTTAATGAGGTATGGCAACTTGGACCGATGCATATATGTGCCCGGTCCTACGTTGTAGCTGACTGACTGACTGACAGCATGATAGAATTACAGTACCAACGCATGATATTTCAACCAATTTATTATTATTCAACAAAAGGACATTTATTCTCTGAAGCGACTTACATCAAGTCATTAAAAGTCAGGAACTCTTTTTGGGATATCGAAAACGTATCATTATTTTATCATTATCATTCCAACAAATGTTCAATTTATTTGGAATTATTCAACCTAACTTATGCAATGATGCTTAAAAGAAATTTCACCTTGGTGTATTTCTAAGAATATTTGCGGGGAAGTCTCACACCATTAGCAAACAAATATTTGTAACCCAACTGTTCCACATTACAAAAACCTTATTTTCTACACCTCACAATATATACATAAATACACATGTATGTCTCACACAGAAACACCTTGACCGTAATGACAGCAGATTGACATAATCAGACCCATTTTGATTTTGGCTTCCATAAAATACTCTACTTCCTATTATTTTTACAACTTGTGTTAATTTATCTCTACTCTTTGAAAAAGTGGTTTATACAAAGTTGCGAAGGTCGGAAATTCAATCTTATACTTACTTGGTTTTTACGAGTACATTATTATTTCCATTATTAAAAATTTACTCGATGGTCAACTTATTCGAAATCACCAAGTCAAACGTTGATAATGATACTTAAAGAAGGTATAAGGAGGTTTAGGGACTCAAGAACTAAGGGAAGATAAAACAGTGAATACATCTGAGCCATGTTATCAACAGCTTTTAACCACTGGTTACGATAGTCACGCGGACCTTAACCAAGTAATCCTTACCAACCTACAAAGCTCATTTTAACAGTTAATGACTTCATAAACTGATGCCACGTTTTGGTTTGTACGATTCATAAAAACTGAGTCGCTATAAGTCCCCTAAATTTTATTGAAGTTCACTGAGTAAACTGAGTAGATGGCAGATGCAAATCACTACCAAATATCTTACATGAAAAGTTTAACAAATATTACGCAGGGATGACCATTCATAATGGGTGTGATCAACAAAGATCAAAATCAAAACGTCAGTTGTCTACGGTAAGCCATACTTTCTTCACAAACATTCAGAAAGCAAAGGAACGTTGAAGAACAACACTACTTCTCCAGAGATTGTGTCTATCAATATGGGTTACTTAAACGTATACCCTATAGTACAAGCTGCTACGAGGCCAATGTAGAATTCCAAATCCTGGATAGAATTTGCCAACCATTAAAAATACAGATTTTCGTTCTTCATTATTATTAATCTACTTGTATCTACGAATTCTCCACAAACGAATATTATATTTTAGATCGGAGAAATTATTGTTTCGGAGTTTTAAAAGCGATGCAGTAACAAAATGTGACACTTACGTGTACTAAAATCCATCTTGTTTAGTTGCATTGCATAGAATTCACAATCCATTTTGCTAAATGAAAATACGATAAGTGGCTCCAAATTTTGGTCCATTACCAACTTGACTAACTTCGAGCAATACGGTTGAGAACCTTAGAAACAAGGCACCAAAAATGAATCACGTAACAATAAACTTTTGTTTTAACGATAAGGTCATACTAGCAAATATGACCTTGTGTGCATATGCTACAGCCTAAAAGTGACTGGACAACTGTTGATAATAATTTTAAGGAAGAAAACAGAATGTGACTGATAGGAGTCAAATCTCAAATAAAAAGGCAGTTCATTTGTTACAAAAAATATATTAAATATTCCCATTGTGAAAATTAGAACAACACATATAAGCGAACAAATGTTTTCAATTAGATCGTCATCAGGCTTTACTCTAATATACATGAATATTTATACGAAAATTTAAACCAATCAAGGCAATATGGGTCAATAATCACAATGAAATAGAATAAGTCTCTACACATAATAGGTAAAAGTACAAGTTGATAGTAGGAAGACAGGTGAACTGATAATAGTAAGAATAATAAATACAATAACAAAACTCTTATCAATAGTTAATCGTTGGAAATAGAAGGTCAAATAAACATGGGTAAATAGACTAGGAATAGTAATCACAAAACATTAAAATCATTACGTAATAAGATGTGTGTAAATAATTAGATAGTGAAGAATACAAAAAGAGGCGGAAAATTACAAACAAATAATGGATGTGGAAATAAGGTTAATGATAACACAAATAGAATAAAATAAATAATGATAATAATAAAATTTAAATAAAAAAAATTGTTAGTTAAGTTATAACTGGCCATGGAAGGGATAGGGGGGTCACGCATTTCTTCTGTACACATAAATTGGGGTTATATGTACGAATTCCAATGGCTTCAGCTATATATAGGAGACGGGAACGGACTCCGTCGGGAAATGATGGAGGTATACGATAGATAACTCGAAATGATTTCGATTTATCTACTGCATGACCGCTATCAATAAGATGTGCCAATATAGAACTGCGAATAGATTTTCTCTGGCCCTTTATGTACCAAGTTGGTAGATGTTCACTCATTCGTTGGTTAAGTTGCCTGGTAGTACGCCCTATATAGCTATCTCCACAGGAGCAGCTGAATTTGTAAATGCACATAGAAGAGGCCAACTCAGGTAACTTATCCTTCGTTTGAGTAGACATCGCTGGTCGACAAGAGAAGGTCAACGCAAGATTGGCTGCGTAGAATGTCCTGGTGATTACTTTGGTTAACCTATATTTCAGAGTGTCACTAGCCACATCCCCGTTGAATTGCACTTTCATGTATAAAGGTTTCTTACGAACAGTCGAAATCTCCGACTTCTTTATTATATCATGCATGTACTTCTTAATGAACGCGCTGGGGTAGCCGATCTCGGTCAGTGAGTTGTTGATAAATTCAAGCTCCTGACTTAGAGTGTCTACTGTACAGATCTTTTTTGCTCTGCTAGTGAGACATCTGACCAAATTTCTCTTGTAACGGATGGGTGTGAAACTGCAGAAGTGAGTATATTGGCATGAAGAGGGGTTTCTTCTATACACGCTTCTACTTAATGTGCCGTCACTTCGTCTGCTTAGTGTGACGTCAAGGAAGTTCAGCTTCTTATCATGCTCGCTTTCACCAGTGAAAGTGATCGCTGGGTGAACACTGTTGAATTGGTCTAGGAGTTCCTCTTTACTAGTGTTTTGATCTACGATAATGAAGGTGTCGTCAATGTATCGGCAATATAAATCAAGTTTCTTAATAGTCTCATTGAGAGGTCCATTTTCTAGCTTTGCTAGGAAGAGATCAGCTAAAATCGGGCCTAGAGGCGAGCCCATGGCTATCCTGTCTATTTGTCTATAGTAAGTATTGTTGAAGACAAAATGTACATTCAGAGTGCATCTTAGGAGCAGTTCCCTTAGGCTATCGTTAGGCAAGCCAATGTTGATTTGTTTTTCTGATATTTGCTTGCATATAAACTCAATAGTCTCCATAAGTGGTACGTTGGTGAACAAAGATCCTACATCCAATGAGATCATATTTTTCATACTAACATTAATATTTTCTACTTTGGAGGTGAAGTTGAAGACATCTTTTACACTATTTCTAACAACTGATTTGTGTAAAGGTTCTAAGATTCGTACTAGCCACTTTGCGATTTTGTGGTAAGGAGAATTGTACATATCTAGAACTGGGCGTAGGAGAAGACCCGATTTATGTACTTTAGGCAAACCATACAGTCGTGGTGTAAATGATCCAGTCGGCTTAATTGAATCGTGAATCTCGGTCGTAATTATTCCCTTTTTCTTTAGATCTTTAAGGAAATTGGCCAATTGTCTTTCTACTTTATTATTGATGTCACAATTACTAGTAATTTTCTGAAATTTGCTAGAATCGCTAAGCATTGTTTCCATTTTTCCCATGTAATAGTTTCCGACAAATATTAAAATTAACAAGTAATTTAGCGTAAGCAGAGACTTAAATTTGGTACATGGAAACTCATCATGTTCACTGATGTGAAATTGTGTTTATTGAATAATACACCCCTAAATATGACATATGAGTATGACGAGTACAACATTAAGATGAAACAAATGTTCAGTGTTTAGCTGGTATTCAACGACTTAATGCAGACTACCTTCAAAAAATTAGTCGAATATCAGTACACACATTTACTAAACAGTATATTGTAGTATTGTCATTCTGATAATAGTTCATCAACCTCAAATCTTTACTCTATGAATATTGTAAACATTTATTCTGAAGTTTAAAAGTTAACTTGCCTGTTTTGTAAACTGTTTTAATATTATATCAAGGTTAAAACAGAAAACATTAAAATACTTCATTCAAAACATGATTAGATGTAAGATCACTGGGAGAAAAACAACAAGAACATGAGGATTCTTGTTTTTCCTTCTGAGATCGTACGTTTTACAGACCTTAGATCAGTTTACAACAACCGTTTCCGAGTTCTGCACTCAATATGTGAGAAAATATGAGATTTCTTGCATGAAAACTTCGTTTCCAGTTAAAAGACATGAGTGCGCGATAAATATAAAAACGCGATTAGAAAGAAATTATTCAACTTACGGGTGCTGCCACCATTACGTCCACGGGACTTCATATCAGAAATCGAATTGCCAGCGGCATTTTGTAAAGTATTTAAAGCAAGATTGAAGTTAGATTCAATAAACTCACGCTGGAAAACAAGCGATTAGAAACGAAACGAAACAACCTGTTAGGGATACACAACAGCAAAATTGTTTAGGGTCAACTGTGCACGTAATCTATTATCTTAACTCTCAACATAAGCACAAGTGAAAAGGAAAAAAACAAAAGACTTCTATTCAAGCCTGATAGTGCAAAATTTCTAAGTTTTACATGATGACTGACTGCTAGAAATTACTTATATGCACATTGAGAGCATCATTCGTGACATATGAAGACGACTGTGTTTTCCCTATAATTAATTAATCTGGATACAGCTATTATCAAACTCAAAAAATATTACGTAATTGACTAAAAATATAGATGGGTCTAACTGAATTTTTATGATTACATCATCATAGTCAACAATGTACATAGCTACAGAAACAGAATGACTGAATGTTCAAAAAGTTAATAGAATAGTCAGATAAAAATCTATGCCTAAGTATCTCCAATTACAAGTTATGAGAAGCAAATCAGTATCGATTAAGTTCCAATTCTACTTCAATAAGTTATTATTCAGTAAGAACATTGTTTATGGACTTTCAGTACATTTTTACCATGATTTATCTAAATGACAAAAAGCCAGTTCAAATATTCTAATCACTTTTTAATTGATATGCAATCGACAAACTGGGTCAACATCAAAATGCTTTGTCTACTAAACTGGTGTTATTACTCAAGTTAGTGAGGAGGAAAAGAGGAGAATAGATATAGTTTTGTTCACAGCATTGAAATTGATGCAGCGAATTATAAACGCAATACACGAACATATCACATAGCAGCATAAACGAACACACGTTAAGAAAAAACGGCATCCGACAAACAGCAATGAGAGCAAAGTTTCGCATGTGGTTTGAATCCTTTATCAATCTGACGGTGTAGAATCGGCTTTGAGATAGCATGAAATTTCATTTTGACCGTCTTTATATGGCTATGTGACTATTAGATAAGTACTAGAATTATTAATAAAAGATGTAGTCTAGTACTTCGTCTTATCAACACTAAAGGAACTTTGCCCATTGTTTCAAGGAAGGAAACGAGTTTCCTAATTATCCACATTTAAACTTTCGAATTACGATATTTGGAAAGCAAGGACAAAGAACTGGGCAAAATAATATGAACTCATTTTACGTCGTTAGATTACCATTAACCGCTTACAAACCATATTTTAAAATCAAAATTACCATAGTTTACATACTTAGAAAGATGCACGATGTGAATATGCTGACTAAAATTGTTATGTCAACGTTGCACAGTATGTAACTTCAGCAAACTCATGATTACTGAACCTTAAAACTGAGAATCAATGGCTCTTCTTCAGAAGACGAGCAATTAAATTTATTTGTGTCAGACAGTTTGTTAATAAACATATGATGATGAGGGTATTCTACTTTGACTTAAAAAGATCCAACTGTCTTCAAAATATTTAGCGAAATGCGTTGTTTAAACTTCTTTACACTGTAGCTATAAGTACTTAGAAATGAATTGTCAATTTACTATTACTATCAATCGAAAGTCACCACCAAATAAAATTTTAAGATCAACTAAAATGAAAATAGTACTTATCAGTTATATCATTCGGGAGATAAACATTTTCAAATGAGAATATTAAGAAACTTACGTTCTGATTGACTACCAAATGAATTCCATCTCCACCACATGGGTAAACATAGTGCTGTAATGGAACAGGACGACAATCAGTGTAAACAACGTGACAAGGCTTTCTATGTAAAAACACTATCCATTCAGCAAATTCACGAGCATTTGGAATTGTTGCACTCAAAAAGACAAGCCCAACACTATCAGGTAATAAGATGATGGTTTCCTCCCAGATAACACCACGTTCTTTTTCCCTCATATAATGAATTTCATCGAAAATAACCCAGCCAACCTCACGAGTTACATCTGAGCTTCTAGAATATGATGCCAAAGAACAAATAAATATCACTTAATGAGTAACAGGGTAAGTAATACCAATACAATCCACTTATTAAGAGTTATTTCGACTAGGCTGTTTACATGCACCTCATAATGTAAAAATACTGTGAAAAATCAAAATCAACTACGAAACTAATGCGACTTTGCGTTAGTATTTATCATCAAATTAAAAATGATTCGAAACATAAACAATATATGGATGATAAGTTTTACTTAGCGCATTTTTGGAGACGTATAGTTCTCATAAATTTTTTTTTGGATATGAGCTAGCACATGCCATCTCTCATTCATAGGCCCTGCAGCAAATCAGTACCAACATGTCATCAAGAATTTTAAAAGCCTATTATCGTTTGCTTCTAACTATTATTTCACAAGTGCATTAAAATTGTTACTGAAAGCCATATTCTACATTTTAAAAACTACGAAGTTTAACATTTTATTTCGTCAGCGTTCATCTAGGAATGATAATTTGCATTTGCATCTCTATTGAATATGCTCAAGAAAATGTTTTGACATTAATTAATTGAAATGAAAAACTAACACAATTGATTTTCTTCGGAATTATCATTAGTTGTACTTTAGTCCTAACAAACTGTTTGGATTAAATTACTCGTTCATACTGGACTTGATTACGAAAATTCTAACAGCCACCTTCAAATAATCATACAGACATGAAGTACCTTTAAAAATAAGAGCTGGGACTAAAAAGAATGTAGAGAATACATAAAAGCAAATAGTCAGGAACAGCAAAGAACCTGGCACATATGTGGATCGGTTCACGCTGCTGAACCATACCAGCACAAGATGACGTTATCAAAACAAGACTAGTAACCGTATCAGTTGTGGTAGGAAACATTAAACAATACAACCTAATTAGAGAATGAAACAAGGAAAGTATGATCTAATTTTAAAACTAAAAACCTAGAGGCACACAAGTGGGTGAATCTGCACCACTGGAAACGATTCAGAGCTATATGCATTATCAAGGATCAAAATATGTTTATTTACATTTCTATAGATTAAACTAGGTTGTTAGTGGTCGCTACAATAGTAAGCGTTAATTTGATTTCGGTCGGGCTAGAAGTGTTGAAAGAATCAAAAAATCAGCAATTCGCTTTAATTTGAAAATGTATATTCTCGAATTTTCGCATAGAATACAGACTGAGTTTTGGGATAAATTATCTATACAAGGCTAGTTTCGGTATCATTAACACTGACGTTTTAAGATAATACTAGATGGAGTATATTAGGTACACCCGAACACTGCCGTACGTTGGCATCACTAACACAGCGTTCCTACCGGACGTGAGTAATCTCTTAGAGACGGAAATTATCGAGCACAAAGATTCGTTAGGCATCATCAACCATAAAGGGCTGGGTTTCACAAGCTTAGAGTTGAACTACTTCCACTAAATGATTATTCTGCTCCGACAGGCATTACACGACCATAAACTGTATGTCTGCATGTCCAGTACATGTGTAATGACATAGATTAGAGTGGTGTGCATCGAATGATTTTTAATAATCCAGAAACCTGAAAACGTACAAATGTCACCGTATGATTAGAAAAAAATTGTGTGAATCTATCAGTAATATTGAAAAGCTTCAGCACAAACGCGGGAATTGATCGACTTTGATCCAGCAGAATTAATTCAACCCTGGCAGTTACCTGTACAACATAGATCTCAATATTTCTGTTGTCATTATAAGAATAGTTGCTTCCTGGTTGATAGTTATATCACCAGTCATTAGGCCAACATCTTTAAAAATCTCAGAGAATTCGCGAAACTTCTGATTGCTCAGGGCCTTGATAGGCGTTGTGTAAATAACGCGCTGATTCTGCTTCAGACTTTTAGCAACTGCGTACCTAAAAATTCATGAATATACTGAACCAAATGACTTACTCAGCAACCACAGTTTTACCAGCAGATGTATGGGCAGATACCATAACAGACTGTTCGTTTTCAATACATAGAATGGCGCGTTGCTGAAATGGATCCAAAGTAAAGGGATAATTCCTTACAGGATTTTCTAGATTCTTCAATTCATTGAGTGCATAACCAGAAGGATAGACAACCTAACTAACAATAGTTTCAGCTGTTAACACTAACCTCATGAATGCAACCACTACCTGATAAAAGCACGTATGTTTGGAACTTTGGAAACTTTTTGAGACATCGTTTAACTTCAATCGGACCATCAGGAGCTTCTTTACATCTGAAGTAAAAAGAATTACCAATCTTAGTAGAAATCACCTTTTCCCAAAACGTTTAGCTTCGTGAAAAGCAGAAGCAACTTCATCCAGATTGATATCCAGAAATTCCATAGTAGCTGAAAGATAATTCAAAATACAATAGTTATACAAATGACTGCTTATAAAACACAATATCTGATAAAATACGAACTGAGTTCTGGTGCCACAACCGGTTAGTTTGGTGAGGTTAATAAATTAAGATAACAAAAGTAAGATTTTGGAAGCGTGACTATCAAGATATTTAACCGCAAACTATTGAACATTGTTGACATTATGTCATTTTGATTTGGTTGAATAGATTACTTGTCTATCACTTATCATACAAAACCTGATAACAAAATAACAATGCGCTGCAAAACTCAATGACAATATTGTGAAAAAAACATGAGAAAATATTTTGAGACTTCACTAGCAAGCATTAAGATAGCGACTATAATAAGAACAAAACTAAAATGAATATTGTCCTGCATCGTACCACAATTGAGAACAGAAAACTAAAGCATTGGATTTTATTCTGGACCTCAAATTACTGAACGATATGACCACTTGGACCCTTCCCAAGAAGTCGTGAAGAATCCATGAATGTTGACCCGACAGAACTATCATTCCTAAAAAATATGACGTCATAAACTGATAATTAATTTGCTTCCACTCAGCCCAACCGTCGGCAAATAATACACAAAAATTGAGTCTACATCAGGCATCTCATTTGATGGGAAATAACGAGAAAACTTTAGTCTATGAGCGATGACTTCGAGGTCCTTACATGTGAGACAACTACGAACATAGCTAGTTTCAGGAACTATGGTGAGCGGATTATTTCCTGTAGATGTTAACAAGAATAACTACGTGGAGATATGAAACACTGACTAAAGAACAATTTACAGTATCATATAGGCTATGCTATACTTTAGATGCTCTGCAAAATAAACGACTCCTCAGAAAACGTTATTCAAAATGCTACCCAGCCAGGGTAACTCACTTATCATGTACAGATTTATTGTACTTCTAAAAAAATTTCCGTGAGGCGGGGTTATCCTGTACACGGAAAGTACCCTAACCGTAAGAGTAGCTGAGACAGTGGCACGTGTTTCAGGGACATGTGAACTGGTGCGATGTAAGCTGAAATGTAGACGGCAAGATATTGAAATAGTTGTAGTATATCGCAGTCCAGAATGTGTAGCAGATGATTTTCTCCTAAGTAAACTTAAGTCCTGGTGTAACAAGGGTAAAAGCCTTGTAGTAGGCGACTTTAATGCACCGTATATAGACTGGGTTAACTTAGAAGTAGGGTCATCGGTAACGTCGTTCGAATGCAAACTGTTAGAAACATTGATTGGATTAGCTTGATTTCAAAACATTAGAAACCCCACAAGATATGACTTAAGAAACTCTTCTTCTCTTTTGAATTTAGTCTTCACACACGGTGATGACGTTGGTCAAATGAATTTTCTCTCACCACTAGGGAGAAGTGACCATGCAGTCATCTTATTTAAATTCATGGCTTAGATTGCCTGCCAAACAGTTACGCCGGCCCGTCCCAACATATGGAAGGCAGATATTGGAGGCAATCAACTCCGCAGCATCGGCTGAAAACTGGGAAATTGACTCAAGGGCATCAGTACAAGAGGCATGGACTCTTTTCAGGCAGTTATACAGTCGGGTAACTCGACCATACACACCCTGGACAGTTCCAAAGAAGAAGAAGCACAACCATCCCTAGATAGGCCGGGATATTCGACGTTTACTAAAACAAAAGGAATGTTGGGATGTTGCCATCCGCCTTGGCACGATGGAACGCTACAGATCGGTAAGAAACAAGTGTATAACGAAAATTCGGGGGAGCTCAGAGAAAATATGATATTCAGCTGGCACAATCTGCACTCAAGCAGCCCAAGAGAATATTCTCGTACATAAACTACAGAACAAGGATGCATCATTGAATTCCCAACCTAATTAAAGAAGGAAGTGAATCTGAAATGACAGAGGAAGATCAGGAAGAAGCAGAGGCTATGGCTGACTATTTTGGGGCAGTTTTCACTCAGGAACCTCCCCTAGACAAAGAACCAAACCAAAATAAAGTCAACAAACCAAATGCTAACCGCAGACTTTGATCAAGACGATGTGCTTAAGGCTCTTAGCACCTTAAACATGGAAAAGTCAACAGGACCAGATGAACTACACCCCAAAATTTTTAGACATTGCACAATATATCGCGGCCCCACTGACTGTGATATTCAATGTGTTACTGGACCAAGGTGTTTTACCTATGGACTGGAAGGACACAATCGTCACTCCTATACATAAAGCAGGACCAAGACGACTTCCATTGAACTACAGACCTGTAAGCCTCACCAGTGTTGTAGTTAAAATACTGGAAAGAATAATCAAACGGACCATAACGGCATTTATGGAAACCAATAACTTGCTGGAAATGGCACAACATGGTTTTAGAAAGGGTCTATCCTGTACAACAAACCTCCTTATAGCAACGGAGTCCTGGATAAAGGCACTAGACAACGGAAACTCAGTGGATGTTGTCTACATAGACTTCAGTAAGGCTTTTGACAAGGTGCCAACTAATAGACTGCTACTGAAGTTGGAAAACCTTGGTATTGCCGGACCTCTATTAAAATGGATGGATGATTTCCTAGTAGATCGTAGGCAGAAAGTAATAATAAATTCCAAGTGCTCCATCTGGAGACCAGTACTTAGTGGGGTACCTCAAGGTTCCGTCTTAGGTCCTTTACTTTTTATAATGTATCTTAATGATCTTCCAAGTATAGTAGTCTCCGATGTTATTGTGCGCTGACGACGTAAAAATCTGGTGAGTAATAACTGGAGACACAGACGCACGTGCTCTTCAGGTAGACTTAAATAATATGATTAACTGGTCTAAAGAGTGGCTGGTGCCTATCAACGCGGCAAAGTGTGTCTACATGCACTTTTGGGATTCAAAAGTTAATAGGTACAACATAGGGGAAGTGCCATTACCCGTAGTCCGGTCTCATAAAGATCTAGGGGTGACAGTGAGTCATGATCTTAAGACGACGGCCCATTGCCGGGAGGTCGCAGCTAAGGGGTTTCGAACCCTCTGGGCTTTAAAACGGACATTCACTAAGTTAGATACTAAAATGTTCACCGCAGTATACTCATCCTTAGTAATCCTATTACAAGCAAACTAGACAATTCGCTAATGTACGAAGCCTACTCAAGACCCTATGATACCTGAAAAAAATACAAAAAAAGTGAAAAGGGCTTCAACAGCTTCGATAAAAAAAGGAAGATAGCCAATTGTATATCACAATACCGTTCCTAGCCCTATATTTTATTTTATAACAACACATAATCCCATACCCTCAGCTCCTTTCTGAATGTTCACTACAGTATATACAACCTTAGTGAGAACTAAGCTAGAGAACTGAGTTCAGGCTGCAAACCCGTTTAAAAGGTGACTCCGATATCATAGATAAAGTACAGAGGACAGCTACCCGTGCAATTTCAGAACTCCGGGTCTACCACACAAAGAGCGGCTTGAAAAGTTGGACAACTTTACTCTCTTCTATCCCAGACTAAGGGGAGATCTAATTTTGATGTACAGAATACTGAGAAATGATTTTGGACCTCACTTATTCTCTCTTTTTCTTCCCACTAGATCGGGACATCTCAGAGGACACAGCAGGCGAGTAGAAAAGCCAAGAACGAACAAAATACCCGTGGCATATAGGTTTTCACACCGAGTCATCAATACTTGGAACCTGTTGCCCGAAGCAGTGGTGTCCGCACCTTCAATCGACTCTTTCAAGAGAACACTGGACACTCACAGAAGCATACTAGAAAAGGAATAACATAGGCCGTAGGCCTTCTGTCCTTACTACACAAATCTGAATTGGTGAGGGCTAATCATACTGCTCGACTGTCGTGCGGGAATGGGATGCTAGACAGGTCAATTGCCTGAATCCAATTGTACTCAAGCACTGGAACGAAAGGATAATACAACCATCCCTTTTCACGGAACACGACCGAGAGGATTTATCACAGAAACTACAAAATGTGTCCCGGCTTAAAAACTGTGCAAACTGTATGTACTGTTTGAAATGTAACTCAGATCAGACTTCAGGTGATTACATCTACTAAGATGTAATTGGCTTACCAACCATATCCGCCTGAAGTAAGAACTTTTGCACAAATTATCAACTATCGTGACCTAATGTTCGCATTTTCAACAGATGGATTAATCCATTTAAAAGACTGAACAGAGCCCAACTGATAGAGGACTAGAGTAGGCTTTTGACCATTTGTTCGCAAAATGAGGAACTTGAGTCTCCTAATTGTATTCATTTACGTGAATACTAAATTAGTGTCTGCACACGTCAATACCTAGGAAGAGCAATTACGTACTTATGTCTTACGTTGTGGAATGAGACCATTTTTTGTAGACGTTTCCTATAGGCAAACCACATGCAGAACGGTGTTTCAGTGCTACAACATAACTATTTGGATAAATCAACAATCCCGAAATTAACTTTGAGTGAAATCTAAAAACACCTAACATTAATGAACAAAACACGCATAACTGTAGTGAAATACATTCACACCGGATAGAGCAGGCTGTGCACTTCAAGGTCAGACAGCTGTTTTACCATTGTTGCGCTAACGAAGTCCAACAGCGGTGAAGGCAAACGACCTCAGTAAGACAACATACTTTTCACAGAGAATTTTATTTCGGGCCTTACCTTTCATTTTATATGCTTTTAATCTTGCAAGCTTGGACTTAGCACAGTAGCACGTTCATAGAAGACATCCATAGATAGACAAAGATAGTTGTGTAAAAATGATTGTAATAAACCTAGTTTACGAGTAACTTTTGTCAATATTTATGATCTTCATGATTTCATCTAATGTGTGCAAACACTGTATTGACTAAATAATCTTGTTTAGGTTAACTTCCATTTGTAGAGATAGAGAACACGAACTTATTTTGTGACTGGTTTTTGTTATTAATCCCTTTTTTAATTATTTCTCATAATTTGTACAATTGCCAGTATTGGCTGCAAAGGTGTCGTTTGAAAACTTTCGATCTTAATCCTCCGTTCTCGTTTTATACTCTCACCACATGACAACGATTATCCTTCACAAATCCACCTCAGCAAACACTTACATCCTCTTCTCAATTATTAGCTGCCATGATAATCGAACGCTGATATATTTGTTATCTGTAATTACAGGTCGCATTGATATTAGTGTAACGTGATTACTCCGGATGCACACTTTGCATTATATCAACCATATTTGGCTCATTGACAATAATTTTGGATTACGAGACCGAAAGTAACCCTCGTTTGTAGGCTTCCTTTTGGTCATGTATCTTTGCAACACTCTCCATGAGAAACGCGTGCACTACCATGTTCGAGTCGTTCGTTAAGTCGAAGAACATTGCATGAAACGGTGTCTTTGATCTTAGCAAATCGTCCGACTGTCGCACTCTATGAGTAGATTGGCTGCACACGACCTGCCTTTCCTAAACCTGTGCTGGCTTATATGAAGAATATTATCCCTATCCATGTATTCCCTCATTTGTTCATTGACTAGTCCTTCCATTATCTTCGATAGTATTGAAATTATTGTGACAGGCACGGATCTTTTCTGTCTTTTCTCTTAAGATTCGAGAGAAAGTGCACTGTTTCCATTCTGTTGGCAGTTGATGCGACTCTTATAAGTTCCTGAACAGATCACCTACTGGTGTACTGATGGGCTTCGAGCACTGTTCCAGGATTATAGGTCGGATTTTGTCACATCCCAGTGACTTACCTGGGCATAAGGATATAGGTTTTACTGATAATAAAACAGCAGTTGGTCGTAAACTTCCTAGAACCCAGAGTTGAAAAGTTTTAAAGCGCATGCATGTTCCTAGAGTAGTTGGTCAATGAATTAGGGGTGAAAGATCTCTGCTAACTATGAATTAGTAAGACGATTGCTATTTGGTCATTTAATAATGAAGATCGGATGGTTTTTAGGCTTCCTTTTGGTCATGTATCTGCAGAGATATTTGGGGTTAGTTTGGATTTTAGTTACTGGCTTGGCCTGAAAATATCTCCTAGCTTTGTGGACGTTGACGTTGAACCCACCTCTCAATTCCAAGTAGGAGTTACTGTCGGAGTCCTCCGAAAGAACTTTCCGCGTGTGCTGTGCTCTCTGTTTGGTTTACGGCAAGCGTTCGGCGTTCCATTTAACCCAGAACCTTCGTTTTCCGGGTGTACTACGTGTGGTATATTTTGTTGGATAGCGTCCTTTATAATGTCCTTCACTATCTCCCTATGGGCATCGGCTGTTGACCTCCATCACTCTCGTAGATATTAAGCCTGTTGAAGATGGTCGTTCATGGTTGGGTAGTTTCCCCCGGTGTAGCTAAGGTAAGGAACATTCTTGTCCATTTGGGGCACCTTGTTTGTCACCGCACTAAACATGACAGTGAGGATGGAGTGCTGCAGTCTCCAGCAGGTAGTATTCTGTCAAACCTCAGCTATGGTAGTTATAGTGTTGCTTGCACTACCTCATCCTTCATGGTGTCCGAATCCCTGGGAGGGTCTAGAAAGGCCAACGCAGGGACACTTAAGAGAGACTACGTGGTTCGCATACTCATGCATGATCACTCTGTCTATTCTCGATATCCCCATATGGAATACATTATACCATCCTCAGTCCGTAAGTGTTCTTCGAAAGCTATTACTAACATCCGCTGACTTTCATAATAGGATGAGTTAGTATAAACAACGATATGACCGTGCTGAACGTTTTCTTGGGAAGCCATTGTACTAACCTACTTCTATAACAGTCTGACGTGTAAGGTGATGCAGAATAAAAAACTTCTGATAATAGGATT
Organism: Schistosoma mattheei; assembly: GCA_944470405.2. Lineage (NCBI taxonomy): Eukaryota > Metazoa > Platyhelminthes > Trematoda > Strigeidida > Schistosomatidae > Schistosoma > Schistosoma mattheei. The sequence goes on along the minus strand of OX103943.1, from coordinate 36,330,945 downwards.
TAGAATTTGGGAAACGGCTTTTAGTTCCACAGTTCGGAAAACGAAGGTAAACATGTAGTCTTTTTAAAAAAGATTGCTTGTGTAAATATTGAGTCTAACATGTATAAATGTTCAGCCATTACACTGAAGCTGTCCAAAATGCTCCATCTTGAGGTTAAAATCAGATGTTCTACCTAAAATCAACGCATTTTCACATAACATTATGTAGTCATGATGAAGTCGTTAGATATCTTATGTAAAAGAAAGGTTTGAGAGTGGTGTTTTCGACACATTATATACGACTGGTCTTTATGAAAATACTTGATAAAAGTATTGCAGTATCATAAACATTGTATATGATCTAGAGAGACAAGATCAGTCGCTTTAATTGTTATCCGAACTCACGTTATTTAGTAAGTTTGAAGTAAACAGTCAGTCGTGGCTAATAGTTCATCGTCCTTACTTGATATAAGGGTAATGTGGTACAATATAACAATAAAAAACGCAATGAAAGTTTCGACTCACTGCATTTCCTATCATTTTTTCATCTTTTCCAGCAGTCCCAGGAGAGAAAAAAGGAAAGTATAGTTATGAGTCGAAATATGAGTATAGGACGCAAAACGTGCGCTAAGAAAAAAACTGGTATACACGCGTACAGATAATATGCAATAGTGAGAAAAATGATTCCACAAAATTTTATTGAAAAATAAAAACGCGCATATGTAAACACCTTGGAAGAAATAACATTTTGTTTTGACGCAACAATAAAAAGAATCCAGACAAAACAAAAAGTGTCCCAGTATCCTGCTTGTGAGTGGTGGACGATCATTCATGGTTGTGTGGTTACTAGTATTGTAGTCCAGATTCGAACTGGCGTCCACGGTCTGTAGTGCTAGTTGAAGGGCAACCGTTTGACGAAAGCGCGGGCCACTGTCTCAGCACTAATGTCTTTGATAGGTGCTATTGTAGTGAAGGAGAACACAGGTGAAGACAAACGAATTATATTTAGCACGAAATTACGAAGTTACTTGGTAAATAGAATTACCATACTATAATACTTAATTTGCAAAATGTTCAATAATTGTCTCGGACTTCATCGTTCTTGCATTTCCATACTAACTGCTTTCTATTCCCGTTCTTCCTTTCCTGATCTTCTCAATCTTCTGCTGCTATATATTACATTCCTGATTCGCGTTACATACTACTCATGTCAGTATAAGTAGCACGCAGCACACTATTCCTGGCCACCATGTGAAACGATCTACACAAGAGATAAGAGTGTCCGTTTAAATCTGGCACGGGTCTTACCAAATCCGAATGAAACGAACGTCGGTAGTTTGAAAGAGCCTAAGTGACACTTGTTGTTTTGAATCACCTGAGATTTCCGGCAGTTCACAATAGGGCATGCCCACGCCCACACGACTTTTTTGATACCAGGCCAAACAATCGTTCTGCTGTGAACTTTGTGGTTGCTCAAACACTTAAATGAGGACGTTTGTGCAATTTACTGAAAACGTTGTGCTAATAATGTTTTGGTAAGACCGGAAGATTACTGTTTGTAGATGTGTCATATAGTAGTTTCCACACCTGTTCCCATCTTTTCTTTCCGTAGTTTCATGGTCGTCGAAGATAACTCGTGCTGAAGATCAGTGTCTTCTTATTGAAGCTGAGTGAGTTTAAGAAGGTCGATTCCTTGGAAACTGTTCAAGGAAGTTATACGAGACGAGGCGTCTGCAATTATATTGACTGCCCCAAAAATGTATTGTATATGTTCAGTAAATTGTGAACTGTTTTTATGCTGAGTTGTACTGTTAGTGGTCTCACGACAGACGCGCGACGCTGTATGAACGGCCGATAAAACATTATCAATCACCTGAATACGTGACTGTGGCCGGTTCTGGGTAATTTAGAATGGTATCTACTTTATTTGCTAGAGTGCGAGTACCACAGGCGTTAATGTTATGCTTAATATGATCTTGGAATTCGACCGCGATTTTTTATCCCTTGGTGCCTACAATCATGTCGTGTTTTGGAATCACCGAAAAACAAAGGTCAGGTTTTCTGTTCGGACATGCTACCACGAAGTCATCACCAGCCATCAACTCGTCAAGCATCGGTTGAACGTATGAACCTGTATAATGTATAGTTAAAATCCTACGTAACCTTCGAAGAGAAAATGAGACTCCACTAGGAGATAACTAAGTATGTTCGTCTGCTGACCCCTATCTGATTGGGTAAACGAGCAAATACTCTATTGCAGCAGGTCATTGATAGTGATTGGTATTGGCATGTCTGTAACAACGAGAACCCAGTGAATGGGCCTGCTTAAACTTATGTTGAGGTGAAAATACATCTTCCTGTAAAAAGTGATCGGTTTCCCTTTTTTTCTGTAAGCTGAAAACTGAATTTTCTGGACGGTCACTAACATACAATTACATCTACCTGCCTCTGGGTCAGCATCGACGGGATTGAGTACTATCATCATCACGTCAGCGATTTTTATAAGACGAACAAAGTTAGTGTTACTGCGTGACGGCGAGGACGTTTCCAGAAGTTTCTAGAAGACTTGCCGTAGGTATCGTGGTAATAAGAACAGTTGAAGTTATTTGGTTCTCGTGGTATAGAAACAGATACCTTTATCGACGGGCTTCTCTGGGAAGTTTCGAACGGTTTGAGGTCATGACGAGGGGCAAAGCCTCTTTTTGACACAATAAACCATGGTACTAGGGATTCTATTAGTGCACAGGATCCGATGAGCAGACAAAGCTAGTTTGCCAAATGCAATATTTAAATATGAAATAACAATCGCTTGCACCAGTTGGGAAGGTTGGATAAAAAGAGCCGTGAAAATAGGCTCTTGAGTTTTAGTTAACCTGTAAAACCTCGCGTTCTTGGCGACAGTTCTGTTGGGAATCTGTCATGCAATTCAGTATGGTGAAGTAGCTGGTCTAAATTCCGTCGATTGATTAGGTTGTAACACCTTGGGTTGGTTGGTTAAGAGTTCACTTCAAACAACTAAGCATACGTCAAAACAGTATAGTTCAAGTATTCACTCATTTCCTTATTTTATATAGGCGTTATATTTCCTATTATCCTATATTGAATGTTGAGAGGCTTTGTTTGTCTAATTAAATAATCCCACGCTCCACTGTGACTGCGCGAAGATCAAAATAAAGACCTATTCACTACTTGTCTGGTTTCTTCTATCAATAGCACGAGGGTTACCTAGAAGCACGAAAAGGTCTTCAAATTGAGGATAATGTCTCCCAATGTGTCATAGGGTTCGAAACACCAAAAGTGAACATACTACGTGTAACGTACCTAGTGAGGTAGGCTTAATACCTTTGTGATCGGGATACGTTGAGTACTTACTCTGTCACTCCGTGCTCGTGGAAGCTAGATTCTGAGTAGAAGAACCAAGACTTGGATTTATCCGGCCAGAATGGCATGAGTCGAAAGTGAGGGCGTAAGGATATCAGTCATCAGACTTTTGTCTGTCTGCTCCAAAATACGAGTTCTAACTTAGTTTCACCTGTTACTCCATATGGAGGAGCATAAGTCTCTCACCATCACTCCCTATAGACTTCTGTCATGTGCAAACCTCTCCTGTTGTTTGCAGTTGTTATTCGTTCTTTTGATGTTTACTTCCACCTCTCAACGCAGTGTGTTCTTTGGCCTTTCTCTTTTTCGTCCCCCCTCAGAATTCCAAGTTTGCGCTTACCCCATGATTCAGTTTGATGATTTTCGCAATGTATGTCTTATCCACCTCCAGCGTCTGTTCCTAATTTCCCATTCAGCTGGAAGTTGGCTTGTTCTCTACCACAGTAGATTGTTGCTGATGGCGACCGGTCAACGGACATTGAGTATCCTACGTAAACAATTGTTTGGCAGTACTTTTACTGTTTTGATGATAGTTGTGGTAATTCTCCAAACTTCAGCGCCGTACAGTAGAACTGTCTTGACGTTCGTACTGACCTTGATATCGGATGACAGTTGTTTTTGAGTTCCATATGTTCTTCAGCTGTATGAATGTTATCCTTGCTCCGTTAACCCTTGCCTTTACGTCCGCATCCGTTCCTCCTCGTTCATCGATGATGCTTTCCAGGCACGCGAAAGTCCCCACATCATCCAGGGCTTCTCCTTCAAGTGCGATTGGGCTGATGGTCTCCGTGTTGAACTTAAGAATCTTGCTTCCTCCCTTGTGTATATTGAGGCCTACAGACGCAGAGGCTGCTGGTGGTTCCATAAAAATCTATAGTGGAATTGGACCATAACCATATAATCCCCAGAGCTGAACGTGAGGCTACTCGAAAATAGATATTCAATATTTAACGCGGAGAAATACCTAACGACGGAAAAGGCAGGAACAATGGGTTGAATTAATAGTTGATTAAATAATATGACTGATAAAACTGGTGACTTATAATTATCAATAAACAGTGTTGTTTTTCTCAGTATGTTTCTCTATCAGTCACTCATTCAGCAAAATATCTCATATCCTCGCCAGTCTAATAGCAGGTTTAGCGACACAATCTCAAATCGTATTCCGCCTTATGATAAACTGCATACTTGCAACTAACTTGTATGCACCAGCAGCCGGCAGGTATAAATATAAATAAATAGTCTATGGCAACGCAAAACATTGAGTCTAGTGCATATCTTTTACGAATACACTCATGCTTAACGATTTGTTCCTAGCTATCTGTACAAAATTCACATAATTGTCACTCACGTATTTAAATTTCGTTTTGATAACCATTCGTGTGTATTAGTAGTACTACTAAATTTCTACCATGGTCAAGTAAAAATGAGGTCGAGAAAATCTCCCCGTAACTAAAAAAAATCATGTCAAACTAACTGGAACACTAGTTGGAGTTCTTCTCCACGGTAATACTTTTGTTCTTTCAGTTAGCCTACTAATACAGATGCAATTGGAAATCAACACAAATGGACAGGTTACCGGCATAATCGTTATCTGATTTCATAATTTAAACCAAAACTAATACCAATACTAAAATTTCTACAACATTGATTGCTTTTAATATTTCTAAACACAAAATACTCACTACCTATAAGTTAAGCTATCAATCAGCGGCTATTAACACGCATTTTACGTTTTATTATTATTATTGCAGTCCCATTTTTTGTAGCCCAAATATTCTTCACCCAAATTTTCATTTTAAGCGTGTTAAGCATGAAGGCAGATATTTTAAAATTATTACATGTATTTCCCGACCAGATGCTGCCGCCTTCTTTTTGATTTGTCTTTCAGCTTATCAATACCCGGAGGATTCTTACTATCCTTGGTAACCTCCGGCGCGCAACAATCCCATCCAATTTGGTATCGAACCAACACCACGTTGATTCTGTTGGGAGAGTAGTGTAGTGGCATTGGACCATAACCATACAATTCTCAGAGCTGAAAACGAGACTAGATATTCAACATTTAACGCGAAGAAATACTTAACGATGGAAAGGGCATGAACAGTGGGTTGAATAAATTGGAGTTGATCGGATGGCATGGCTCGGCCATGCAGGCGTCGTCCCTGCGGAACGTTACGTTGTATCTTTTATTCATATTAAATGTAGTGTTCTTTCTCTAGCCCAAGCTTGTTCTCCATCATGCATTTGTAATTGTTACGATGAAGTGAGTTGGTGTAGACGATTATGTGACTTCCACGTAAGATCTTATAGATTAGGCAGTTATATCATGACAAATCTACAAATTTAGGATTAGGTCTATTATTAGAGCAGTACTAATGTCATAGTAGACCATAATTCTACAGGTTTTCCATCATTGTTGTCAAACGCCTGGAACATGCTGCTGACAACTATCTTTAGTTCATTGAGTCTGTCGGTGTTTCGGAGGTAGGCTATGCTGTTTCTCTACTTGTCCAGTGTTTCTTCCAGTCCATCTCGCTCCATGATATCTTCAAATCCTGTGTTTTCGATTAAGACCTCGGTATTTTGTTCCATCATCAAGGTGATCAGGACCTTTCCCTACCAGTTCGTCACGATCGACTGCAGCCTCTCATAAAACTAATTACTATCGATCTCATTACAATCGTTGGTGAGTGCATAGTACTGGACAACTTTAGTTGTAAGTCTTTCCTTTGTTTTGAAGGATGCTTCGACAATCTTTTATTCATGAAATTCCCTGGTTGTTAGAAGGGGCATAGGCCTCGTGACTTCTGGAGAATTTTGGCTTTCGGCATGGGGTGTCACAGTTCTTCTGAATAAAGATCCTTTAACTCCCGGGAGAGAGTCTGAATGGTTTAAATTACATATCGTGGTTGACAATTTTTAGCAAGGCTGTTTTCTACGGGATGGGGTCACTGACCCCTTGCCTAACCCTACTCCTTTATTCAGACTTGGAACCGACAGTTACCCTATAAGAGCTACAGGCAGAGTAAATATAAGAGTAAAACATATAAATGTGCGGAAATATTGGGAAATCAACAACCACATTACACTACGTAAGAATATATACGATTCTACATCTAGTACCAGACTCAACGTTTATCGCTCAGTGAACCAGATTGCGTCAGGCTTACCAAGAAGTGTGTCACAGATATTCAGGGTTCAAAGACGCCTTTGTCTGTAACACATTTCCGGTCGATGATTACCAGTTCGGTCAAACTAGAAGTCAGGAATGGATTTCGAATGAACAGTTGGAAAGTCATCGATATTTCCAGAAGTGTATGATCTAAGCTGGCAGTTTGCTGCACGTTATGACCAACATGGCATAGTTAGTGATGATTCGGTGCATATGTATGACTGAACACTCTCAGCTGGATTGTATCCAGTTAAAATGATGAGGTCAATAGCAATTTTAATGACCAAGAGAACTGTTTGCTTCTGGGACATATTTATCGCTATAAATCTATGTGTATGTATGAGTCAATGGACTAATAATAGGTTAACATAAGTAGAAATTAGTCAAGAAAGTCATAACGAATCTGGGTTACGCAGAGCTCACGTATCTGTGGTTGGCCTCATCAGTGTAGGACTTAGCTGTAGGTCAGTATAGGCGCACTTATCAATTGCACTAAGATAATGAACCAAATCAAATGTTGTGGACTCCCATGATATGAGGACCTAATATGTGGGACCTTACGTCGAAGTCGTACCGTTGTTTATACTAACTCATCCTATTATGAAAGTCAGCGGATGTTAGTAATAGCTTTCGAAGAACACTTACGGACTGAGGATGGTATAATGTATTCCATATGGGGATATCGAGAATAGACAGAGTGATCATGCATGAGTATGCGAACCACGTAGTCTCTCCTAAGTGTCCCTGCGTTGGCCTTTCTAGACCTAATCTATGTGTCCGACGGTTAGTGTAAGACTTTTCAGTTATTATGTGATCAGACTTAACACTCGTATGGTTATGAACTAAGTTCAGCACAGTTGTTTAGTTGTCAGTCCACTACAAGTTCTTACAACAGTGTTTTTTTGTAATTGTGCTACCCAGTTTGAAAACTATTGCCTTCGTTCCATCGTGAAGGTCTTGGAGTAATATGCCTCCTATTATCCCTAGTACCGCGTTTAACTGCGAAATATACCCACGCACTTCTTCACTACTATGGAATCTGCAAATGTGCTCAGTTTATACTGCCTTGATATGAAGTAAGAAAATTGTAAGTGAAAAAGTGACTGAATCTATCAAAATGAATGGTGATTTCAGACTATTGGTAAATCGACATCGATTACAATAAAAGATGTGTGTCCGTTCACATAAGAAGATTAAGTATCCACCGCAACAATAGTAATTCGGGATTAGTTTTTTCCTGACAGACCGTGAAGATCGAGAAACATGCGACAGCTGATGAATACTCCTTCAGGAGGTCTTTTTCATGTAGTTTTCTTCCCCTGTCACATACGTCTCTACCAGACAATTCGGCTCTTAACATCCTGGAATTTCATATCCGACGTATGATTACATAAGAGAGCTCCAACCTTACTTAACAAAATGGTTATATTAATAAACTTAATCAATCAAAATGATCATGTTTAATGAGCATAACAGGGACATGGGCATTTTTTCAGATCACTGTTGGAGAATTTACCACGTCCAATATGTCTTCGTTTCTTAATAACAGAAAAACATACGTAGGGAAAGAATCGACTGTATGCGCGAGTTACTGCATAGTAGCATATAAGGTATATGCCAAAAAGTTTGGTTTCTCTTATTAACATGCATAGGACTCATTCAGACCATGTAGCGGTGCAAGGTGTCAAATGACAGTCACTCACATAAAGCTCAAAGACAATGGCTATGTGATGAAAGGGTCGAATCATTCTCTAGGCACAGGACCCCGAGAAGTCATTCTCTTCAAATTCCACTTTAGGTTATATACATATAGTGAAAGGTATGTACATATCAAAACTCAGTGGAGAACTAGGCGTGTGAGAGGAAGTGAATTTAGCAGCTCGGTTTTAAGACAATCAGACAGACTTGCCTGAAAGTTGAATCCTTGGGAATGAAAAATTTCTTAACGGCTTTCAGATCCTTGACTGATAGAACAACAGCAAGCACGCCATCATATGCCTAAATTTATTTGTAGGACCGTGGCAATGGGTGTTTGAATTTCAGCAGTTTGAACGCACTAGGACCGGTAGATTGAAATATCAGTCTAAAAAATTATGTAAATACTTATCATCCATTGATAACGTAGAAACATACTTTTGGCCGGATTGATAATAAAAATGTTCACCTACTTGTAATAGTCGTTTTTGACCCCACGTTTTGGAATAATAATATTTATTTTGTTGCTGCGAAATGCTAAGAATTAGAAATCGATGATATTTTGCATTTGAAACAACGGACTAGACACTATCTTTCCATATTTTTAGTGAGGATAAATAAAGCTGGTTTAGTAACTCCTTGTAATGTCATGAAAACTTGTAGGTGTTTCCTGAAGAAGTTAGTGATGTTCAATCTTAACACAAAGGAATGTCGGAACGCTCAAGAGTTAGACGAGAATTTAGGACGGATCGTATGGTAAATATACTTGCTACTCTTTAGGATTATTATGCTTTAACACTTCCTTACCGTCTGAAGTGGTTCGGATAGCCTGATAGGTGTCATTTATGAATAAATCTGATGTTTTCTTAAGGATTCAATCAAATCTTATGTAGATTTACCGAATTTGATTCATCCTTGATTATTTTAATATATATAGGTTCTTACTTAAAGGATCCTGTGATTATTGATATTAGACACAGTCTTGTGAAAGATATTTCTAATCTATCAACAAACAACTGAGTCATTCGAAGTCAAATAGAGAATTTATGATTGTATTGCATGCTTATCGCCCATCAAAACCGGCGACTTAGTGTAGTTTTTTTGGTTGGTGGGTCCACTGTTTCTGTGATGCTGCAGTACTTAAGCAGTGCCACAAGTTCGTGTTAGGTCACCTCTGTCCATGGTTTTGGTACGTTCGTGCCCAGTGTAGAAATATATATCAACGTAACTAACCAATAAGAAGCATGAAATCCCACTGGAAACAACCGTAATAATCCTCATCAATATATCAAAACTCATCCGATACAACCTAAGCCAAACACGCGACCATCATCCTACTAATTTATAGTTAGCAGAGATCTTTCACCCCTAATTCATTGACCAACTACTCTAGGAACATGCATGCGCTTTAAACTTTTCAACTCTGGGTTCTAGGAAGTTTACGACCAACTGCTGTTTTATTATCAGTAAAACCTATATCCTTATGCCCAGGTAAGTCACTGGGATGTGACAAAATCCGACCTATAATCCTGGAACAGTGCTCGAAGCCCATCAGTACACCAGTAGGTGATCTGTTCAGGAACTTATAAGAGTCGCATCAACTGCCAACAGAATGGAAACAGTGCACTTTCTCTCGAATCTTAAGAGAAAAGACAGAAAAGATCCGTGCCTGTCACAATAATTTCAATACTATCGAAGATAATGGAAGGACTAGTCAATGAACAAATGAGGGAATACATGGATAGGGATAATATTCTTCATATAAGCCAGCACAGGTTTAGGAAAGGCAGGTCGTGTGCAGCCAATCTACTCATAGAGTGCGACAGTCGGACGATTTGCTAAGATTAAAGACACCGTTTCATGCAATGTTCTTCGACTTAACGAACGACTCGAACATGGTAGTGCACGTGTTTCTCATAGAGAGGGTTGCAAAGATGGGTTTTACTTATCCTAGCTCCAAAGCACATAGATAATAGGATGTTTAGTACTAAGGTACAGAGAGTGAATGTGAGCCATAAGTCCTCAACATCAGTAGTTTCACAGAGAACAAAGTTACTTTCACACCTTTCTCCGTTCTTTTAATGACACGAATCTATACAGAAGAAGCAACGATCTCAAGGACTTTAATGCTGGCATTTATACCTCATTTTCTACTTGAAAGTCTTTGGGTCGATGGTTGTATTAGGATTTCACTCAGATCGCGGAGCAGAACAGTTGGAGCTGAAAGACATCATTTCCAACAAACAAGGCTTTCAACATTCAGTGTAAGATAATCGGAAATATAATGCATATACAAAGTGAGAAAAATACTTGGTCCGTGATATTTTGACAGTAATAGTAATGATTTATCTTTAAATAACAATATGTTACATGAGGCTTGACAGTTTACAGGCAGGATCGTAGTTTTATAGATGACATAGGCTTCACTCACTTAGATTCATACCATTTTCAATTTATTTGAACACAACATTGGTACAAGGGGGCATCAAATACATATGCGCCACACAATTACAATGACGTTGTGAAGAGATAATGTAACGTGCGTATAATGAAAGAACAATGAACATAAATTAGTACATGAGTGAGATAATAATAATAACTATTATTATTATTGAAAAAGTAGTTCAGTTAGATGTAATACAACCAGGAAAAATCCTATCAATTGAAAAGTAAAGTTCATTTATCATGAAGAAAGTAACAGAAAGTTACAGCAGGATCGCCAATGGCTTTTATTCTGAGCCATATCTGATAACGTCTCAAGCCATTGTCTTACACCATCTCTGGAACCCCAAACAGAACGTCATTAAGGGTTAACAGAACCCGGTCCTGTACAGCTTTCCTTCATACAACGATACAATGCCATACACTAACCACCACTCCGCATTTTACAACCAGTCTCAGCATCGGAAAATGATGAAAAAAATGGAATTCTCTGGGACGACATCCATAGAATATGTGTAACAGCTTAGGTTGGTTGGTTAAGAGTTGACCTTAAACAACCAAGCATATGCCAAAACAATAAAGTTCAAATATTTATTAACTTCCTTATTTTTTATAAGCGTTATATTCCCTATTATCCTATATTGAATGTTGAGAGGCTTTGTTTGTCTAATTAAATAATCCCACGCTCCACTGTGACTGCGCGAAGATCGAAATAAAGACCTATTCACTACTTGTCTGGTTTCTTCTATCAATAGCACGAGGGTTACCTTAAGGCACGAAACTGGTGAGTCCTTTTTGAACACAAATATAACCTCATTTCTGTTATTAACATTTTTTTTACTTAATCGTAAAAGTAGACCTGATTATCCGTAAACTAATTTGAGTATATAACTAGTTCATTTTTTATTATCTTAAGTTATTCGTGTTATAGTAACCATTTTTCGTGCTAATTTTATTGCTATATTTGTCACATACCTCATGTCAGACTCAATAGAAACCCATAATCTGGAGGATTTGTCACCAGTGGAGATAGACACTGTTATGACTACGAAATCCCGACTTCCAGAATTTGATCGTAGTGATCCTGAGTTGTGGTTTGCTCAACTAGAGCATTATTTCACGAGACACAATATCAAATCTGAAGGGATTCGCTATAGAGACTTGTGTTCTATCCTTCCTCCTTCAGTCGCCAAAGAAGTCCGTGACTTGATTTTAAGTCCACCATCACCACAACCATACACCATCTTAAGACGAGAGATAATGAACCGTTTATCATTATCAGATAGTCAAAGAATCCAAAGACTTTTTCAAGGTGAAACACTAGGTGATCGGTCGCCGTCACAGTTTTTACGTCACCTCCAAGTCTTAGTGGGTGATAACACAGTGGGTGAAGCAGTCCTAAAACAAGGATGGATACAAGCTCTCCCATGCTACGTCCAACACTGTTTGGATGCACAAGATCCTGAAACCTCATTATCTCATTTAGCGCGTATAGCCGACAGAATAATGGAAAGAGGTCCTCCAACTGGATCAGGCACAATAAATCACACACAAAAAGTAGAATCAGCAAAAGACCCCGTAATAGAAGGACTCATTGCGAGTGTTAAGAGTCTCACTGAGGCTGTCACCAGAATGCAAATGGGTCATAGAAACAGGAGCAGGTCACCACAACGACCACGATCCAAGTCACAAAACAGGTCACAAATGTCCAGACAATCTGGGCAGTTTTGTTGGTACCACTGGAAGTTTGGTGTCAACTCAACCAAGTGCATGCAACCATGCGCCTGGCCTAAGCATAATTCTAAGACAGCGGGAAACGAGTAACCCCTCCCCAGGTCGCGACGACTGAGGAGGGGCGCCTAAACAGTCGCTTGTTTTATGTTAGAGACAGAAACTCTGGCTTGAATTTCTTGGTGGATACTGGCGCTGCTCTTAGCATCATCCCTCAAAATAAAACTGAGATTAGTCGAGAAACATCATCAATTACACTTCAAGCTGCAAATAAAACTAAAATCGCGACATTTGGGCAGAAAACTTTAACCCTAGATTTGGGGTTCAGGAGGCAATTCCCTTGGGTTTTCACGGTAGCCGACTTAGATCTGGCAATACTGGGGATGGACTTTCTAGAGAGATACGAATTTCTAGTTGACACCAAGAAACGGCGATTAACACTAAAAGAAACTTCGTATTACACAAAAGGCAAAGAAAGTCACATCAGCTCTCTTAACTTGATTCAAACTACTCCAGTAACAACAGCGAAATTCCAAGATATACTCGCGGAATTTCCAAACTTAACTAAACCAAACCCACAGCCTTCTAAAGACAAACTAAAAGTAAGTCACACTATCAAAACCGAAGGTGCACCGGTGTTTGCAAAACCCAGGAGACTAGCACCAGATAAGCTCAAAATCGCTAGGGCCGAGTTTGATTATATGCTACAATTGGGTATTATCCGTCCCTCTGATAGTCAATGGGCATCCCCTTTGCATATGGTCCCAAAGAAGAATGAAGGTGACTGGCGACCGTGCGGGGATTACAGAGCCCTAAACCGTCAAACCGTACCAGATAGGTACCCAATACCTCATATCCAAGATTTCACCAACGGTTTACAGGGTATGAACATATTCACTAAAATTGACTTAGTCAGGGCATATCACAATATCCCGGTGGCTGATGAAGATATTCCCAAGACAGCTATTACTACACCCTTTGGCTTATTCGAGTTTGTACGCATGCCATTCGGCCTGAGAAATGCGGCACAGACATTTCAAAGATTCATAGATAACCTACTTCGAGATATGCCATTTGCGCAGGGGTATATAGACGACTTGTTAATTGCCAGCCCCGATTTGCAATCACACGAACAGCATGTACAAGCAGTGTTGAAAAGACTGGATGAACATGGAATAAACATACATCAAAGTAAGTGTGTTTTCGGTGTTCAAACTTTAGAATTTCTCGGTCACACAATAAGCCCAGAAGGGATTAAACCTATCAAAAAAGAAGTGGATACCATCAAACAATACCCCGTACCTAGTTCTCTAACACAACTGAGAAGTTTTCTAGGCCTAATTAACTTTTATCGCAGATTCATACCAGGTTGTGCACAATTAATGCAACCTTTGACAGATTCACTTAAAGGAAAACCAAAAGAATTCAAACTGTCTTCTGACGCCATCGAAGCTATTAAACAGCTTAAAGATAAACTGGCTCAAGCAACTACGTTGATATATCCGAATTCTCTTTCCCCACTTGCTTTGATGGTGGATGCTTCAGATAAAGCAGTAGGCGGTACCCTTAACCAACTGGTTAAAAACGCCTGGAAACCAATTGCTTTCTTCTCGAAAAGACTCGCTCCAACAGAGACAAGGTATTCTACCTTCGGGCGAGAACTTCTTGCAATCTACCTGACTATTAAACACTTCCGACACGTGTTAGAAGGTAGGGAATTTATAGTCTTTACGGATCACAAACCACTGACGAATGCATTAAAAGCGAGAGTCGATAAATACTCACCTCGAGAAGTCCGACACCTTGACTATATATCACAGTTCACAAGCGATATCCGACATGTCAAAGGTCAGGACAATCAGGCGGCAGATGCTTTATCCAGACTAGAAATGAACGTGCTACAGCAATCTACAGTAAACTTCGAGACGTTGAGACACGAACAAGAGCAGGACCTAGAATTACAAAACCTACTTAAAACAAACAATTGAAGTCTTAATTTAAAACAGTTCCCATCACCTATTGATGGTATTCTAATTTACTGTGACACGACCAAGGCAATGCCGCTACCTTTCGTTCCCAAAAATATGCGAAAGTTCATATATAATAACTTTCATTCTTTGTCTCATCCTGGCGCAAAAGCTTCAACTAAACTAATTAATGCCAGATATATATGGCCGAATTTACAGAAGGATGTACACAATAATAATCTATTCTCAAATAACAGTTTGTTACATGAGGCATGCCAGTTTACAGGCAAGATAAAATTGATACAAATGATACAATATTCACTGTAGTAAATTACATAGCTGGGTTGATAATTTATGAGATATTAATGTAGATGGTTTTAAGCAGTTCTACAGTTAGCGCGCTTCATGAAAGTTGCGTTGCGAATGTGCGACTGATGGTCAGGGATAGGTCCATTGAAGGTATGAGCTTCTAGAAATCTCAACCTTATGTCCCTTAGGAATTTCCAAGGCTTTAAGGATGGTGCAGGATGAAGTCACCCGTTCCATATCTCAAGGGGGCTGAAATAGAGAGCAAGTAAAAGAAAACACGAGAGGCAGAGTAGCCAATATTCTTGAAGGAATGCTTAAGGTATGATTACTCAGTCTAATTTTCTTTTATCAAGGTATTTGTTAAGAAAGAGCATTTTAATAGGGTAAAGGAAATAAGTGTTAACAAGGTGTGAGTGGACATACAACTGACAAATTGAGGCGATTCGTAAAGGAGCTGAGAGTATGGGATTATGTGTGATTATAAAATAAAATATAGTGCTAGAAACAGTATTGTGATATACAATTGGCTATCTTCCTTTTATTATCGAAGCTATTAGAGCCCCTTTCGTTTTTTTGTATTTTTTCTCAGGTATTATAGGGTCTTGAGTAGGCTTCGTATATTAGCGAATTGTCTAGTTTGCTTGTAATAGGATTACTGGACAGGAAGTAAAACCAATTTAACGTTCGTAACACGATTTAATGAGGTATTTTGCGTGAAAAATCAGCATCAATACCATAAGTTCGTGACATCCCACTAAAACATAAGGAGCCGTAATTAAACAAAATGTTCTGCCCTACAGACATGGGTGGATTGAAGTTATCTCCCCACCTTCATGTTTGCTGGTCAGTAACGCCACCCTCCCTCCTTTTGTGATGTTAGGCTCTCTTACGTTTGTGGTAAGTATGAATACTGCTTTAATCAAAGCCCATAGTTGGAATACACTGTCTCTACTAGGTCCATGTTACAAGCAAATCAGATAGTTGAGAAGTCTTTTTTTGGGTTAGATGTCCATATAGTATATCACACTGCTATGAAAATAACTAATGGTTTAAAGAAGTAAGGACTAATAGCAAATCAAAAGATATGAGAGGGTATAAAATCGTAGAAAGAAAAAAAAGATTTCAGGGTATGACAAATAAAACATTGAGAAACTCACAAGACTTTGTGGCCAAATTTTGAGCTTTGTATGATCGGCCTTAGTAGATCAGCATCCATAAGGTTGAGCTATCTGTCTACTTGCAGTAGAAAAAAAAGCATGACTTTTAGGAAGAATAATGTACATTTAACCTGTAGAGATTTGGGGACTGAAAGCTAGGGTTAGGAGCATGAAGTCATGATTAATAAACAATGAATAATAGGAAAGGATAAGCCATATATTCTGTGATTTGGTTATATTCATATTAGTAACAGTCGAACTTGTTATAATTTTGTTCTTTCTAGATACTAGGCGGTCCGTAATAAAGTGCCTCATTGGTGGGCGGGAGTTCAAGGAAATGTTGAAGCTCTTTGGAGTCTAGAAATAGGGTTATTAGCTTTTTGAATCTGGTAAACGTATCACAGTTACGGATAGGCATTGGCAGCCTGTTCCACAATAAACTGTACCGTACTGTAAAAAACTTACAACGCATTTGTTTTTGGTGTTTTACGGTAAGTAGTGTATATGCGTTGTTTCTAAGTCTATAGGCTGGGTCGTGGGTGATAGTCGGGCAGGAGGTTAGAAAGGAGAGCCCATATATCGCTTTGTAGAGAAATATTAAATTGTTTTTTAGCCTACGGTGCCATAAAGGTTCTAAAGATAGATGCTTACATCTGTCTGTGTAATCGAGATTCGAGTTACATCCTAGTAGTTGACGTGTGAAACGTCTTTGAACATCTTCTACTCTTATCTTGTCTGCGATATTCATATTAGAGAAGACAAAAGAGCAGTATTCAAGGGAGGGTCGTACACATATTTTGTAGAGAGTAAGTTTACCCTCTGTTGTGAAAAAGTTTTTCATTATAAAACCAATTAGCCGTCTAGATTTAGAAATAATAGAGGAGGCATGTTCTTCAAAGTTTAGGCTTCCTGTGTAATTAATTCCTAAATCGTGTACTGATTCGAGTGTTTGGACTCTACATTCATTTAAGTGAAGTCGCGGTTTATAGGGATGCTTTCCAAAGTGCATGATCCCGCACTTGTTGAGGTTAAATGGTAATTGCCATTTTTCACTCCATATAGTTAAGTTATTGAGGTCCTTTTGGATCTGGGATACACTTTCGCTTAGTGTCTCAGGCTTATAGCTGTATACTATTTTGAGATCATCAGCATATAAGTATGGTTTCCCAAATTCTATGGTGTTACATATATCGTTTATATACATAAGAAACAAAAGTGGACCTAATACGCTTCCCTGGATGACTCCACTGGTGATTGGTCTAGGGGACGAGAGACAGTCATTGTACTTTACCATCTGTTTACGTTCTGTTAAGAACGAAGCAAACCATGAGTACAGTGGGTTGTGTATTCCGAAGGACTTTAGTTTGACGAGTAGCCTTTTGTGTGGGACCTTATCAAAGGCTTTCTTAAAGTCTAGGAATAGGACTGATACAAGGAGTCCGCTGTCTCGTTTCAGAGTTATATCATTCAGGTAGTCTACTAGGCATGTATCGCATGATCTGGACCTAAGAAATCCATGCTGGGAGGTCGAGATGAGATTATTAGTTAGTAGATGTTGGACTACAGCCGCCTTAACTACTTTTTCCATCACTCTGGATACCACTGAAGTTATGTTTATAGGCCGGTAATTTTCAACGTTTGCTTCAGGTCCTGTTTTAATTTTGGGAATGATATGTGTAGTTTTCCAGGCAGTAGGGTAACACGCTGAAGAGAGTGATATCGCGAATAGTTTGAGAAGCAAAACACACATATCATCACCTCCACGTTTTAGCATGCTAGATGGGATACCATCTGGTCCATCAGTGTAGGAGTGTTTCAATGTACTGATTGCCTTGGAGATATTTTGTACACTGAATTCTACATTAGTAATTTCACAGGGAGTTACTGGGATTGGTTCTGAATCATTAAATGGTTTTTCGTTAGTTAGTGAGAAACAAAAATGTTCACTAAATAATTCTGTGATAAGTTTGGGATCTTCGTATACTTGTTTGCCTTTAATGAATATACTCCCTCTCGATTTAGAGCGTTTAAGTTTATTTTGGAGTAGTATGGTGAGTGCAGAGGAGTTATTATTAAGTTCAACTGCACGTTTTTCCTGTGCTACTGCTTTTTGTTTACTTATTGCCTCTGTTCGGACAAGTATTTCTGTCATCGTTACTAAAGAGGAAAAGTCATTTAAGTTGTGGAATCGAGTACAATGTCTTTGAAGACGTCTTCTTGTACTGACCGGTATATAGAGATCTTTGGAGAACGTAGGTTTACAGTATTCTAAAGGTGCGATGTTGTTGATGATACTTTTGATGTTGTGATAAAATATATTGGTTAATGTGTCGGTATTGTTTGAGGTAAAGAAAGTTCTCCAATCAGTGCTTCTTAAGTAATTGTGGAAGTTATTCCAATCAACCTTGCGATAGTTTCTACGAAGTGTTACGGTTTTACTTCTATCGGTTGTGGTTTTTACATTAAGGCTGCATATGACAATGTTGTGATCACTACCTGGGAACTTTTTTCCAATATACAAAGTATTGGGGATGAGGCCACTGGTAAAGACTAAGTCTAAGATGTTTTGATGTCTGGTAGGGCTATCGACATACTGAGTCCATTGTCCAAGCTCTAGACATTCAATAAATGATTCATAACGTCTCGGCGCTTTGACTGGCAGCCAAGAAATTTCGGGCATATTGAAGTCACCACAAATGAGCTTGCCTGTGAATGAGAGGGATGATGCTAGTGTGAATACCTCCGATAATACTGCTATTTCATCTATTGATGCGTTAGGTTGACGATAAACACAGCCGAGCAGTAAGGTAACGGAATTCGACGGCTTTAATACAATCCACACCGAATCCTTCAGTTTGTTTAGTTCAGGCATATCACATAGCAGTGAGTTTAGGCTAGAGTGAGCGTAAATAAGGCATCCTCCGCCTCGTCCATTCAATCTATCGCTTCTATATAGGGAATAGTTATCAAGAGATATACTTCGGTCGGAAATATTACTGTTAGTCCATGCTTCAGATATCATAATAACTGATGGTTGATATATGGATACAAACAGGGCTAAATCCGTCTTTTTGTTGCAGATCGATCGAGCGTTGATAAGACATATATTAAGCAGGTGGCCTACTAAGTTAAAATGGGTGAGGGTATCTCGGATAAAATCGTCGTAACCCTCGCGTGTATGAGATGAGTTTGATGTGAGGGATTGGATGTTCTTCATTAGCTCGGTATTTTGATAGCTAGACTTATTGGGAGATGTATCAAATGAGCTAGTGAAGTTGATTGGGGAGTTTACCCAGGAGGAAAGGGTGGGAGTACTCTGTGATGGAAACTGTACGGAGGAAACAAATTTATGGTTTGCATGTGGTTTGAAATAACCTGGGCTATATGCTTCAACAGAGGTGTCACTAGGGGTCTTATTCCAAAAAAATCTTGTACAGGCCTACTGTGAAGTGTATGGTTATTTACAAAATAGTCTTGATGGTTAGACTCGTAGCCCCTGTTATGGCTATTTACGTTAGCGTGAGAGGGGTCTGCTACGCGTAACTGGGAGGAGTTGCGACTGCTGTTATACATGGGAGCCGTTGTTATGTGATGGGTCGGTACTAAAGGGTGTGAGAAGTTTTCTTTCTGAGAGTAATTACAGTTGCGATCCTGGGGAATGTAGGTAGGGTGTGGAGTGAGAAACCTATTATTACCATTCTTATTTATGGTTTTAGGCTTCAGGGGGTGATTTGGGTGGCCAGTTCTCTGGTAGTTTTCGTTAGTCTGCGTGTAAGAAGGCTTGCTACGTTGAAGCCCACCACCCTTTTTGCAACTTGGAGGTGTTGAAGGCAAGTTATACGATAGCAGCGGGGAGAACCTGTTCACTGTTCTTGGGATACCTATAGAGCAGTTGGGTTCAATCTTACGTGTTTCCCTATTCGGTATCATGAGTTTTGTCTTCCCACCCTTTATTTTCAGAGCTGGAGTCTTTCGTTGTCTCTGTGAGATGAACTTACGTTCATTCAAGTCTACTTGTGGAATATCTTTAGGAGGACAAATTTTCAAGTGTATAGGTTTAGTTGGATGTGTGTTGTTACACGACTCACATTTTAGTACATTACTGAACGAACAGCTGGGATTAGTCATGTCGTTATGGTTTTTGGTGTCAGTTGGGGTCCGTATCTTATCCAAAGGTTTCTGATCTGTAGACTCATCTAGATCAACAGAGTGATCAGCCGTATGTGGAGTGGTGTCATGCTTATTGTTCGTGTGTTTTAAACTATTTGCTGTGTTGCAAACTGTCTCTGGCTGATTATTAACTGTAACACTCCCATTCAATTCTATCGCTTCGCGTCTTCTTACACGACGTTGACAGGGCGTAAGGTCTGGAGTGACTTTTATATTCTTGTATGGAATTAGTGAGCTAATATTTTTGCTCAAATTAATAAACTGCTTAGCATCGTTACAACAGCCAAACATAAACAAAAGGGGGCAAGTCGATCTGTCTGACTTTTTTCTAAGGCGGATGACTTTGCAGTTAACGTTCGGCATACCGCATGCTCTAAGGCAAATATCCCTTAACTTAGATGGGTGTGTGCGGTCGGGGAGGTTATACACAACTGCATTGAAGGAGGACATCACTCTCTTCGTCACTTCTTCAGCCACAAACTCCAAAATACACTCAGCTTTAGTGAGTTGCTCAAGATTTCTGTCTGTATCAAGGCCCCATATATGAGTGAGGGGTGCTAATTGCTCAAGTTTGCCGTTAATTTCGGATAGAGAGTTTTGTAGCTGTCGGATGTCATTACTATATCTATCAGTATTTTGGTGTGTATGAGGTGGACCATTGGACTCTTTAGTTTTTGAAATTTTAGATTTAGGCCTTGGTAGCACATACTGTCTAGTAGACTGTGCTGACTTTTCGATGCACGTAGGTATAGTGTCTTGTATGTCAACCAGTCTTACCGTTGGCATACTGCACGTAAAGATAGAGGGGCTGCGACATGGAGAATCTGGTGACGATAGAGACATTTGTGTACAATACACATATTTTTCAGTAGTTAAAGGTTCGACATTGTCAAGCACTGAGTCGTCAGTTGTAGGGGTTACAGATTTGGACCTTTTATTTGGCTTAGAAGTTGGTGAAATTCCTCTTTTACTGGAGTTATTGGACATGATATGAAAATAAGTGAGCACAGTGCTCGTTAAATTAAATGTAATATCTGAGTATTAGTTGTTATTAAGTATTAACCTGGTTAATACTAGGATTAGAGACTGTGAGTATATAATGAATTGCAGATCTATTTACGACTTAAGTCCGCAATAGGTACAATACGAACTGGTAATTATCCGTCGAATAAAAACAAGTTTTTTCCTTATTTTTCGGGGTAAGATGTACCCGATGTACAGGATAGGATGATAATCACTGTATAATACACCCTACAAAAGAGCAAGTCGAAGAATTCCTAAACCACGTGAAAAAATGTTACCACTTTCAAAGTTCGCGGACTGCAGAGGGTTTTCAGCATGCCAACAATCAAAGATTAATCGTCACACAAATTCGCCCATAGGTGTTTCCTCGCAACCAGATGCACGTTTTGCCCACGTGCATATTGACGTGGTAGGTCCTTTACCACGTTCAAACGGTTTTAACTATCTTTTTACATGCATAGATGGATTTACCAGATTCCATATAGCCATCCCGATAGCGGATATCACAGAGGAAACAGTAGCGCAATTTGAATCCGAACTATTTAATAACTTGGCTAAACTTCTAGGCTCCAACAGGATACGCTGCACTGCATATCATCCTCAGGCTAATGGGATGGTAGAACGTTTTCACCGTCAGCCAAAAACCACCCTGTCAAAACTGTTCCGCTGAGGAACTGGTTTTCGGAGCCACTCTGAGACTACCAGGTGAATTTATTAACCCTAATACTAACAGTCAAAAACTTAATTTAGAAAATTACGTAGATCAACTACGGGACCACATGTCTAAACTTAAGCCGATTAATACTCGTGAACAATCGCGCGCCGTATATATACCTAAAGACCTAAGCAATTGCACGCACGTCTGGTGAGATGTGACAAAATAAAAGCACCACTCAGTCCTCATTTGAAGGTCCTTTCAAAGTCGTCTCAAGAAAATCTAAATATTTCGTGATAGAAAAACATGGAAACATCGACACAGTAAGTATTGATAGGCTAAGCCGGCTTATCTAGATCATGAACCACCATACGTGTTGTTAGATCGTTTAACTGACAAATTCATTACGGAATCGAAATCTAAAGATGATAAATCCTTACAAATGACTAAAACGGTTCGCTGGGCACATCCGATCAGTCAGTCAAGGATGTTGACAGTTTCGGCTGCAGGATAAAATCTAATCACGTAGCTAATCAGACCCTGCATCTATTTAAAAATAATTTTTTCCTCATTCCGCCTCACCTACAACTCCCCAGACCTTTTGCCTTTGATATATAAGTGATATATTAAATTTTTTTGATGCTGGACACATGAGCTAGGTAGTCCGTAACGATGGCTGAGGACTTTAATCAAACTCATACAACTAACACTGGCAAATAAAAAGAATTCAAAAAGCAACCCAGAATACAAATCCGTTCTGGAGGCCAATCACTTACGTGGAGCCGAACAATTATCAATTATATTTATGTATTTCTATTTTGTATCTTGTTATTTTATGCACGCAGTGGAGCAGTTCTTCAGGTTTGATTGATTTTCACCATTACCTTTGAAGTAGATTCCTCTTTACTTTTTACTTGAGGGCGACTCAAGAGGCAGGTGAGTAAACACCTGATAGCCGGTCTGAGTATGAAAAAATCGTACCACACCAACATGGTGTTGGGTAGCCCACTCGCGGCACTTCCTCAGATATTCTTGTTCCACATTCTCACACTCTTTCTCTTGAGAGCACGTAGCAAACCATCAGCGATAGTTGTAGAAGAAATCACATGCTACAGAATAAGATGACAAGCTAGCGAATGAAAAGACATTTGTGGACTACCGTTGATTGCTGACGGAATTAGTCGTCATTGATTGGAAGTCAAACAGTGAGCGAGTTGATAATTTTCGCTGAGCTGGAAAAACAGAACTAAGGTGTTTTTGATAGATACGTTAATCGAACCGACGTTCCTACGGAAGTCGATTCTAGGGGGAAGCTAATTTAACACCTTCCGTTGGTTGGTTAAGAGTTGATCTTAAACAACCAAGCATATGCCAAAACAATAAAGTTCAAATATTTATTAACTTCCTTATTTTTTATAAGCGTTATATTTCCTATTATCCTATATTGAATGTTGAGAGGCTTTGTTTGTCTAATTAAATAATCCCACGCTCCACTGTGACTGCGCGAAGATCAAAATAAAGACCTATTCACTACTTGTCTGGTTTCTTCTATCAATAGCACGAGGGTTACCTTAAGGAATGAAACATGTCCAAGCATGGTGTTCCCAGTGGATGTCAGCAATCCTTCGGAGACAACGATGATCAAACACAGAGAGTCGCCTAACATCCTCAACTCGGAGAGGTCAGGTTTCACAAGCATAGAGAAAAACTGCTCTCACCGACGCGTTGTAAATCCGACCTTCTGCAGCCAGACTAACATATATAATATGTAATATATGTTTCTGCATGTGCAGGTACACGCTGTAGAATTATGGTCTACTATGACATTAGTACTGTTCTAATAATAGACCTAATCCTAAATTTGTAGATTTGTCATGATATAACTGCCTAATCTATAAGATCTTACGTGGAAGTCACATAATCGTCTACACCAACTCACTGTATCGTATCAATTACCAATACATGATGTAGAACAAGGTTAGGCTAGAGAAAGAACAATATATTTAATATGAATAGAAGATATAAGGTAACATTCAGCTGGACCACGCCTGCATGGCCGAGCCATGCCACTCGATCAACTTCAGTCCATTCAATTCATTGTTCGCGCCTTCTCCATTGTTAGGTATTTCTCCGCGTTAAATATTGAATATCTATTTTCTGAGTAGTCTCGTGTTCACGGCCTTGTGGATTGTGTGGCTATTGTCCAATGCCACTACACTACTCTCCCAACAGAATCAACGTGATGTTGGTTCGATACCAAATTGGATGGGATCGTCGCGCGCCGGAGGTTACCAAGGATAGTAAGAATCCTCCGTGTATTGGTAAGCTGAAAGACAAATCAAAAAGAAAGCGGCAGCATCTGGTCGGGAAATACATGTAATAATTTTAAAATATGTGCCTTCATGCTTAAAACGCTTGAAATGAGAATTTGGGTGAAGATTATTTGAACTATAAAGAATGGCATAACAATAATAATAATAAAACGATGCGTGGTAATAGCCGTTGGTTAATAACTTAACGTATAGGTAGTAAGTATTTTGTGTTTAGAAGTATTAAAGTGATGAATATTGTAGAAATATTAATATTGGTATTAGTTTTGGTTTAAATTATGAAATCAAATAACGATTATGCCGGTAAGTTGTCCATATGAGTTGAATTCCAATTGCATCTGTATTAGTAGGCTAACTGAAGGAACAAAAGTATACCGTGGAGAAGAATTCCAACTAGTGTTCCAGTTAGTTTGATACGGTTTATTTAGTTACGGGGAGATTTTCTCAACCTCATTTTTACTTGACCGTGATAGAATTTAGTAATACTACTAATACACATGAATGTTCATCAAAACACAATTTAAATACGTGAGTGATGATTATATGAATTTTGGACAGATAGCTAGGAACAAATCGTTAAACATGAGTGTATTCGTAAGAGACATGCTCTAGACTCAATGTTCTGATCTGTGGCAGACTATTTATTTATATTTATACTTGCCGGCTGATTGGGCATACAAGTTAGTTGCAAGTATGCAGTTTATCATAAGGCGGAATACGATTTAATTGAGATATAGTGGTTATAAGTTATTAAAATCAGTTAGGCCTGTGTCATATTACGAAGTGATGTGGTGCTGCAAGATGTATTTAGCTAAATAAGTTTTTACAAGATGATTAATAGTGAGTGATGCTCATGTGATTATCAGAGAGAACATAAGTTGTAACCAGGGGAGTACACTCCCAACTCATGTCTATGATAATGGCTTGAACCTTAGTCAGTGTTGGGGTAAATTCGACATTGATGTTTTCAGTTTGCAGGAGATTTGCTCGACTGCTTATACTGATTATTTGCATGCATGATTGTGTCGCTAAACCATCAATTAGACTGACAAGGTTTTGAGATATTTACTGAATGAGCAACTGATAGAGAAACATACTGTAATCATCTGTGATGGATGAAGATACCAAGAAAACAACACCATTTAATGGTAATTATAAGTCAATTTGTTGACCGATTTCGTTAATAGTTTCATTAATTTTATCAGTCATATTACGTGATTGTCAAGTTATGACAATGCTTTATGACGATATCCTGAAACTATTAAATTTAACTAGTTATAGTGTTGATTGAGGATTAGTCAGTGGAAAAATAGGTATTGTTGCTTTAGGTGATTCGAAATCATCAGAAATTTATAACGTTAAAGAATCCGAGACGCCTAATTTAATTATAAATTTCAATTCAGAAATATTCGTTTAGTGTTAATTCTAGTAGGCTACGGAGTTTTGATTTTAAACGTTTGTTTAGCCAACAGCTACCTGAGTGTTTAGTTCTTTTACTAGTGCAGTTGATAGTACCTAAATTTTTAATCTTATTATTTAAACTATGTTCGCATTTTAGGCTGCTAATATGATAAACCAATCCATAAACCCAGATACGATTAGCAACAACGACTATGATGGGTTTGTTGATAAATGTTAAAGGCGATTCAGGTGATTTCTAAATTCAAAAGAAATGAAGATATAGTAAAACGTATGTACGGGCCAGGTTAACATGCAAGTTGTTGACGTATATGGCAATTTAAAAATAATGAACATGACCAGATAAATAAATTCAAAGTTAAGGCTGCTTGTGAAACTTCGGGCACGAATATGATGAATTATATATTTTTCCAAAAGTTAGTGCATTTAGCCTAGGGACCATTACAAATATGTGGCAGAAGTAACTGGAAAATATATACATGTTAAGTAAAAAAATCATTAAGTAAAATAGTTGAACTCGCCTGGATTATTTTTGAAAATTAGATTATTCAGTGGACGACATATATAACGCCATTCGTGAGGAGTAGTAGTGATCCAAAATTATCCAGAATAAAACATGCAGTATGGCAATTAATTCCAGGATGCTTGATGCTGTTGACGTTTTTGCCACTCGCCCGGATCAGAACAACCGAATGAATCCAGATAATTGTGCGGTCACCATTGAACGAGCCATCTAAAATGACCTTATGATTGCAGAAAACTTATGGCTGAAACTCACCGTATGTTTTTAGAGAAGTGTCATCCTTGTTGTTTCGCAATGGAACTTGAGAATTTGAAATTAGGCAGGCAGTGGTCGGAAGAAAGATATTACAGGATTGTGCATAGTTTAAAACAGGATGAGGTGATAAGATAAGGAACACTGAATATTAGATCCAGGTAACTATTTAGTCCTTGTTGCATTGTTAGTCAATGTATATTTGCGTTATTTACAGGTCATATTTGCTAGAGCTTGATGCTTAAACAAGTCTATGTCGCTGCAGCATGTAAATGCTATTAAAGCTTGTTAACGAACCATCAAAGCTAATTAGTTTATTATTATTATTATTATTATTATTCACAAACATCTTATGGGTACATAAGTGTTGTGAAGAAACCATTTCGGGTTTCTTCAAAAAAATGCAATAATACACAATTTTCAATAATGTCAGCATTCTACTGGCCATTAAAAAAAAATTTTGAGCAATAATAGTAGAATATTAATAATAATAAATCGGGTCTGTGCAATTGAGAAGAATATTGAATTGAGTCTAAAGAAGGAAATGCAGAAAATAAGGGAATAGAAATAAAGGAGACGTGAAGTACACAAACAGTTTAATAGGCGTGTTTATGAACATAAAACAAGAACAAACGACTGTGTGTGTATCGTCAAATTAGTAAGAAAAAATAATTAAGAAAAAATAACTTATAATTGCAGTAAGATATGACGCTAGAATAAATGTTTGTGCAGTCACATAGTTTGGAGTGATGCTATGAAAGTCTCAATTAAGTGAAAAGGATAATAAAATATCAATATGTATGAGTCATATATGCATAGTGAAGATAAAACGGGTCTGAGAATTAAATTTAAGTGTAACACAAGTTATTGTTTTAATTACAAACTTCGTAATCTTAAGAATATTTATTTAGAGGGAAAGAATGGAGTGAAAAGAAGTGAACACCTAGTGAAAAGTTTTGATCCATGATAAGAATAATAATTGTGTAATAAATATCAACCTCAGAAGGAAACCAGCAATTGCAAAAATAAAATAAAAATCCGTTAAAGCACTCGGATGAATACATTTAGATTTATGTAATAGTATACAGAGTGAAACCGGATATTAGTATAAATATTTGTGCAATAATAATTAAGATTGATGCTATGAAAGTCAAAATTGATTTTAAAGGACAATCTGGAGTTAAATATGTTTAGAAGGATAAGAAGATACAAAAAGAATATCTAATGTGTCAGGGAACTAATAATGATATTAATAACGGAAATAATGATAAACACGAACATAATCAGATTTCATATATTAAGATAAATAGAAATAAAATAAAATAGATGTGGAAAGATTCAAAGGTTTTATTTTGCTTTTCAAGCAATTAAATGGATGACGGACCTTGTTTGTATAAATCATTATTGAATACATTGATATTCAATAGGTGACATAATCCACTTTCGGAAAGAAAATCGTCAAGGAGACTTTTGAACCGGGTTGTAGTTTCACTGCAACGGAGGTTCACTGGCAGTCTGTTCCACATGGTTGAGTAGCGAATAAGGAAAAAATTCTGACGTAAGTTTGTGTGGGTTCTTGGAATCGCTAGAATATTCTCCTTATTGCGTAGATTGTGGGATGATATCATAAGGTATGAAGGGGTGGATACCGAAGAGTAGGAAATACCGTTAATAAGCCGGTAGATAAAGACAAGATTTAATTTGATACGTCTGATCCAAAGAGGCTCTAAGTTGAGTTGTTGACATCTTTGGTAATAGTCTTTGTTATCGGAATACCGCAGAACAGCTTTAGTGAACCTTCTTTGAACACCTTCAATTCTAATCAGATCAGTATGTCTACAATTACTGTAAACTAAAATACCATATTCAAGAATGGGTAAGATACATTTTCTGTATAATAACAATCTCGATTCGATATTATTGAAGTTTAGCGTTATCAATCCGATGAGCTTTCTAGCTTTGGATACTTGAGATATAATGTGTTCAGAAAAGTTCAGACTGTTGCTATATCTTAAACCCAGGTCACGAACAGTGTTAAGAGGTTTGAGTGTATGTGTCTGTACAGTCAGATTTAAGTTAAGACAGCGACCAATGTGAATAAATCCACTTTTGTCAACATATAGACGACCAGTTTTTATTATCGATTGAGCTAGTATGTCATGAGAACTAACCAATATAACATTACGATAATACATGTAAGCATTAATCAGGACTGTTAGAATATTGGGTTAACATAAATGCAAAATAGATCAAGAAATTTAGTATGGAAATAAGATTAACAATATTAGGTTGCGTTTCTCTAGTCGGGCTTACCAATGTAGAATTATGGTCTACTATGACATTAGTACTGTTCTAATAATAGACCTAATCCTAAATTTGTAGATTTGTCATGATATAACTGCCTAATCTATAAGATCTTACGTGGAAGTCACATAATCGTCTACACCAACTCACTGTATCGTATCAATTACCAATACATGATGTAGAACAAGGTTAGGCTAGAGAAAGAACAATATATTTAATATGAATAGAAGATATAAGGTAACATTCAGCTGAGACCACGCCTGCATGGCCGAGCCATGCCACTCGATCAACTTCAGTCCATTCAATTCATTGTTCGCGCCTTCTCCATTGTTAGGTATTTCTCCGCGTTAAATATTGAATATCTATTTTCTGAGTAGTCTCGTGTTCACGGCCTTGTGGATTGTGTGGCTATTGTCCAATGCCACTACAACGCATTTTTATAGGCATGATCTACAAATTACAACATTTTTTGGTTCACAAAATGCTTCTCACCTCATGAAGTTTATAGTTGTTATAAAGTATACTCGTAGGGCGCTTGCTGTAAACCGTGACCTTGAGGGGACGCGTACGTCAAGTTTGTTCCAGACGTCAGAAGTTTCATAGCTGTGACCTCAGTGCAAATTTCTGAAGAAAAAACGAGAAACAGTAGAGCAGCAAGGCACTTCGGTATGAACGCCAAACGTCGCCTAACATTGTGTAGTAGAACGGACAGATGTATAATAAATTAGGATAAATTCATATTATTAGAGTGAAATGAAGTCAGGGCTCCATATTAGAGAATGTAGTAATGAAGAGCAATGAGTTGTGTCGTTTGACAAGTTTGAGTAAGCTCACATGAAGGAAGGGAAGTCAAGGTTGGTACAAGTGGTTTATTAGAAGGGTGTGTATACAGAGGGTAAAGTGTTAAGAATACTAATGACTATATATTTTGTTATCTAATTTTTTTCATTTTTTTGTCTATCCGATGCCAGCTACACAATCCTAGTGTAAAAGTCCGAGTTAGCATGTTATAGGTTGTCTTAGTAGAATAGCTAATCCAGCATAATATTGGAAACATGAGTCTGGGTGGTGAGCGTAGGAAGACAATCTATATCACAAATTGACTGACTTATTCTCAATCATGAGGAGCCTGATACATACAAAATGTTCTGTCCCCACAAACACGGGTGGATTGAAGTTATCGCCCTCATCATCAATGCTTGCTGGTCAGTAACTCCACCCTCCCTCCTTTTGTAATGTTAGGCTCATTTAGGCTTATTTTTGTATACACGTCATACCTCACACAATCCTTTATTTCACAACCTGTTGGAAAGCACTATTTCTATAAGTACCATTTTAAAAGCTTATCAGGCAGTTACAAGCTATGGACTGTGGGTAAGGCATCGATGCAGTGCTTTTGTTGACTATAGTATAAAGTATAGTATGGTAACGTGACGAAGGCGCCAAAGATGACCCAGATTGGCATAAGCCGCTCTGGCTTTCACTATACGTGCATTGATCTCATCACTCACGCCACCACCAGCACTTATGCAGCTACCCAGGTACACAAAATTCCCGACTACTTCTATTTGCTCACCATCCGGGGTGAGTACAGGATCAGAATCCTGCCAGTCTTGTAAAAGTACTTTGCACTTCGAAAGTGCGAAGCACATACCGTACCTACGGACACTGATTGCCAACTGATTAAGTGCGGATTGCATGCCTTGGGCATTATCGCACAGTAACACAATGTCGTCCGCATACTCAAGGTCGAGAAGTCTTTCTCCAGGCAACAGATCCACACCGCCATTACTTACATCCATCAGAGCTGTTTCCAAAATGTCATCGATGGCAAAGTTGAAGAGGAATGGTGAGATTGGGCAACCCTGCCTAACCCCACTGCTCGAAAGGAACAATGGAGAGAGGTGGTTGTATGCCCTCACTCTGCCTGAGGTGTTTGTATATGGGGCGCTCCAAGAGTTGGACTTCCACTTCAGTTGGTGGATCAGTCGTCGCAGGCCGTGGAGGGCAGGGGAGTGGTCGATGTTGCCGATGCAACGGACCAGTTGAACTGCTCCTCGAAAAACTCTACCGATCGTCCACGACGTCGATGGATGTTAGTGATTGGCGTTCCCATCATCTCCATAGATTGTTTCACTCACACCAGACTTCTTGTTGCCAGTGGCTCGGATGAGTTGGAAGAGCTTCCGGTAGTTACCAGATGCAGCTGCTGCTTCCAACTCATTAGCACGCTCCAACTACTAGGCTTCTCGGTCCTTACGCAATCTTTGCCCAATTCCATTACTTAACCATCGCCGTTTGTAGTCAAACTCACGGTCACCCGGAGTAGATCGACGGGCTTCAATGAGTTGTAAGGAGCCTGAAGAAACCCTGTGAGGATAAGCCGGACGTTTCGAGAAGTTGCGAGCGACTTTGCTCTCTATTTTTATAGAGTCATGCGATTGCAACCAATGCTCATCTACACTTTTCGATGGAATATTTTGGCGATTTATTTACCGCTACAGCATATTGGTCCTAGAATCAGTACCAAGATATCTTTAGCCAATGCTTAATCATCCAGCGTAAATTTTTCCAGGTCCACCAAAAGCAAAAACGATTCCCTTAAGCCTCATAAAGATCTTACAACAGAGAAACAGACAATAGACAATGAGTTAGAATTTAATCTATCGAAATGTCAAGTCGTGAACATCCTATCAAGGAAAATGCTATTCCCCAATTAATTTGAATAAATTAGCGTATCCATCTCAGGGCTGTTCCTAACACTGTTGAAAAGGCAAACACAACCCTGTCTTGAAGTTCTTAATGTCGCTACTCCCCCTCTCTTCCGAAGAGATATCAATCCTTTAGGCCAAGAACAAAGATAAGCAATCAATTGAGAGATAGAGCTAGGACATAAATCTTACGAAAACGTATTCCAACAATTGGGACTATTCTCGCTGAACTATAAGAGAATAATCGGTAGTCTTATAGTGGCATACAGAACACTGAGTGAGCCAAGCCACCCGGACAAGAAAATTCTACCAGAATTTCAACACTGCGCTCTTCCAGTCGACTTTCGAACAGTAACACATTAAAGAACAGCAACTCAGGTGTGCTCCCACTTCTTCTTATTAAAATTTGCTCCAATCGGAATGCTATCCTAGCCGAAATGACCGTAGTCCTTTCAGTGGATGGTCTGAAGATGATAAATACAGCACATGTATTCAGATTTTGACGGCACACTTACTAGTAACACCTTCACAATCTGAGTATGCCAAATTTGAAGAGGTTCGAAGTTATGTCTCAAAGGCTATCGATACGTTGAGAAGCGTCTGGTTTAAACTTGCTAACAGTTGAAGGAGATGTGTAGCGCGGCGCACCGACTCGTGATAAATTGCGGATGCTCGACCAAGCACCTTCAGCTGGGTGAGTCCAGTAAAACTAATGCAGTCAGCATCAAATATCGAAGGCTTACAGAACTATTAATTTTGGGGATCTATTTGCTATCACAAGGAGACTTGGCGAGCGCGTACTTACCTAAGGATTACTAACTCCTGCTTGGGCCATCTGTGTCTGGTAAATGTCTCACAATTTACCCACTGCTATCATAACTGCGTATATTTATATCGCCTATTATCATCATCCTCGTTTTC
This sequence comes from Schistosoma mattheei, assembly GCA_944470405.2. NCBI lineage: Eukaryota > Metazoa > Platyhelminthes > Trematoda > Strigeidida > Schistosomatidae > Schistosoma > Schistosoma mattheei. The sequence continues at coordinate 36,298,801 of OX103943.1, read as the reverse complement.
CCCTTATCCTAAAAATTCGGTCTACTTACACTATATACATTACTAATTAATTAACGTATCCATTTATTTCTTGAAACGGTCATCTCCTAGCACTCAAGAATCACTTTATTACTTCCCGAATAGCAATTAACCAACATCCTGCCTGTTAATGCGACAGCTTTTTATATTTAGAATCCCTGCTTCCATGGGATAATGTAACGTCATATGCTATGTTAAACCCACACAGCTTATTATATTTGGCTTATTTATTCTGACTGTTTCTGGATGAGAGTTTGCATGTACACATCTTATCCTACTCATCACCTGTAAGTAACGCGAGTTAGGTTGATAATGACATACGAGGGTAGCCAGGATGTATAATTCAATACCAATCAACATACAATATAATCGTATTCAGATATAGGGCCACTAAAAGGCAAACACTCTCGAATCGCTACATAAACAAGCCCACGAATGAATGCCAAACTGACTGGACTTATTGCTGGATTTTCACCCATCGGACATTACCTGATACCTGAAACCGTACTGAAACAACAAAAAGCGAGCACAAATAAATCAGACGGTTTATACGGGCTTGTGAAAAAAGTATTGGATTTTGGAGGTCAACGGCCTTGAACTGTCAGGTTATCTGGCGGTGTTGCCACCGGTAAGTCCTACTGGATACGCCGTGGCGTGTGAGGCGGTTGGACAATTTTAGTAGCAGGTTTTATGACTAGTGTATTAACTGAGTTCCTCCCAAGGCCTAAGCAGTTGAGCATTTTCAACGCTGACGGATTATTTTTAACCCTGTTTAAAGTAGTCCAATCGCTCATAGTAACCTTCTTGATTGACCATAACTGCATTTAGAGAAACTAAAGTGGGAGACACAAATTTGACAAAAGAATTTAATACTGTTGATGTTTTGGCGGTTCTGAGTTACAGCCTATCATTATTTTCAGAAGAAACTTCGGTACTAACCCTTGCTGCCTAAGGGAGATAAACTCTCTGATCCAGTTAAGTTCCTAGTGTAACGAACCTGTCTGATGTGTTGCTCAAATAAAAAATCATATACAAATTCCCTATTGTCCATCCATTTTGTTTCAGTCTCCGGATATTAGGTCGCTGTTGAACCTATTGTAGTATATCTACTTAATATTTCAAGCCACGATTCGGTGCTTTAATTCTATATTCCAAATGAGGCTTTCTATACATCGAGTATAATATCCTTGACTTATTTTCATTCAAGCTAAGACAATGAATTCGTGAAGTTGTTGCTAAATAGATCTTCTCCCTTGGCTATTTATTCATTTTAATCACTTTTTGGTTGAGATTTCCGCAATTCAGTTTGGATAGGGATTCGACTATCGGCCACTATATCTCAGATCCCGCTGCACTTCGGTTTTGGTAGCTACATAATATCATTAGCTCATCTCTGAAGGTCGACTACACTACTCTGTATTACCAAGTGAATTATATCGTATCTGATTATATGGTTTAAAGTTATCAGATTCATTGGTCTTGCTGGCCTTGCTGAGTTCATAACTAATGAAGTCTCGGCTCGGACTTAGAAACTTGTCAGCTTTTATTGCCTGTGTTTTAAGCGAGATATCCGTTCACCATTAGAGAGCTAAGTTTATTGTTCAACGGTACGCTTTGTATAATTCTACACCCACGAGGTATAGCCTGTAAAAGTGGAAGACTTGTTGCTTACAGTGGTCAGAAGACTCGGCATTTTGTCAGCGTCTTCACCAAACAGAACCAAAACGTGGCATCAGTGCTTGAAGTCACTAACTTCTAGTCTGAGCCATATTGGGAGATGCAGACTACTTGGTTGGGGTCCGCGTGACTTTCGTAACCAATGGTTGGAGACTCTTGGTGACATGGCTCAGAATCGATCACAATGGCGTCGGTGTATACACTCTCTGTCTGCTCTTAAACTAAGAGATTAAAATCACTTCATATCTTTCTTTCTACTAACTAATTCTTTCTTCGTGTACTATATCCTTATTGCAATCTTTCTTTTATATATTACCACCTTTGAATGAACTACTTTTATGAATCCGGTGTCCATCTTGTTGTGTTAATGAGGTATGGCAACTTGGACCGATGCATATATGTGCCTGGTCCTACGTTGTAGCTGACTGACTGATTCTATAATCCTAGATAAGGAGGCTTGTTGTTCTCTTTGGCACAGTGTTCGGACGTTGAAAGCTCCTACGTGTAGTTTAGAGCTTGGTTTCATGAGACCATGAATAACGTCCCGCGTACTTGGATCGTTCGCTTTAGCGGTGCGAGGTGATAAAGTGACGTGAAAATGGATAGTCTTGGAGATAAGAGATTTATTAGGAGGTGTAGGGAGGATTTGAACGTGACCGACTTGGTCTCGTGTGCTGTTACAGGTATGAGGGTTGATATCACTTCCCATCTGCCTACACCGTGGAAGGGTATTTCTTGAGGAATTTAAAAAGGAAGTCGGATTAGTGTTGGTCTTAACGACCTGGGAGCGTGACCACAGAGCCCAAGGGACAACTGCTTGAGGCCGGTCGCGCACGGCCTTTTCGTGGGAGGTTTTTGACGTGTTAGCTCCGTTCTTCAAAGGACCTTACTGCCGGAGACGGAAATCCGTGAGGTAAGGTGAGGTGTGCATTTTTAGGGTCGACTTTTTCTAACCCCACCCCTCCTTGTGGGAAGGCAGCACCGCTTCAGATGCTGGTTGTCCGAGGGAAACACCTTACTGCTGTTACACTCCTCTACAGTCAGCAGTACGTCTTCGCCCTCAGACCTTGATTTGCTACTTTTAGTCTTACCGTTCTCCCATCGACCTGGCTGGCATGGTAGAACCTACAGGAACATATGTTCTAGCTAATTTAGTCCGATTGGGTCATCACGATAGACAAGCCCGACCACCACGTCAAGGTAGCAGATACGGTACGGGAAACTGGAAAGTAATTCTGTGGGTATACTTTAATTCAGTATAATGCATAAAGCTCTTCATAGTCTTACATTTCACTGACGTATTTATATGAATAAAGCAATTAAATTATACAGTCTTCCAACGGTAGTATCTTGTACTTTTTTTTACTTATGAGCACAAAGTTTCCTTTTTAATATAATGATCACATTCCGCTTTTCAGTTTACAATGGTTCATAGTTTTATTACTTCAGTAGTGTCCACCTAGAGAAACACCTCGTTATCAAGAATGTTTTTAACCTATATAATTCACTGTATTGTAAAACAAGTCGTTTCTTAAATTATAATTGATGCTCGTTATGTTATAGCTATAGGTCTGTACTATGGAAAGCTTTTCATTCATTATATATCTTTTTCCAATATGGTGACTAATTGTAAGTATTAACCTCGCCACGCGCGAAGATTTTTCAGTGTTGTATTGCACTACTAGTCAGGTGATTTTAATGAATCTGTAGTGTCAATTACTATGTTAAGGCCACATAACTTATTCTAGCTTCTGGACAGGCCAATTTGTCCATTATTCTTAAGTCACGTTTTGACCTTGCTAATTATTCACTTATCAACCCTGACTGTTTTTATATGAGCGTATGTGTGTATATCTTATCCTACTCATCATATTTCTGTAACTTATTTTTGTGTGACTATAAATATTGATCAACGCTTGATTAAATGGAGTTGGCTCACAAGCCTTCTCCACTGTGTGTCGTTTCTCTTCGTTCCTCTTATGGTCTGCCTGGATCAATGATTATACAAAGTATACGTATTCGAAATCCTTTCTCGTATTTGACTTATTTAATTCTGTTATCCACCAATGCTAGTTAAGTCGATAATTTTATACGATTGACGATATATATATATAACAACCAAGCATATATAACTGGAGTCAGATCTCAAGCCACAAAAATGGTGAACCCGTCGACAACATCGTCCTATCTAATCGACGTCAAAATGATGGGCCCCACTAAAAATCTTAGTGTCTGATTGTAATTATGGACAACTCAATATAGTCTATTAAATCAGTGTCTTGATTTGTTGATACCATCTAGTTGATGTCTTCAGGACCCATTCACAGGTATGCATCTTTGTTTCATTTGTACCGTGTACTAGTCGAGTCAGAGCTTATGGCGAACTCGAGTTGGTTCGTTACTTTGACATGGTGAATTCAAAGAAGGACACTACTCGGATCTTGTATGCGCGTTTCGGAGACTCAGCACACGTCGATGGCGCTTGATTCTATAGTACATAAACCTTGTGAAGGCTCTTTACTTGAACACTACTAGTCGAGTGAGAGCTTATGGCGAACTGTCATCTGCTTTTGCAACCTCAAGTGGTGTCTGGCAAGGCTCTCCGCATTTGTTTAACTTCATCATAGACCTACTGGTAGAAATAACGCTCTCGTCGAATTGCTTTATATCTTACTTTCTACGAACTAATTCTTTCTTCCTGTGCTATATCCTTATACACAATCTTCCTATTGTACATTACTGTCAGTGAAGTATCTACTTCTGTGAATTTGGTGTTCATCTTGTGTTAATGAGATGTGGCAACTTGTGCCGATGCACATATGTGCCTGGTCCTACGTTGTAGCTGACTGACTGTACCATGGAAACTAAATCCGCCTTGTCAAATTTTGTTTATCGTTTAAAACTCATCACGTTTGTTACATTGTTATAACTTAAAATGTCATGTATTTGTCTGTGTTGATATTACTGTTTATATTTTGCCAAGGTTTTATGATCGTTTGGTTTATTCCCCCGAGTTGATTAATAAAAAACGAAGTACTTGAGAGCTTCCATGTTTTCGTCTCTGTTTCTCTTTTGAAAATTACAGATTTCCAAGTTCATTTGATTGATACTTCTTAGGCTTAAAAATTGTTATATTGTTTTTGTTACTAAAAGTGTTGGTGTTTGGCTTAGACTTAATTTCCACACCGGGAGTACTATAAAAACAATGGCTTTTTTCCTACAGCCGTTAGATCTATTTTTTGAAGTCGAAATACTCTAGCCACCGTTAAATATCGGTTTTTATGTCCACACTAACTTATTATAGAAAATGATCTATTGTGTCAGTAACTTTGTTTCTTGTACATCATGTCTTCATTTTTCAGTCTACTTCAACGTACTTCCATAAGAAACTGCAACAAAATGGGCAAGAAGAAAGGTTATGGGAAGAGAAGTAGTAGTAGTAGCAGCAGCAGTTCCAGCAGTAGCTCTGGTGGCAGGTACAGGCCTGAACGAATTGAGAAGCGACGTTTGAAGTACAGAAAAAAATGATGAAAGTATGTGCTTTGAATTTTTTATATCATTAGAAAAACCGTTGTATTTGCGGATATTGCCCACATGGTGTTCTAGCCTGCGACCAAAACTTTATGCAAAGATATCAGGTAATCGACCCAAATGTGTGATTTTTCACTATCATTCCAATCACCTTGCATTAGTACACAAATTTTATGCATCGAACTTGTATGAGCTAGAAAGTGTTGAGCTAAGTTAAATATCTTAGCGCCTAGTATTTGTTGCTTAACGGTTATATTAAAATACCGTGAAGCCTACGTCCCATTCATCTGAGCATCGAATCTGTAAGCTGAATAACTTGATCGCCGACTTGGTGGGTCGAGTTTAGTCAGTACTAGGATCAAACACCGTAACATTTGTTACCTTCCAGTCATCAAATAGTTTATTTAACCCAATATTACAAGTACTCGATTGCTTTCATTTTAGTTAAGTTGTTGGGCGGGGTTCGATCTAAGTCTCAAGTTTAAAGCTCGTTCCACCCATATCAATCTGAGCTACCGGGTGCTTAACATTAACAACCCTCTCACTTGGAGTCTGGTTGAAGATGTCTATATGAATCTGTATCTGTTAAATGAGTCTAAAAATGTGTTATTTTTGTTATTAACCATCACCATCCATCAATTACTAGCTAGGATTTGCTAACTATTCTAAATATAAAATTTAAACTATAAGGGTAAACAGTACATGACAGAGAATTTTAATGAAATTATTTTAATATTTCAGAAGCCTGGTGGAGCAAACGTCTTAATGTATACAACAAGCGATTATAATGAGTCAGTAGGAAGGTTGGTTGAGGCGTTTATATGATCATGTGGAGAATTATGCAATTATATTTAGTAGTTACGTTTAAAGTGACTAGCAAAATAGTTATAATGTGAAAGAGCTTCATCTAATTGAGTTGCGAAAGTTTGGAAAATAAAAAAATATCTATGAAGAAAACGAACTATACCATGATACCAGTGTTAAAATTTCGTTTGATATTCTACTTGTGTGATTGAATAAATTGAGATCGTAAAGACATCACTACTCCTTTTGCCTTTTACTTAACTAATCAGAGAATAACGTTCATGCAAAACAAATTTGCCATGAGTCAGCTTGAACAAACATAAGATTAATTACAAATTATTAATGAGTGTTTTCGGTTTAAATGATCTTTGACCTTGTACCCTATTAATATATAACGTAATGGTATTGCCAATTAGAGAACGGCGATTTGTCGACCGGACCAATGACGCGTGAACCCGTACGAGCAGTATAGAGTTTTTGTCGGTCCTGCTTCCTGCCTAGCCCTGCCTGTTAAGTTCAGAACACCAATCTCAGTCTTTGTGATACGAATAATGTAATAATAACATACTGGGTTTATATACAAACTAAACAGACCACATCGTACCATAAAATAGAAAATAACATTTGTACAAGATCTAGCCAAAATTCGTTGTGAATGTGGGGGCTTGTCATTAATTGACTGGGCAAAACTCAAGAATGATAAAACGTATAATAATAGTTTATGGGTCAAAATGAAGCCTATAGTAAGAGGAACATGAATATGAATAGTCTAGTTACTTAACAATTATACGATAAAAATATATGTATAGTATTAGTCCAGAAATAGATTCCAACAGTTACCATTCGTTATCCTCATCGAGATATAACAATCTGTCTTCTACCATCACTTAAAAACTTATATTATTATTTATTAAAATACTTTTCACTAAAGTTGTTCCTAACTATTTGTATATTGATCTTTTTTATTTTATAAGCATGGGATGACAGGAGGATATGGACCAGGTGGACAAAATATTGGAGGTGGTTATCATAAACACAACCCACTTTACCCCAATCCCATGACACCACAATATCCACCTGCACAGCCTTTCAACGCCATGCAACAAGCTTCAATGATGCCACAACAACCTGCAGTCTGTCCTAATCCTGGTTTGTTTCCACAATCAAATTCATTCTCTCAACCTGGAGGCTCTCACCAAACAGGTTATTTTCCGCAACCAGGAATGCCACAGCAAAATTATGGTCCAGGTCATCATGGAAACCAGCCATATCCCTCTTAATTTTCTAAATCCTTGCAGTACGCACATATCTGCTGTAAGTTTACACATATTTAGATTTTAATAAGTTTCTTACAATTGGTTGGGTTTTTTTATACTTAAAATCAGTCTATCAGTTTCTTAAATGATACATATGCAACTGCAGTTGTACAAGGTTTAAATAATCCAAAACCACAGACGTGAAATATTTCTCTTCAAAAGAAGCATGCGTTCTCACTTTCACATTTAGTAAGTACTGGGCAGGTAAAAAATCAATTTATCACAGTAAAAGTTATATGTCTGGCACCTTGAGTCATATGATGTACCTATGAATTTCACTGACATATTCAAGTATGTTAAATTAAATGCATGTTACTTTTGATGGTGTCCTACAAGTAGTGTCGTTGAAAGAATGAATAGCTAAATATCACATACTGTTCAGAAAAACTGACAATGAAAACCTGCTCCATCTTGTCTAGTAGAATAGTTTGTTAGAAAGGAACTCTGAATCATTCGTGTGAGGAAACATCAACTCCTATAGCGTGATATAATATTACTTCAGTAATGGTCCCTTAGTTTGTTCGGTGCGACTCTAGTAACTGAAAAGATGGTGCTGGTGCGCAACGACTGGTCTGTCAAGTCCTTCCTTCAGTCAAATCAGTGACATTTTCATCTTGCTTTCATAGCAAGAAATAAATCACTACCCAATATGCTGACATTATTATTATTGTCGTCATTCTTCTTTTTTTCTCTTCTTATTATTATTGTCATTAGTATTATTGTTGTTATTATTACTATTACTGTTACTATCATTACTATTGCTATTATTATTGTTACTATTGTTATCACCATTATTATTATTTTTATTAATGTTATCATTACAACCACTGCTATTATTATTATTACTATTATTTTTATTATTACTACCATTATTATTATTATTATTATTATTATTATTATTATTATTATTATTATTATTATTATTTACACGTACACTTTGTTGTGTTGACTCAATTTCGGAAAGCAGAATTAACGCTGTAGAAATGAAATAAATTCATTTTATTTCACATACTCTGAATCGTCCACGTATGCATTAATTTTTTTTAAAGATAGAATGTGACACGTATGTAACATGCGCAAGGTCATGTAGTTTGCTGGTGAATAACAATTGTAACTACCTCCTGTATTCATACAACCCTACTTTGTAAAGGAACGAAATAATTTGGAATTAGGTAGTTATTTAATCTACAATGATGAACTTACGTAACCTGTTATTAGTACAGTAGATAAAATGATGAAACTAATACTAATGACAAAGAGCTATATTTAAGCCACCATTGTGATGGTAAAAACTATTAGATGTAGTATGAGAAAATGTGGATACTTTGGTGGCTGAATTGATTTATGTTCAAACAAGACTATGTATCTTGATAACTCAACGATAAAAGTCACTTGAACAAGTATGTGGTTCAGCAAAGAGGTCTTTTTTGAGCGATTACCGCTCAATGTTGCAAATTGACTAGAGTTAGAAATGGAAAACGGTGGATGTCAACTCAGTGGTCTGGAAGTCATGAGCCCGATCCCTGGTAGAGTCGTGCATACCCACAGTGCTCAGTTGTTCCATACTAGGATGAAACAGTTGTTCAGTACTTCCTGGTTTTCAATGATTGTCCAACTAAGTTCAGTCAGTGATGCAAAAGTGCATAGTCTCAATAGTCTCTTATAATCAGCTTAAATCTATCTCCTTGGTGTTCTGCTTCAATGATTTCATGAGTCAAGGGGTATTTTTTGTTTATTTTGCTTATGTTACCGTGACCAATAAATTATTATTAGTAATCATATACTTTATTATTGTGAAAAGGTATATGTTTGAAGTTGTATGGTTTTGAGAGGAAAGCCATTTAAAAGAAAACCTTTTACTGAACCGATTTCTTGTTTCATATTCAAAGATTATTAGGTCTGCAAAACGATTTATGCATTACGTAATAATATCTCCAGCTTGGTCCGTTCCTCTGTGAATTGAACTTGTGCAGATGTAAGAGGCAGTTATATGTAAAGTCACATTCCTAAAACATTTCATATGTAAAAAAATCAGTCAACATGTGAAAGAGTCCCTGAAATGGTGTACTAATATCATGATGATGATTAATCACATGACTATACTTTTACATGTGCTCTACCGAATAGTGAAGAATATGGTGGGAATGATTCAAATTTTTTCCTAGAGAAGACTAACGATTGACAGGCTATTTGTGTGCGCATCCAGCTATCTTTCAAGATTAATTGAAATACCAGTTAATTTACAAAGTTAAAAGCCTTCACAACTGACTATCTCAAACCCAAGTTTGTTCTGTTTGTTCTCTGATTTGGAACTTTATGACTGTCACTTGCTTACCCTCAAATAAAATGCAAATTTATCTTATTTCTCCTTAAATGTGTATGGCGTTCTATGTACACATAGTTTAGAATCATTTTTACAATAACTTTCATCTCACTCAACTGCCCAAAGCAATGCTGGCGTATGTTAGAAACGTCAATTAATGCTGACATTAAACCTAGGACACTTAGTTAGGATGACACATCGGTTGATGAGACAGTGAATCTTCAACTGATGTGGTTAGGGGGTGTATTACATGTGTTCAAGCACCTATTGTGAAGTGTGGTGTTAGCTGGTGTAAAAAAATTTGTAAGAAATATAGGGATGAGCAAACCAAGACGTGTAGACTACTTAGTTGTACTCCGTATTATTATCGTAAACAATAGTTGATGTGAAGTGATGTGGCTTATAATCGGCTACTAGATATCGCTATTGTCTCCGAATTTGTTTAAATATCATGGCAGCCTACAGAGGGGTGAACAGTACGCTAATAGTTGACTAATTGCTCTAGTTTTTCATGAAGGATTCTTGATTTATTCGTCGTTAAGTTGAATTCTAAAGGATCTTATTGCTGTGGCATTTTTGCATCCAGTGAGACACAAACGCGTCCTCACTCTGAAATGTGATCAGGATCTAGACATGTGCTCTAGAATAAGCAAATTCCTTTGTCGAGCCTCCAAAGATGGCTGATGACAAGATTGTCTACTTGCATTCATCGTTGGTCGTATCGTGGTGTTGCCGTGTCAGTCGCTGTTTCTTTTCGTTTAAAGTTTATGGTTGTTAGGACTAAACGGTTGTCTAGGTATATTTGCTTCCGAAAATACTGTTATCTGTTCGCTGAGTTGGGACACTTAGAATCCATCTGATCGCTCTGTAGTTTGGTTGAGATATAGCCATTATAATCACCTGTTATGATTACTGTGAATGATCGTTTGATTTTTTGAAAGAAGGCAGAAAGTTTTCTGTGAAACGCATCTTCATCTTAGCCCCAGTCGGTGGGATCCTAAGCAGAGACAATAGTGTGTGCCCTTGTCTTTCCTTGTTCATAAGCGATTGTCTTGGAATCTAGACCAGGAGGACCTATTCCGCTTTGGAACCCTATGATGTACACCAAACACTAGCAAGGTCACGAGAAGTGCCGGTTGAGTCTCTAGACGCTCGAATAGTAGATCATGGTCTTTCTTCATCCTGACTAGGTGAGGTCAAGCGAATGACTACCATTTAATCCTGTATGTGGGTTTCAAAGACAGCGCGAAATTCTGTAGTTCTAGCTAATGAAATCTGTTTTGACGCAAGATTGTAATGTCGAAAGCCCCAACATGCGCTTTTAAGAGGCCAGGAATAACATTTCGTGAACTCGAATTGTTAGCATTAGTGGTGGGTGTGGATAAAATCATAAGAGAATAGGTGGAATGAATATTATGTAGTGACAAAGGGATTCGAAAATGAACAAGAGAATCTTGTGTGTTGTTCGAGATGCGTGGATAGTTATCACTTCCTATGAGACAGCTCTTGAAGTCCGTCGTATACAGTCTTTGAAAAATCTTGATATGTTGGCATTATTCATATTTATGCTAATAAATAATTTTCAACGACACATAAACGGCAGTCGCAATTTATGTAATCAAGCCCTTCGACTGGTGAAATAATGCTAACATAGTCAAAGTTTATTATTCTTTGTGCTGAAAACGTGTCTGAACCACAACGACGTTCTTTCAAATTTGTTATTAGGATATCATTTATGGTGGAATAGAAGAAAATCGGCAAGATTAATTAATCATACCGACCACATTGCCAACTTAGGAGGGTGTTATAATTAGAACAGCGTAAGGTCGATTGGTTACTGCTTTTTTAAACAAGCTTGATCAAATAATGAAAGAATAGCTAATCTAATTTTTATACAGACATTAAACATACAACCTAATTTCAATTTACGTTTATCAAATTCCCGTGTACATATTTTTTAAGGGGTTATATATCCATCTGTCTACCCAATATCTTTTACTACTACTTTGGCATTCTTGATAGTTCTAGCCGACTATGCTGATGTGGCTTGACAACTTGCACCGATGTTAATTATGTCTGACATGCAGACATACATACCATTTTGTTAGGATGGGGTCGGTAAACACTAATGGAAAGGAAGTGGTTGATCAAACTTCTCTACAGTTATCAGCTCATTTCTGTTATGAACTACAATTATAACTGGTGCTACTTATTGACCAATTTGATATGTGTGTAATCGACTCTGAACCACACTCAAAATTTAGGCAATTTTAACTTTCGGTAAAAAAGTGTGAAGTAGTGTTATGAGGCTTTAATATCATCCAGTTACGGATTTTGACTGTAATAGCAAAATTATCATTTCTTTTTCTTTTTTTATAGATGACAAGAAAAACAACAAGATATTTGTTTGTAAGGTTCTTGTCGTATATTCTATTTAGAAACGTAATTTACTTTATTTTATACTTTTAGAATCTGCTGTTATTACTCTGTTAAAGAAATAAAAGTACTAAACAAGTCTGTCTTTTCTTGAGTAAATTCTCAGTGTATATATCACAGAGGTTACTGATATGAGCATTCCGTATGTTGAATCGGTGTAATATAGCCTGAGATCCTGGTCTTAGGACTGGTACGCCTACGCAGATTTCGTTGCTCGCTGATAAGCGATCATTAATATACAACAAACTAAACGACATATTTCTGGTTTTACTAACAATTTTTTACGAAATGGAGTCAGTCAACACTAAAGCACATTAAATATGTTATACCTACATTACAATGACAGTTGGAAAGTTCGGTTGTATTAGTTGCTTGCTAAAGACTCCACTTTCAGGTTTCACTAGTATTTTGAATCTTCTCAAAAAGGAAACCGGCGATTCTATAACTTTACAGCCTTACTGCCGCACAATACTCTTTTACATTACCGTTAGAGCTTTTGCGTTAAAGCAACCAGTTTGATCTGTCAGTTCTTAAGTATGAAATTTCTTATTGAAGAATGAGATTTAAAGATAATCTTCGTAATGATCGTTTTATTGTGCTTCAAGCGACGGTATGCCACTCATCCGTAACTTACGCCTGTTACTCCCAATGGAGCATAGGCCGCTGACCAGCATTCTCCAACCCACTCTGTCCCGGATCTTTTCTAGTTCCATCCAATTCTTGTTCATTTTTCTCATATCTATTTCCATTTCTCGGCGTAATGTGTTCTTTGGTCTTCCTCTTCTCCTTTGGCCTTCAGGATTCCATGTGAGGGCTTGTCTTGTGACGCAGTTCGGTGCTTTCCTCAATGTGTGTCCTATCCACTTCCAGCGCTTCTTCCTCCGCTGGGATCTGGTTTGTTCTCTCCCACAGTACGTTGTTGCTAATAGTGTCCGGCCAACGGATCTGAAGTATTTTGCGTAGACAACTGTTAATAAACACCTGTATTTTCTGGATGATGGCTTTCGTAGTTCTCCAGGTTTCTGCCCCATACAGTAGAACTGTCTTGACATTTGTATTGAAAATCCTGACCTTGGTGTTGGTTGACAGTTGCTTTGAATTCCAGATGTTCCTCAGTTGTAAATATGTTGCTCTTGCTTTGCCGATCCGCGCCTTCACATTTGCATCAGATCCACCCTGTTCATCAATGATACTGTCCAAATATGTAAAGGTTTTTACATCTTCCAAATCTTCTCCGTCGATTGTGATTGGATTGGTGCATGCTGTGTTGTATCGGAGAATCTTGCTTTTCCCTTTGTGTATATTGAGACCTACTGTTGCTGAGGCTGCCGCCACACTGGTCGTCTTCTCCTGCATTTGTTGTTGCGTTTGCGATAGAAGGGCCAGATCATCTGCGAAGTCTAGTTCATCTAACTGCATCCTAGATGTCCACTGTATCCCGTGCTTCCCTTCAGATGTTGATGTCTTCATGATCCAGTCGATCACCAGGAGAAAGAGAAAGGGTGAGAGTAAGCAACCTTGCCTGATATCGGTCTTTACTTCGAACGACTTTGTCAACTGTCCTCCCTGCACGATTTTCCAGTTTAATCCATCATAAGAACTCTGTATGATATTGACTATCTTCTGAGGCACGCCGTAGTATCGAAGAAGTTTCCATAGTGTTGTTCTGTCCACGCTGTCAAAGCCTTTCTCGTAGTCAATGAAGTTGATTAAGAGTGATGAATTCCATTCAATTGATTGTTCCACAATGATCCGTAGAGTTGCGATTTGGTCTGTACACTATCGATCCTTGCGGAATCCTGCCTGTTGGTCTCGAAGTTGGGCGTCTACGCAGTCCTTCATCCAGTTTAACAATACCCTGTTGAATACATTTCCTGGTATTGAGAGAAGAGTGATCCCCCTGTAGTTATCACAGTTTATGAGGTCGCCTTTCTTTGGTATTTTGATCAGGTGTCCTTTCCAGTCCGTTGTTAGTTGTTCTTCATCCAAATCTTATTGAAGAGTATGTGGTCAGCTGATCAAGGAGGTGATACTTTTAGTAAGAAACAAATCCTAGTAATAAGTGGATTGTGTCAAGTAATACAAAAATCAAATGGTTCATTCAAGACTTTGATTGGGTCTTATCGCGTCGTAATGTTTCTCGGCTATATAGTCACTTTCTCGGATCTGACCGATTGCCGGAGTGGCCGGCAACCTAATTAGTAATAGATGAACCGACCAACTACTGAGATAACGCTTATTAGTCATCGAGCCCTTTCTAACTTAATGTGCTATAAGGATATCACAGAAAGCTGATCAATCATCTCGTACCCAATTCGCTTATGGCTAGAAGCGGCGGTGCTTCCGAAGAGGGTCAGGAAATAAACCGTGAATTTATCTTTAGTATCCTTCCTGGTCACACACCACTCGTTAAAACGCTCGATCCAGCCTTCAAATTCATCCGAAATCGAATTGATATCCGAATGTCCAAGTTTTAACTCCATCGTGGCGCCAGTATGATAGAAGTATTCGAATAAACGCACTGATAATTTTCGAAGTAAAGCTACATGAGGCAGTGTGATAATCAGAAGTATTTGAATTATAGTATAAACTATGAATCCCAGAAATAACGTAATCGGATCAAGAAGTACTAGATAACCACGAACGAATGTACTGTAATTAGAATTCGAAATCAAGCATTCAACAAGTACAAAGGTATCATTACTTCATTCAAACACCACAGGCAGGTAGAACGAGATGACAACAAATAAAAGTACTGTATTTTGAGTTCGTGATCAGCGGGAAATCAGGTGCAAAGTACAGTTACCACAGATCCTTATGATTCAATGATGCCCGGTCGGATACGAAGTCCAGTACTGGTTTTAATCCACATTGCACAACCAGTGAGATGTTAAACTCACAGTAGGATAATCTCCTACTAAATGTGCATGAATGTGTGCCTTAAATGGAAGAGAAATAAAGTAATAATTCAGAAAGTGTGATAGGTAAACCTAATTTCCCTTGTCTTTTATACTTGTCAGTTTAAGAAGAGAACCACAGAGTGAATTCACATCTATCTATAACCGATCCGGAGGAATGTTACAAATGAAATGATAAGTTGCCAGCAGGATGATGTTTGTCGGGCTTTCATGACATGTCAGTTAAAAGCATACTGCAACAGGATGACTGTTTACATTTCAGTGGTTTGCAGTATCATAAACAAAAAGAAAACAACAAAACATTTCGTATCCTGATGTCTCAACTACTGATGACAAATAAAAAGTCGAATTACGTCGACCGTGTTTAAAGTTTTCTGGTAATGACTAGGTTACAATGATCGTAGAGTAAATCTCAAACGTATACATACCTAGCATATTTTGATTATCTTATTACGAGAATATCCTGCGCTTTTCCTTCTGAGAAGAAAACCTTGGTAACCAGAAACCATTTAATTTTCATCAAAATCGTTTACTTAATGATAAATATAAAGGCGAAAACCTTGCTATAGTTCTGCCGAAATTTGGAGGCTCTATAACAAGACAAATACAGGGAATGTTTATTTATATCTTTATCATATGGTTGTTGGCTTAGCGTATTGTTGCATTTTTATGTTCATATTGTTAGCGATCCATAAACTTATTGACTCTTACTATGTTCTACTCTTCTTCGATTAATTATGTTCTTTTTGCTCCACTTTCCACTACATACAACTTGGTTGTGTTTTTGAAGTTTAATTTCTTTTTGGTGTGCTGTGTAGTTTGGGATTTCCGGTATTTTATTGTATGGTTTCTAGTCGTAATTGAACTGGGTACAATAGAGAACTAGTTTGTTTTCTATCGTCATCTTCTGATTTGACAAATGTTGATCTCTGTTCAGTGGTCTGTGTGTGAATTCGTAAACGCGATCACTATGATGGTGGTGTAACTCTAATGGGTGGAAAATCTTTGAACGATGCTTAAGTGAACTTGAGGATGTCGATCAATTTACTAGGGTTAAGTGGGGTTCATAAATTAGCATTGGGGATCGGGATTAAGATTTATAACTGGACATTAGAGTTAGGGTCGTAGTGCCAAAATACTACTCAGCCATGTGGATGAATGAATTTCGTACTAAAATCCGAGATCTATCATTCTTAAATCCAAATGACTCGTACATAACTTATTGTTTCGTTTCGATTTTCAATTTTTACAATTGCTCCAGTATTTGTTGCAGTGGATTCTACTGCACAGTATTATTTACGCTTTATAACGTAGGTTTGGGTGGTATATACCAGCCAAACTCCTCCATATAGAGGAATCGAATATTTTGATCTTAAAATCGCAAAGAATGAACTTTGATCTAAAATTCACGACGTAATATTTGGCTGTTCATGTCGATTCTGCGAAAAAAAAATCGACTGTTGGCCCTAAATAATGCAGATATGATACTGTCATCTTGCAAAAACAGAGATATTATTTTTGTATGCATTTTGATGTTTATTGCTGGTAGTCTCTTGGTGGAACTCATAACAGGTTTCTTGTAGAGAATTTTATATCAGAAGTCAAGCTGACAACTGTTGCTATCGTATGTTTTGAAGTTTTGTTGAGTATAGTTGATACTGGCGTGTATACGGTTTCTCGAGTATAAACAGGCACATCAACTCAGCAATAGTATTGTTTTGAAAAGAGCAAAAACAAACATTCTAGCAGAATAGCATGAATTCATTTGTATTTCGTTGGTTCTCGTCAGCTGCTTACAACCTGTGATCTTTAAAATCATAATTAATGGGTTTAAATTACTTACATAAAAGAGTTTGATTGGAAGTTATATTAAAGACATATTCATATAGTATAACAAGGGTGTAAATAAATTTAATAGACTGAATATTGTAAATATATACCTTATGTGATGAAAGAACATTGTGACAAAAGTTCAAACGGTTAGAAACAAGTAAACATTGATTAGAACAAAGTGAGTAGAGTTCAGTTGATAAAATAATATAGTTGGAATAAAACTCAATGGTGTAATAAATGCAAAAAAGAGTTTAAAGAAAAAGAAAAGAAAAATATTAAGATAAAACGAAGGAATATTAATCACCAAGGCAAGGAAAGATTAATAACCATCTCCTTTTGAACACATAAATCAGGCTTTTGGCGCCTGATAGCAACTGCTTCAGAAGACTGGAGTTTGGCTGCTTACTAATCACCTTCAATGATTGTAGGGTATCGACCTGATGTCCTGTATCAAGAATATGTTTGATGATTGCACTATTTAGAGTCTTTCTTTCTCTTGTTCTGAGGCTTTTTGGAACATGTTCAAAAAACTGAGATATGCCCTCCTTTCTGTTCGGCCAATGTAGCTGCCTTGGCAGGTACACGTAAATTTATAAATACAATTGGCGGTAACATGAAAAGGATGCTTATCAACTTTTGATTGAGTTATTGAGCATGTTGTTTTATACAGAACTTGAAGTTTTGCCGCCGGATAAGTTCTGGCTAGCGCAGTATTCAGTCTCCTGTTGATTGTGTTTGCAACCTCGTCACCTTTGAAGTTAAGACTTATAGTTATTGGTTTTTTATTGGCAGTAATTACTTCAGTATTGTTTTCTTTACGCTTCTTATACTTTTCAATAAACTTTTGTGGGTAAAAGTTGTCTCGCAGGCATTTTTCCACTTTCATCAATTCTTC
The DNA here is from genome assembly GCA_944470405.2 of Schistosoma mattheei. Lineage (NCBI taxonomy): Eukaryota > Metazoa > Platyhelminthes > Trematoda > Strigeidida > Schistosomatidae > Schistosoma > Schistosoma mattheei. The sequence continues at coordinate 36,281,050 of OX103943.1, read as the reverse complement.
TTCGAGTTTGTCAGTGGTACATATCTTTTCTGCCCTATAAAATAGTGTTTTAACTAACGCCTTCTTGTAACTGAGTAGACAAAAGCTATTGAAATTCAGGTAAATGCCATTCCAAGTACTTTTTCGATAAATCGAACGTTGGACTGTCCCGATTTTAAATATCACAGGTTGTAAGCAGCTGACGAGAACCAACGAAATACAAATGAATTCATGCTATTCTGCTAGAATGTTTGTTCTTGCTCTTTTCAAAATGATAAAGGGAACTATGTGTATGAAATAGTATTGTTGTTGATGTTTAAAGAGAGTAATGTCCCATATTTGGATACTTAGAAGCTTCCTATACTTTATTTAGACTTAGGAAGCAGGGTAAAAAAGAACATTCAGATTTCAGTCCACCAAACATTCACTGTCGAGGGATGCTGGAGTACTAAAGTGTTTGAGTAATGAGGTAAATCGTAATTTGACGTCTTTCTTTTACAGCATGTCTCTGTCTATTTCCTTAGATTGTTTTGCTAATATTAACCAACTGATTACTTAAGTAGGTATCGGCTTAGTCGGTTAATTAATATGACGAAGTTTGAACGACCTTTCATGCTGAGATTAGTATCCTAGCATTAATGTAATTGAGATTCTACAAAGTTGACTCTGGTAACCATTCATTCTTAAAGAATTTTAAGGGAAATAGTTGGCTTAGATCCTTGTTAACTTAATTTGAGGTCTGGTGAAACGATCACTCGTCCTGATCAACAGCTTAGGGAGCTGAGTGAACCTATTACAAAATTAAAATATAGTTTTCAAATATAACGTAACACTGAAAAACTGCCTTACTTTTACCATAGTCATGGATCTGCTATTCAAGTATCCATGTCTTCGTCAACAATAGCGTTGATAAGGATTGTCTAAATAACGACGATAGAAAAACATCTTTCGTATTCTCATTATGTATCCTCTCTGACTTGGGACTTCAACCATGTATTGGCAGCAACAGATAAAATTTTGGCTACACAAATCAATAGTACTATGGGAAGGCCGGTGCCAAAAATGAAACGGCATGAATAAACAACACCAGTGATATCAACAATTCAGACATTTCGAAACATGTATTGGGAGTCTGAATTATCGAAGTTCTTATATAGAATGAAATTTCATGTTACTATCACAGGCTAACAAAATTACTAGTTGACATTAATACAGAGATCAGTTTAAGACTGTCAACACCCCAGCTTCATTAACAATCCTATTGATTAAAACTTTTGTTTTAGGAATTTATCATCTCGTCAACATTAATTCAGCTTAAGAAGTAATATCACCTTCATTTACTGATAATAGTAATGGTAATAATTTATCCGCAACCAATTACAAGTTACACGAATCATACAGATTTCCGATAACTTATCTAGTGGTGCAGATTGATGATTTTCGCAATGTGTTCTACCCATCTTCAGTGTTCTCCCTTTTTTCTCACTCAGCCGGAAGCTGACTTTTTCTCTCCATAGCATGTTGTTGCTGATGGTATCCGATAAACGGACAGGGAGCATCTTGCGTAGATAATTGTCTATAAACACCTGTACCTTTTTGATTATGGTCGTAGTAGCTTTAAGTCTCAGCTCCGTAGAACAGAAATGTCATGAAGTTCGTATTGAAAATACATACCTTGATGTCGGCTGATAATTGTTTTGAGTTTCAGATGTTCTTCAGTTGTGAGAATGCTTCTCTTGCTTTGCCAATCCGTGCCTTTACATCCCTACCAGATCGTCCTTGTTTATCGGCGATGCTTTCCAGGTAAGTAAAGTTTTCCGCCTCTTCTATAATTATTGTTATAATTGGTGGGTCTTTTCAACATTATAATTCTCGTACAATATAGGATTCCCAGGACGAAATATTCTAACACGTTTCTCTTACAAAGCAACAATAGACGGCTAAATATATGTAAATCGGGTAAATACGTTACCTGGAATCAAATGAAATGTTTTCTCAGAAACACGCTTAAGAAAGCAAATTAGTGACTATGTCGGCTCTAACAACCTGTTCGTCACAGTGTGTTTGCCAGATACGCTTATACGACCTTGCTTGCCTGCGTGGATTCTAATGTATTGATGTTCTTTTTATCAAAAGACATATAAGTTGGAGGATATGAATCAAGTGGATTGTTGATATCTGATAGGATAACACCTGTCAGAAGTTCACAGGATTTCGATTGTCTATCGACAACCATGTTAATGATGACCTCAGATGATTTACCGCACACCTTACTAACAACCTGCAGCACTCTCCGCAATACAGCAGTCTTTTCTCAAAATTCAAGAAGATATAATGATGCAGTAGAGTAAAGTATAATGGGTAACATGCAAGAATTTAGAAATCGCAAAACCAAATGTTGAGCAATGTCACATATTTAGCAAAGGTGATTTCTATGGACGATAACAGGTCATTCAGAAAAAAGGAAAAACAAAGATGGACAATTAGCTCTTGGTGGCCAATCTCAAGGGGATAGTAGAGACGTTGAACACTTTTCTCCAAACACAGTGTACTATTCTCTTCCAGAGATGAAGGAACGCAGCCAGTTGGTTATCCAGCTATCAATGTAAACGTTGATTAACTCGTTAAGTAGAGGTTGTCTTGAAATAGATCCAAAGGCAAGAGCGTGATCAAGAAACGAGCATTGAACGCCTTACATTTTTCAAAACCAAACACTAAATTCTGATATAAAGCACTAGCATCTAAGGTGTTTATTTTGCATTTTTAATCAAACCGATGTGAATCAGTGTGCTGTTCTGGGGCAGCTTGAAGTGGGAGTAAAGGTAAAGTTATTGATATGTGTCTAAAGTTTACATCCTTATCGCAAGATGCTTTCCCAGATATCGTCTTAATATTTCTTCACATCATCCGTGTGAGATTGTTTGAGGATTCGTTAAAGATGCTCGTGAATGGATAACGCAAAACGTCAGCATATTTCTTAGGAGGTAAGTTTGGTATTTCAGCGGGTCCTAAACATTGGGACGAATTAAGTGGATACTGATCAACTATGGCTGATCATAAGAAGCTCATAACGTCCAAAATTCTTGTGAGTCATTCAATGTTTTGTTTTGTTACTTTGAAAATTTATAATTCTGAACTCTTTCATATTCCTTGATTTGCTATCTGTCCTTACTATCTCTAGACCACATGTGCCCTGACCAGTATCTTATAACTTGTACCATCAGTTATCTTCATAGCAGTGTAATATACAAAGTGGATGTCTAAACCACAATACAAAAGCTTTAGCAATCTGATTTGCTTATAATATGGAACTAGTGGAGACAGTGTATTCCAACAAGGAGCTGGGATTAAAGCAGTATTTATGCACATCACAAACGTAAGAGGGCCTAAAATCACAAACGGAGGGAATGTGGCATTTATGACCAGCGAACGTGATGGTGGGGAGATAACTTCCATCCACCCACATCTGTAGGGCAGAACATGTCAAATTATGACTCACTATGGTCTATTGGAATGTCACGAACAAATAGTGTTAATAATAATTTATTGTGCAAAATACCTCTTTAAGTCGTGTTTGTAACGCTGAATTGGTTTTACTTCCTAACGAGTAATTTAATTATCAGCAAAACTAGACAATCCGCTGAAAACGAAGCCTGCTCATGACCCTATAAAAACAAAAGAATCAAAATGTGCTGAAATAGCCTCGACAAAAAGGGAGATAACCGTTTTTGTGTCAGAATATGTTTTCAGTACTATATTTCAAAACTACACATAACCCTATACTTTCAGCTTCTTTTTGAACCTCCTCCATTTATACAGTTCTTTATCCACTCATACCTTGTTTACGCTTATTGTCATAAATCTATTAGAATGTTTAATAAGTATAAAAGAGAATTAGACAAAGTAGTCAAACCTTAACTATTCCTCCACAAATGACTCAACTTCAATATGTATGAACATTATCTGCTGTGCTTTTTGTCTTTTCTTTTTCTTACCTTCCTTTCCAGCCTATTCGATATATGCCACCGAAAACATATGAAACTGGCGACTTCGTCCTGCTTTGGTGTTTTGAATTCTTTGAATTATAGTACGAACTAAAAATCCCAAAATTAACGCAAATGAATCAAGAATTACGACACAAGCACGAACGAATGTATTGTATTTAGAATTCGAAATCTAGCATTCAACAAGTACAAAAGGATCATTAGTTAATTCAAACACCACATCTACCACAGCTTAAATTGGAATATAATTGTCTGTAATAGGTTGAACGTCTTCTTCTTTAGTTCATCCTGAGTCTGTCCGACATTGTATTGAATAAAAACTCCGTAGTATTTAGAATACACTCATTATTATTGGAATTAACAACCGAAATCAGAACAGACTCACCTGGAATTGTATACAGTCAGCATGTCGGTTTTGTACTGAAATCATTAATATCTAGATTTTGAACCATAGATTTTTCAACACTATCCTCCCCCACTTAATAATGTTGGATCTTTATATCCCCAAGTTACGAATAATGTGACTTCACTCAAAACATATTTATCACATTGACCAGAGTAAACATTATAAGTGTTTTTGCAATAAGGATAAACAGCAGTTGATATAAAATCATCTGAATTGTAATCAGAATCGAGCTCATTTAATACTCGTGGTTCGCATTGAACAAGTTTCCCACAAGAAACAAATGCATTATGAGGACAAATAATATTTGATATGACATCAAGATTTGATTCTTCTGAAATAATTTCCTCAAATTTATTGAGGATGTTATTGCAGAGTAAAAGATCATTAGAAAAATCAGCATCTATCAAGACTGCGTCAGGTTTTCTATCATGACTAGGTTCATTCAACATATTTTCCTCAGATTTGCAAGGAATTTCGTCAGAAATAAGTAAACTAATAGGAAAAACCATGTCTTGTACAATAATATGAGAAATCTGATGAGCTGATTGATTAGAAACTGTTGTCTCACAAGGATTCTGAGTTCCACTTAACTCTGAACTGCTATATGACTCTATACTGTCTTTTGAAATCATTGATAAACATAAATGATCATTATAAATACTCAACTTAATAGAATCAGAATTACAAGACTGAATATTAGTTGCAGCAAGATGAACATTAGTATTACAAACTGACTGAATATGTCCAATATCACCACTTTTAAAGCACTCAGAATTACGAAATTTACATGAGTTAAAAGAGTGGAACTTTCCACAGGACAAGCATTGACCAAACTTGTGCCCATCTTTGTGAAATGCATTGCAACTCCTCAATGAATTATCTGCATAGCCTTGAGTATGCACTGGGTTGGGATGACGTAATGTGGTGGAATTTTTTATATCCTCATGAATCACTTTACAAAATCTTCCTTTATTGCGTTCAAAATTTGTATACTAAACATAGTCTAGCAGCAGTTCCTTGAGAGTTGTATAAGGAAGCGAGATAGGCTTTCCCGGCATAGCCAGAGTTCTTAATAAGCTATATGCTTCTTTTCCGATGAATGTGAGGAAATGTGCTACAAAATTAACATCCTCAGCATCTTCCTTGGTCATAGCCCAGATTTCGAACCTCTCAAAATAATCCTCAAAAGCACCAAAATCTGAATGTATATCCAACGATTCCATCACAGGATCCTGCTGGCGACGCTAGTTTGATGTTTTGAATTATAGTACGAACTAAGAATCCCCGAAATATCTCAATTGAATCAAGGAGTTCTACATGAGCACAAACGAATGTATTGTATTTAGAATTCGAAATCGAGCAATCAACAAGTACAAAAAAAAATTAGTTAATTCAAACAGCACAGCTGCGTCATCAATAATGCCTCAGATGTTTCGAAAGATGTAGGTTCGTGGTTTCTAGGAGCTTCCAACTTTACGTGAACTTATTATCGACCATCAGTTGCAGGTCACCTATTAGATATTAATGTGTTTAACAATGATTTATAATTATTTATTTATTTATTTGAACAAATATATTGGTACAGGGTGCGCCAAATATATATGCGCCACACAAAACAATGAGAAGTTAAGAAGAAAAAAACGTAAACAAAATTTTTTTAAAAAAAAAACAATAATGAAGAGATTGGTGTAAGGGAGTGTAGTAATAATCATAGTCATAATGGGAGAACGGAAAGGTACAGTCAGAAGAAATCTTTCAGTTAAGGAAGACACAACCACTTTTTATGAAGAAAGTAAAAGAAGGTTACAGCAGGATCGCCACTGGCTTCTATTCTGAGCCATAACTGATAACGTCTCTAGACACTGTGTAGCACCATCTCTCGGGCCCCAACCAGGGAGTCGTGAAGGACCAACACAAGCCAGCCCTTTGCAGATTTCATTCGTACCACGACACCATGTCATATAATGACCACCTCTCCGCTTTCTTCAACCAGTCCCAGAGTCGGCAAATAATGCACGACGTGGAATTCTCTGGGACGACAGTCGTAGAACATGTCCAAGCCGCCGAAGTCGGTGTTTCAAGATGGTGACACCAATTGCACATCGGTGATGACTGTGCCGAAAGTTAGTGCTAGCCAGAAACAAGTTGTGGTCTGTGCACAGTTGCAGTAGACGGTCCCCGTTATCTGTCCTGCAACCAACAAGTCCCCATCGGCCACCTAAACGACTCTCTTCTGTGCCTAGACGCCTGACCTGAGCATTGAATTCTCCGGCTAATACTACAATATCTGTCGGACGCACTTTCTGGAGAAGAACAGTTAACCGGTGGTAAACTTCATCCTTGATTGCATCCGGGCTGCAATCTGTCGGAGCATAGGCGGAGATGACGAAAAGACATCGTTTCTCACGCCGATTTCTTCTCACTTTGATGGAACTCTCTAATGCAACAGCACATAACCGACTGTTAATGGGGATCCAATCGATTAGTGCCGCCTCAGCTCTAGCACTTAGTGCGACACCGACGCCAGCAAGACCAGACGAAGATGCCACAGGGTCCCCGGATAAGCGCACGTAAAACAAGCTTTTCGAAGCGACAGATGGAGAGCAAATTTGTAGTACTTCATCAGAGTCTTGAATACGGGTCTCGGATAGACAACAAACATCAATATTAAGACTTTCCAAAGACATAGCCAGCCCTATCTGTTGTCCGACCTGCATAAATGTGTGAACGTTGAAGGCAGCCAGTTTGAATGGTGCATGTGGTTTCAGAAAAACTGCTTCAGTCCTCGTATTCGGTGGTAACATACAATTTTCAACCGGACAGTGACTCGAGAACGTTTAGATCGAGTCGAATTTCCACCAAAGGCGAGCTGCTGTATAAGTCGAAAAAATAAGTATAGACAGAGTAGGAATAAAAGAGGGTGAATAATGTCGTAGTAAATAATAACAATAATAGTAATGATAATAATTTGAATCATTTGATTGTTATTCGAAGCAAGAAAAGCAGTTTCCATAGATATAGAGAGTTCATCATAATTGTGTGTGGGCTGCGATACTGCCCGGATGCCCATACCGAAGCACGTGGTTTTCTTAGGGGACCACACCCCGAGCCGTTGACCTAATGGTCTAACCCACAAGGCAATGGAGCATCGTAATGAGATGCAGTCTCATGGTAGCCGGTGACCAAAAATTGGTTCATACGCCATTTGTTCCCGCAGGATACTGGAGCCCATGTTATTTATAGAATCAAGTTCCGTCATATATCTGATTGATTGGAAAGCAAAGTGGGACCTTTAAAATTTCTCTCGTTGATCTTACTTTCTTTCTATTTATCTTAATATCTGAAATTCGCTTATATTCACATTTATGACCATTATTATGATGATGATTGGTCCCTCGACACATTAGATATTCTTTTCATCTCATCTTATCCTTCTAAACATATTTGATTCCTGAACATCCAAAGTCTATAACTAAAAACAAATTATCTCACGGTACACTTAAATAAATTAACTTCTCAGATTCGTCTTATCTTCACCATATATATATAACACGTAGAAATTGATATTTCATTATCGCTTGCAATTAGTAATAATATCCGGTTTCACTCTGTATACTATTGCATAAATCTACATGTATTTACTTGAGTGCATTAAAGGAATTGTTTTATTTATTTTTCTAAATTGTTGGTTTACTTCAGAGGTCGATATTCACTAGACAATTATTATGATTATTATCATGGTTTAACTCTTTCACTAGGTGTTCATTTCTTTTCTCTCTCTTTTCCATTTAAATAAGTATTATTCTTAAGATTACGAAGTTTGTAATTAAGACAATAACTTGTGTTACACTTAAATTAACTTCTCAGACTCGTTTTATCTTCTCTATGCACATATGACTCATACATATTGATATTTGGTTATCGTTTTCACTTAATTGAGACCTTTATAGCATCACTTCAAACTATGACTGCACAAACACGTATTCTAGCGTCATATCTTACTGCAATAATAAGTTACTTTCTTATTTTTTATTATTTTATTTTTGTTATTCATTTGGCGATACATACGCAGTCGTTTATTCCTGTTCTGTGTTCAGAAACACGCTCATAATCTATTTACGTATTTCGTGTTTCCTTCATTTCTATTCCCTTATTTTCTACCACTGATTCTTTAAAGTTAACTCAATATTCTTCTTAATTACACAGAACCTGACTTATTATTATTCTATTGGCGTTATTATTATTTTCTTTTTCAAATGTGGTAAATATGGTTAAAGTATCGGAAGTTGTGTATTATTGCATTTCTGAAGAAACCCAAAATGGTTCCTCCACAACATTTGTGTACCCATAAGATGTTTGTGAATAATAATAAAAAACTTTGCCAGCTATTTGTAAATATCGCTAAGCTATCTACAGTAACTTCTTTGAACATTTTATAACTCGTCATATGTCTAACTGAAGTTCCATAGTTCATCTTAACTTTAAAATTATTTTTCTGACCAAGTCTCTTATTTTTATTTGACTATATACCTCACCAACCTACATGATAGCCTGGCCTGCACATGCTTTGTATTATATCTCCTCCATGTCATTTGAATTCAATTATTATTTGAACGCCCTCAACGTTTTCTAATAAACCCATCATAGTCATCATTGTTGACGTGTTTGGGTTTACGAATTGGGCTATTATATTGGTTACCTATGATAACGAACATAGTTTAGTTAATCACGTCATCAAATTTAGGTACTATCATGCTGCACTGATATAATGGCTGAACTATCACGCACTGAGTCAAACAAACGGTTAAGTAATAGTGAAGTTGAGAAAAATCTCCATACAACCAAATAAAGCGTATTAAACTTCACAAACTAAATGGAACATTAGTTGGAATTCTTCCTCTCCACGGCAATATATTTGTTCCTTCAGTTAGCCCACTGATGTAGATGCAATTAAAAATCAACTCATATGGACAGCATGCCAATATAAACGTTACCTGACTTTCGTAATTAAACCACAAGTACTACACTTATACAACATTGTTTGTTTTTCTATTTTTAACACAAAATTCTAATACTCCCATATATATTAATATAATAACTAACGAAAATTGCCATGTATTTTAACGTGACTTGTTAAAATATCTTCGCAATAAATTATTGTAATTCCACTTTCTTTAACTCTTAAATAATCTTCACATAAATCTCCGTTCTGCGCGTGTTAAGAATTACACCAAACAATTTGAAATTAATAAATGTATTTCTCGATCATTTGCAGCCGCTTTCTTCTTTTTGATTTATCTTTCAGCTTATCAATACCCGGAAGATTCTTATTATTCTTGGCAAGCCACAGCGCGCGATAATTTCACTGAATTTGGTATTGTAGTAGCATTGGACCCTAACCACACGACCTTTGAAGCTGAGCATATAATTACTGAAAAGACTTATAGTCAACAATTGACATGAAGAGAAGGTCGACAATAGAGAAGGCAGGAACATTAATTCAATTCGATCGAATGGCATGGTTCAGCCTCGTGGACGTGGTCATTATGTATAACCTGTCCTTATTCGCATCAAAAATATTCTATCTTTAATCTAAATATTTTCTTCATAATTGTTGAGCATCATATTGCTCATCGTTACGATACGATTAGTAAGTGTAGACAATGATGTGACTTCCACGTAAGATCTTATAGATTAGGCAGCCACATCATGGCATATTTACAATTTTAGGATTAGATCTATTATCATATTAGTACTAATAGCAAACTTAAACCATAATTCCATAGAGCTGCAGAAATTTTCTTAGTGATCCGGAGTTTGGCTGTGGTCGACGAATGCTTTGGAGTTCATTATGATACATGCACTGTAGGCATTTGGTTGATGCGCGTTGGTCGTTTAACTGTGAGACACCAATCGAGCTGCCTGTTGTATAATTTGGTTAAAGATCCGGTTACATTTACAGGACGCTCCCCACATGGTTCACCGTCCATTTTAATCAGCATGAAATAACCTGAGTGTAACTGCGCTCTATAAGATACCTAAAGATCCATAAGAATCCTCAGAGATAAGTCAGTAAATAATTCGAAATGTGGCAGTGACGACAGATCGGGAGGAAGAAAGTTGTAATACATCTAGGAACTTGGTATACTTCAGTATCTTTAAAGATTTCTTGCAGATTGTCCAAGTACTGAACGAGTTACGATTACAATAAAAAAAACAATGGAGCCAACTCCTGCTCTAAAAAATGACGATAAGATGTTGAAAAGAACTCAAAGAACAGCGACTAAGCTTGTTCACGGAATCGCATTTCTGTCGTTTGAAGAGGGTCTCGCCGAATTAAACCCACTTGCCTTATCATTTTGTAGCGCGGCGTCGAGTCGTGTTTCTCTATGATCACCACTACAAGAAGACTACGTGCCAGTTAACCGATAAGATCCCCCGCAAGTCAAATATCAGAAGGCAATTGATGGCTGTAGTCGAAATGTATTTGCTGGTGATCTCGTGGTATCGAAAGGATACCGAGATCGTGCCAGGTTACAAGTGTGGTTACTGAGAGTAACCGAATCCGTGTAAGGTCACAATCAAAAAAGGAAGAATAATGGATGTCTTTAGTACATTTAAACAAACAAGCACTGTAAAACAATCACTGGTACAATTGGTTATAATAATGATTGTTTCTATTAAACCAATCGCGTTCTCTTGATAAAAGTAGGTCACTACAGGAGTCCCTCGCTAGAACGGGATTACTCTTTCGATATGTAGCGGTTTGGTTCGTGGGACTTATCGGCAAACGTGCGATTGTAAGACGGAAGAATTGGCGAAACAGGAAGCGATCGCTGATCCTCGAGTTGCCAATGAAGGTCTTTTACGTAGAACGGTACCAGGAGAAGCGTGTGTGGGACAGATGCTAGTAACTTTGGATTGGTGTATAATTTTTTTCTTTTGCTGGGAGATGCTGAAAGTTGGCACATCGCTATATTTAAACTTTCTAAGATATAAGAAAACACCAGTGGCTGCAACAGGTGCACAACGACTGTAGCTATGTGAAGCGATCGCGAAATCGGACAGTGTAGCTGCAACATTACCCAAATCGTTCGGATGCATAGTGTTACAGATTTGTCTCCCGGTTATGGTCAAATAGTATATCTTTTCAAACTCATCTCATGACTTCCTTAACTCCCTATAAAGTGTCGACCGATGGCAATCCACCAAGTTTGGTACTACTGGATTCCACTTGTCTCTCATATCTTTCATTAAGTTCATTGTGATCAGTCTAAGAAAAAAATGTAACTAAAGGTAGGTTGAATCAAAAAGTAATCAAAGTTGTAGCTGTAACATAGACATGTCTGCGTGATGTTAGGTTTATGTCAAAGTGGAGTGGAACAAACTTTTTATATCTCGTGTCTATATGGCGTGTAAACAACACCATACAATTAGTACTGGAGCACTCGGTTAATTGTACCGTAATATAAAAACAATATCATTTGTAGCCATTGTGTTCACATATCCGCACTACTCAGCTTTTTGGTTTTTCCCAGAATTTCCATTGAATATAGGAAAATCTCCGAGATTCACATTGGTCTGGAGTTTTGTCCAAACGTTTTGGCGGACTCTGGTAGGAAACTATGGATTTTATCATGATTTTGAGTGAAACCCCGATATTTTCTTAAAATCAGGAGGTTGATTACTTTAATTAACAGTCTTCAAAGTCACTTTCGAAATCTATCCGTCTGAAGGACCTTTAATCGACTAATCGTGGTTAAAAAGTAACGTACCGGTACACATAATCCGCAGTGGAACCAATTGAAGCTATAGTACCGTAGGTAGGAAACACCAAAGCAATGCAGAAATCTTATATAGCTACAGAATACATAGTAAGAAAGAAAAGTTGAAGTGATCTACCAGTTAGAATATTTTAAAACGTATCCACAAGTCACAACTGATGGGAACGTGACTTTCGAAGGAAATAAACCACTTCCTACATTAATTTTTGGAACCTAGAGGAGTCAAAAGATAAAGACCCTGCTAAAGACACGCACACGATCTGCAGTTAGTGGAATCTGTGATCGGAAATGTACTGACTAAAGAGGTTTCAGGAGTGCATATCACAAAAGCAATAAAACTTTGTAAATAGGTTGGGTGCGAGACCCAACTAAGAAGGCTCTTGAAGTTGGTACTTGGGAATTTTGATTAGAGACGTAATTTTGAATAACCGGCCTGTCAGTCTAACCAGCATATTCGTTAAGTTACCTGAAAAGATAATTCGGGTTAAGTTGCTAGGTCACATAGATTCACACAATGTTAGCTCCTGAGCAACATGGGTTTCGTAACAAGCGTTCATGCTTGACTGACTTACTTATTGCGAGAGAGGACTGGACAGCAGCCCTAGATAACCGTCTGTTTGTCGATGTGATTTTCATAGATTCTAGCAAGGTATTTGACGAGGTTTCACACTTAAGTCTTATGCACAAGCTCTCGAACTTCGGAATAATAGGTTCTGTACAGGAGTGGATAGGAAAATTCTTATATGACCGCAAACAGAGAGTGAGGGTCAACGGAACGCTATCCGATTGGAAGCCAGTCAAAAGTGGTGTACCCCAAGGCACCATCTTAGGCCCTCTGCCCTTACTTCTCCACGTTAACGAGTTACCGCTGTTGCTTAGGTCGTCGACATTTTTGTTTGCGAATGACGTAAAAATCTGGGGAACAATGAAAAGTGGGGCCGATTATTTTGACCTTCAAGCTGACTTAGACGAATTGGTTAGATGAGCTCGAGGTTGGGGCTTAGGAATCAATTCTAGGAAAAGTGTGCTAATGCACATCGGTCACTGCAATAGTTACTATCATACTACTGATGGTAAACCTCTTCCACGCATTCAAGAATGTAGACTTAGGAGTAATAATAAGTCATTGCTTGAAAACAACTACGGATTGCAAAGCAGCTGCTGTCAAAGGTTCTCGTGAGTTATGGTCACTTCGCCGAGCATTCAAATGCTTTGACGAGGAAATGTCTCGAATTTCATATACCACCTATGTAAGACCACATTTAGAGTACTGTATCTAAGCACCTGGCCCATGTCTGGTAAAGGATACCGACTCACTTGAGCGTGTATGAACAAAATTAGTGAAGGGTCTTTTTAAACTCCTTTGCGATGGGCGTTTAAAACGCCTAAGCCTTTTCCCCTTATCGTATCGCAGTGTGGTGGACCAAAATGTATATTAACCAAAAATTAGCAATAAAGCTATTACGTCCAAAAGTTAATGTAACACTAATGATTTATAAATTAGTAACACAAAATAAAAGTTCAGGGACGTTACTTAAATCAGATAGTTGTCGTGTATTCCGTTGAGTTTTGGTACCAAAATCGACAATTATAAATGAGTAATAACTCCGATTAGGTAAATGTGACTCCAGTAAGTTTCCTTGACGTAGGATGTATTACAGATAGCACAACAGTCTAAAATGTGGTTAATATTCGATTTAGAATGCAATTGGCCCGATAACGCGTGAGAATAGAACAAGGAGTGTGTGTGTGTGTGGTAGTGTATTTGCGAACAACCACAAGTGTATCACGCTATGTCAGTATCACAATGGAAAATGCGTTCAAGGTCATTGACTGAAACAACAGGTACAACCATTTAATGACAAATATACAGACAGTTAACGATTAGCAAAATAAATACAAATAATATTAAAAACTATTTACATAATAAGCTTGTCAGACCAATTTACACAGCTGGACTTGAAGTGACCTTATGCTGGCATTTCGTATCTTTGATCATGATTTCAGTTTCAGTTTCAGTTTGGGAAGGACAGTGGGCCTGATGTCCTCTGTTAGTCTTGGCAATGGTGGTCCCTCAGTTGATCCAACTTTCTTTTGAAAGAATCGACGGATGGAGCCTCAACCACGTGCTGAGGTAATGAGTTCCACTCGTTGATGATTCGATGGGAAAGTCGATGGTCAGCTGATAAGTAGCTTGTTCTTGGCTTGTGAGCTTTTTTGGAGTGTCCTCGTAAATTCTTTGTTTTGGAAGACAAGAAAAATGAGGGCATATCAGGTGCAAATTTGGCACTAAGCAATTTGAAAACTGTAATCAAGTCGCCTCTAGTTCTGCGATATGACAACGGGAAAAGGTTCAGCTTGGCCAGTCGAGCTTCATACGGAAGCTTCGCTATTCCAGGAATCAGCTTAGTCGCCGTTCTCTGAACCTTTTCCAGAAGCTCACTGTCTTTTTTAAGCAGGGGCTAGCCGCTTGTATGCAGTACTCAAGTTTAGGACGTACGAACACTGTATACAAAGTCAAAAACGTCTTAGCGTCGACATGACTAAAAGCCCTACGTATTGACCATAACGTTCTAAAACTTTTGGCGGCTATTGCACGGCAGTGTGCAGTAGTCTTTAAGTCTTGACTAACGATAACTCCTAAGTCATTATATGTCTGGACGACAGGTAGCTCAGTGTTATTCATCGTGTATGTATCTGTACCTTGATGACCGATATGCATCACAACACACTTGGAAGTATTTATCGGCAACTGCCATGTTTGAGACCATTCAGATAACTTCTTCAGGTCATTTTGAAGTTCTAAGCTATCACTCTTACATCGTATCGTTCTCCATATCTTGACATCGTCAGCATATAGCAAGACCGATGATGATAGGAGACAAGGAAGGTCATTTACATACAAGAGGAATAGCACTGGCCCCAAAACTGTACCCTGGGGCACTCCACTAAGCACAGTTTCCCAGCTAGATAACTTTGAGTTCACCCTTACTCTTTGTTGACGCCCAACTAAGAAGTCTTTTATCCACATCAATAAATTGCCTCCAATCCCGACTTTCTTAACTTATATAACAGCCGGTTGTGCGGAACTTTATCAAAAGCTTTACTGAAATCAATGAAGGCGACGTCTACAGGTAGCTTTTGGTCCTTAAGAGCACACCAGCTTTCACGAGCCACTAATAAGTTAGTGAGACAAGAATAACCTATTCTGAAGCCGGGCTGCTTCTCCGAGAGGATCCGGTTTTTATCGAGATACTTAAACAGCTCCTTCCGAATAATCTTTTCTAAGATTTTAACAACCACACTAGTTAGGCTAACGGGGCGGTAGTTCTCAGGTTTGTGTTTCGTACCTGTTTTGAAGACAGGACTTACTATGGCGTTTTTCCAATCTTTCGGTAAGCGACCCTGCGTAACGGATAGGTTAAAGCATGTACTTAAAGGGTTCGCAACGAAGTTAGATAATTCCTTCAGTAGCCTAGGATGTAATTCATCGGGCCCCGTGGATTTACCTATGTCAAGCTTATTTAGCAGACCAAAGACATCGAGTTCTTTAATGGTCACGCTATCCAGTGTATGTGTGGGGGGATCTGTATACGCTGACGAGAAGAGTGCTTCTATGGTATACATTGCTAAAGTAGTTCGAGAAAACTTGAGCCTTACCAAAGTCGTCCTCCACTAATGATGAAGCAGTACTGTCTCCCCATAGAGCAGGAATATTTCCTCTTCTCTTTGTCCTTTGGTTTATATAGGAATACAAGCGTTTAGGACATTCTATGGATTCCTTAACAAGTTTTTCTTCGTACAATTTTCTAGACTTACGGAGGGTCGAGGCACAAGTGTTCCGAGCCTTTCGATACTGAGATTTTGACTCATCAGTTCCCAGTAACCTAAATCTATCCCACGTTTTCCTTTTCTTACGGAGAAGGATACGGACCTCCCTACTGAACCATGGTGGTGAGTTTTTCGGCCCCTTTGGTATAGTCCAAGGGATGTGAGGTGTGGTAACTTTTAAGTATGAATTTCGAAATGCGTCCCAGGCCGTTTCAATGGAGGACTCTGGGTCTATTGTCCAATCTATTAACGATGCTGAGTGCATGATGTCTGGTATGTTTGCTTTCCAGACGTTGGGTCTGGACTGGACTGACGCGTCCTCATGACTGGCAGTTATATGGAAGTCGAAAGTTAAAACTGCGTGGTCACTTTTACCTAAGGGTGGCATATGATGGAGGTTCGCAACATCATCCTCATAGTGAGTCAGTATAAGATCTAATAAGGATGATTCAGTGTCCGGGTCGTACCTAGTCGCTTCTTTCACATGTTGCACTAGGGCACATGTGATAACCGCATCAACTAGTTCCTGCTCGAAGGAATTTTCTGACGATTCAGTTCGCAGATTTTCCCAGTCTACCATAGGTGCATTAAAGTCCCCTAGGATTAGACATCGACCACTTTGGGACCAAGTATTGAGACTGCTTAACAGGATCTCATTTGCCTCACAGCTTGGACTGCGATAGACCAAACCAATCAGCAGCTCTTGTCCCTTGCATTTTAAGCGAAGACTAACTAATTCACACGTCCCACTCTCATGGGATACACTATCGATAATGGTAAATGGGATAGCATTCCTAATGAATAGAGCTACTCCCCCTCCTTTGCGCTTTTGTGTTCTGTCGGCCCTTACTAACGTAAAGCCCTCGAAATCAAGTTCTATACTATCTATAGCCTGTGTCAGCCAGGTTTCTGTTACTGCGATTATATCTGGCTTTATAGAGTCAATCTGTACACCTAGTTCCGATCGCTTATTAAGTAAGCTTCGTGCATTGGTGTAACAGATCCGAAGCCTGTTTAAGTGCCTTCGTGCTTCACCCAGAGTGGCTTCGGCATCATTCTCTGTCGAAGTCTTACAACCCGAAAATTTACAATTTTCAGGTCCTTTTCGCCAGCGTCTAACCTATGTTGTAGTTCTTTCTCGGCTTCCCGTCTTTTAACACGGTCTGCCAACGGTAGGTCCTTTCGGATAAAGACTCCTGAACCCTTTAATTTGTGTCCATTTTGTAAAATTAGGTCACGTTCGTTTGAAGAGCCGAATACTACTTTAAGCAGTCTGGAATGATTTGGTTTCGAGTCCGTTAGACTCCCTAGTCTATACACCTTTAGCAAGGTGACCCCAGTCATATTTTGAGGCATGAGTTGATTAAGCAGCTGCCTAATCAGTACAATGTCATGCTCAAAACGAGCTTTAGGTTCAGAGCTATCGCTCTCCTTAATTCTATGAAAAATAGCTGATCTGTCGCTATGATCAGCTTTCGATTTTTCAACCACTTTTACGGGGGCAGGTTTCCCTTTTATATCAATACTTTTCTTCCTTACAACCTTTACCCATTCGTCAACGGTGCTGGTAGAAGCAACAACAGTTGCGTCAAACCTAGTGTTGGATTCTGGGGGTTGTCGACGACCTGAGAGGCCAGTTATGTTTACCGCTTGAAATAGACCGAGCCTTGCGATTGCGGCTTCTAGGCGTTTCCTGTGGGATCCCATCTGGGAGACGGGGAACAGAAGAACCTACTTTCCTTGAGCTTTTGTTTAAGGCAGGCCCCTTTGGAGACTGCTTTTCCTTCTTTGACCGGCGTGAGTCATCTACTATCGAACTAACCTTAGTTTGCTTCATGCCGATTTGTGTGTCGACAGATCGAGTGCTGTTTGACGTGTTCCGACTACGCTTGCTAAAACACTTCTTCGCAGCATCAACCAGTGAGATGGCCTCGGTTAACAGGCTGTTTGCATCCGAAAGGCACTTTTGACAAAGCCATACGCAACCCTTCTTACTGAACCGTTTGAAAGCCGCAGTCGTTAAGTTCGTGCAAACTTCGTGGTACCAGCCTTTACACTCGTCGCACTGCATGCCGCTTTCAACGCGATAACGACAACCCGGACGATGGCGACTGTTTTTCTACACTGTCCGGTCATTTTAAAAGGAGTCCTTTTAAAAAAGGAACGAGATGCGATGATACTCAGAAACAAAAAATAATCAATGACCAAAAAGCGAAGAACTGTAGATTGTTAGGACCAAAAGTACTAACAGATACAATTGAAAATGACGTACTCAAGAGTACCAACGACAAAACTAATTGAGAGAACGGTAAAAACGGTACTCTAGTGGAATACTTTAACTGAAATGAATTCAATTAAAGTGAAAACAGTAGTCTTGATACGTAATAAACGATCAAAACAATGAAATTTACTCAGCGAGGGAAAATACCACTGCCCTTTTTAAATAGCGCGCGTTCTCATTGGGTGTTTATATGTCTTATCTTTTCGCTCCCTCCAGCACTAATTATCTCCGAGGTCATAACAAGAAGGTTCACAAACCGCGATTTAATAAACTTAAAGTTGGGTCCCGTTTTTCTCATCGAGTAGTCAATGACTGGAACGCCCTACCCAAAGAAGTGGTATTAGCCCCATCAAAGAGTATTTTCAAAGAAACGCCGAACCTTCATTGTAAGGCAATCTGTCAGGATTACCACAGGTTCACCAACCTACTATGCTTACTCCTGACGACTGTCACTTTAACCCTTCAAGGTCGCATAAACAAAAGTAGGGCAATTATGAAAGGGGATGTACTTTAGATTTATAAGGTTTGGTGTTGGAGTGCAGTTCCAAATAGGGCTTCAACCACAAATGGATATTAGTTGTGATACAACGACTTTTAACTTCATATCTCCAGTCTTAATGTCGGTGTAATAATCCATTCTTTCATCCTTGCTGCCTCCGGATTTGCTAAAAAAACGAGTTAAAACCTCAAGCTCTTTCAGTGGTAGATTCCAGGTGTACTGCAAAAAGACAGCCTTATAGGATCTGTCCCGCATCTTTTATGCTGTTCTCAGTTGTTTGCCTTGATTTTCTATTGATTAGTTCAGTGGATTAAATATTTATCACGTCACCATTCAGTTTTCTTTTATGACTAGAAGCTTAAGTTTAGTGATAGTGTAATTGCTGTCTTATAATTTGTCAAGTAAATCTTTAGCATTACTACTAGGTGTGGAACACCAAAACTAGTTTTATGTCAATATCAATACTTCAGTTTTTACTGTTTTTATTTAGATTTTAGGCTGACTGACGTCCTCGAAATGCTAAATTTCATGCGTCCTTCTAGAGAATTGCTGAAATGTAAGTGCGCCTTCGGTAGAATTTTTACTGGATTCTAGGTATTAGTAAAGCTGTATTTACGTTTCCCGTCTACCGTTACTCGTCATTCGTGAGTAGTACTAATGAACATGAAATGAAACAACAAATTCCAGCTGATGAACAAGAGATTAAGAGACTATCATCATTCGGCGTTTACGTTGGTGAATGTTTACCTAAGTTTGTCCAAAAGGTGCAAATAGGTCATACCAAAGAACTTGAAATTTGTATTCATCCTGATGGAGTTATTCCAGTTCTTTCATTCCTGAAATGTCATCACAGTGCTCAATTCTTAAACCTTTCGGATATTACTGCTGTTGATATACCATCAAGAAAATATAGGTTCCAGGTATTGTTTGTGTTTTTCTCGTTTGATCATTGTAGATTGTTTATAATCTTCTTTCTTTGAGGTATAACTCTCGAATTCGTGTCTTGACCTACACAGACGAACTTACACCGATCGACTCGTCTTGTTCCATCTTTCAAGCATCAAATTGGTATGAACGGGAGGTGTGGGACATGTACGGTGTGTTTTTCTATGATCATCCGGATCTTCGTCGGATCCTTACTGACTATGGTTTTATAGGGCATCCTCAACGGAGAGATTTTCCTCTAAGTGGATATACAGAGGTATGAAGATGAAATCTTTTAATTACTCTGTCTTCTACATTTATTGCTAGTCTTAATGCCACTAAATTATCGTTTCAACGTTTATTGTATGTCTTATTGTATACATGTATACATACATGGAAGGAACAAGACGCATAATTATGTGTTAGTCTGAGTTATTGTACTTCACATCATTATCATAGGAAAAGAAACTAAGAAGATGCGAATTAAGGTAGTAGATACATCAACATCAACTAAACATAAGAAATGCAGTTCAAAATAAATTGGTCAACTTAACGAGTGAAAAGAGCATCAACTTCAGGTGAAAATTGCTTTTAAATAAAAAAACAAGAGATAGTATCACTCTCCACAGGCCGATATTTGGGTTAATTCATGTATGACCAGAGATGTATATTTTTGTTTATTGTGTTTGACTACATATGTGATATCCTGACACGTACAACTGACAGGTTTCATAATTAGACACTAGTTCTTTTGAAAGTTGTGTTTTATAACTCATCATCTCCACAAATAAGACTTCAAACAAGCAAACTCTTTATCTAGGCTTAAATAGTTCACATCGAGAGGAGCAAGTATCTCAGTTCTACTTATAGGGGGTTATGCGATGCACCATGTCATGTCTTAGCTATCTCTCTCCGTAACTAACATTTATCCGGCTAGAAATACCTGATCGTTTGATCATTCTAAAAACAATAAAATTAGTTACGAGTTGACGACCAAAACTTCTCTTAGTGGCTTTTCGTGAACTAGAATCTTTATTTAGACCATTGTATGCAATTCGGAAACCGTTTGATAATCCAGAGTGCTTCATTTCTACATTCATAATCTTAAAATCCCTACACAAAATCAGTTGCCCGAAATTTTCCATATGCTCCTGCGTGAACTAGGTCACAAAGTTCTTTTCCTAGCCTCACCTAGCACAAAAGCTTACTGAATGAGTGTACCTTACCCTGTAATCACATGAAATACCCATGGTCCATAGTACGCATTAACTTTGCTGGTCCAGTTAACTTGATGACATAAATGTATTTCCCCTTGACACTGCCATCAGTAACCTAAACCACTCAGTTACTGTAGAAAAACTTATCAATACCATTTGCCGAATAGAATGGCATAGAAAACTATTTTACTTCATGTTACATCTTGGTTTAACCATGTATCAAGTACAGATTAATGTGCTCGCTTTTTAACCTCACTTTATTTATTTAATGATTAGCTATACTACCCAGTTGCCCAAACTGAAATATGTAAGGTGGCGTATGAACCTGAGGCCTACTGGTTAAAGCCCAGACGCATATGTGCTGATACGGCTAGTTTTTCATCATGTTTCGAAGGACACAATAAATTCATGTATTTTAACCATTCTTTTGGGTTTAGTAAAATTCTTAGCTAAGGTTTTAATCACGATCTCTGGATTTTCCGAGGTCTGTGTAGGTAGGTTAGTATATTTTTCACTCAGTGTCCATAACTGTCAGTATTTAGGGAAAATCCACGTTTGATTATCGGAATTTATGAATTTTTTTAAAACAATTTACGTCGTTTATGACAAGACATTTTTGTAACAGCCCGTGTTAAAACCCTACAACTGTATCCACTGATCTCAACCTATTTTTGGATTTTTAAAAATTTTTTTAGCAGTACTGAATGTGTATTTTATTTTTACAAGCTCACATAACATTTATAAGTATCTGTAGAGTTGTGTATCAGTGATTCGATCACTCAACTTTTAACAATCTGGTCGCGAATCGAACATCTTGCTCCATCATTATAGGTTTTCACAGCCAAGTAGTAATTCTAGCGTTCTCACTAAGACTTACTCGAAGCCCAATACACTGAATATTTCATCATTACAAGTTGTACAAATAAGTACCTCACACTATGCACATTCTCCTAATTAATAGTCGATGAATGTTTTAACTAGTTTATTCCACTTATGACATTAGTCATCAACGACCTAGCAGTCCAGATGAATGCATCTGGCTTTTAACTTTTCAAAGGTGATAGCTTCGTTACATATTTAATAGTATGTTATTTTTAATCTTATTTATTGATAGTGCTGACAATGGCAACTTCATTTCTTATAAATAAGTTAGGTTAAACTAAGTGGATACTTGACTATGTGGTATTAACTCTTGTTTTTCAGGTGAGATTTGACGACCAATACTATCGCGTGGTTATCGAACCCGTTGAATTGGCTCAGGAATTCAGGCGGTTCGAGTTCAACTCTCCTTGGGAAGCGTTCCCAGCATTTCGGGATTCCTGTTCACATGATGAGAATTTACTAAAATCTCCCAATTTCGAAGGCCACTCGGGAGACTCAAAACCAAAATTAAATTCTAAATAAGCTAGAACTTTTCACTGTTGTCTGTCAGTAATATGATTCGACAGATGAGTCATAATTAGACTTCTTTTGCCCTTAGTCTTTTTGTACATCCAAATACCTTACGTTAAAAACTGTCTCATGGTACGGAATTTAATACTGATAATTTGAGTGTCTTGTGCTTGGATTTCCAATGTGTTATTTTCGAATGGTAGTGATCACATGTTCCTTTTGTTTAATGAGCAATAGAATTTCATGAATCCAGTGCGTTTCCAATAGCTTCATAGGTAAACATTTTTACGAAAACTTGACTGAGTAGTTTCTTCCCGTGTCACGTTAAGGGTTGTAGTCGAAATGCTAAGTCGTTTTATAAAAACTAGTGATAAGCATACATTTGGCTTACAAAAGCTCTAGCTGTCTTAACTAGTCTGTCAAATGAATATGCAAAACGAACTATTAAAGCTTTCAAAGAAAATCGGAAAGAATTGGGGTGAGCCTCAAAACCCTTTTTTGTGGTATGAGATTGCGGTAAACAGTTTTCAAATGATAGATATATTTAAGTAAGAGCCGTGTATACGGATAGGATAATGCAAGGCTAGAACAATCACTGACCTCATTCGTTGGTGAAATGTTTGTGGTGTCTAATACTTTATGATCGGCGATTCGTTCTCTAGGTGATTCCCTATGAACTGAGATTGAGAAAATCATCTGTGTACACGATTCCACGGAACGGAATAATGAGGGGGACTTCCATATTAATTTTGTATAGTGGAAATAGAATGTATCCATTGCCATGATTGAGGAATGTTTTGATAATACAAGATTGATGTACCTTACATTTTGTAAACAAGGTATTTATGCCCTAAGTTCGTTTATTTATTGCACAGAATACGTATGGTATTGTGTAATTTTAAATTCTGGTTTTGTTGCAGTACATCTGAACATTCTGATTTAAATTAAAAGGATTTATCTCTTAATGTGATTCGTGATATAGATATCGGGGTTTCAGTTACCCTCTGAATATAAATTAGCAAACATGCTACGATGAATATATTCTCACCAAAATTTATTCTTTATGTAACTAAGCAATTGCTCCCAAATGCCCTGGTATGGCCGAAAGCGGGATGGGTCCGCCCTCCCTCTCGAAATACTCTCACACGGCCACGCTTATACAGCCTCTGCCAGGGAAGTCTTACTCACTGCCTTCTCGTGGCGGGGATGTTGTTTATGAAAATGAGAGGACGAAAAGTGAATGTCCGGCGCTTTAACCGGATCCCAAACCAATGGTGCACATGGGCTCCAGTATCCTGAGGGAACAAATGGCGTATGAACCAATCTCTTTGTCGCCGGCTACCATCGGACTGCATCTCCTCACGATACTCCACTGCCTTGTGGGTTAGACCTTTAGGTCAAAAGCTCGGGGTGTGGTCCCCTAAGAAAACCACGTGCTTCGGTATGGGCGCCCGGGCAGTATCGCAGCCCACACACAATTATGATGAACTCTCTATATCTATGGAAACTGCTTTTCTCGCTTCGAATAACAATCAAATGATTCAAATTATTATCATTACTATTATTGTTATTATTTACTACGACATTATTCACCCTCTTTTATTCCTACTCTGTCTATACTTATTTTTTCGACTTATACAGCAGCTCGCCTTTGGTGGAAATTCGACTCGATCTAAACGTTCTCGAGTCACTGTCCGGTTGAAAATTGTATGTTACCACCGAATACGAGGACTGAAGCAGTTTTTCTGAAACCACATGCACCATTCAAACTGGCTGCCTTCAACGTTCACACATTTATGCAGGTCGGACAACAGATAGGGCTGGCTATGTCTTTGGAAAGTCTTAATATTGATGTTTGTTGTCTATCCGAGACCCGTATTCAAGACTCTGATGAAGTACTACAAATTTGCTCTCCATCTGTCGCTTCGAAAAGCTTGTTTTACGTGCGCTTATCCGGGGACCCTGTGGCATCTTCGTCTGGTCTTGCTGGCGTCGGTGTCGCACTAAGTGCTAGAGCTGAGGCGGCACTAATCGATTGGATCCCCATTAACAGTCGGTTATGTGCTGTTGCATTAGAGAGTTCCATCAAAGTGAGAAGAAATCGGCGTGAGAAACGATGTCTTTTCGTCATCTCCGCCTATGCTCCGACAGATTGCAGCCCGGATGCAATCAAGGATGAAGTTTACCACCGGTTAACTGTTCTTCTCCAGAAAGTGCGTCCGACAGATATTGTAGTATTAGCCGGAGAATTCAATGCTCAGGTCAGGCGTCTAGGCACAGAAGAGAGTCGTTTAGGTGGCCGATGGGGACTTGTTGGTTGCAGGACAGATAACGGGGACCGTCTACTGCAACTGTGCACAGACCACAACTTGTTTCTGGCTAGCACTAACTTTCGGCACAGTCATCACCGATGTGCAATTGGTGTCACCATCTTGAAACACCGACTTCGGCGGCTTGGACATGTTCTACGACTGTCGTCCCAGAGAATTCCACGTCGTGCATTATTTGCCGACTCTGGGACTGGTTGAAGAAAGCGGAGAGGTGGTCATTATATGACATGGTGTCGTGGTACGAATGAAATCTGCAAAGGGCTGGCTTGTGTTGGTCCTTCACGACTCCCTGGTTGGGGCCCGAGAGATGGTGCTACACAGTGTCTAGAGACGTTATCAGTTATGGCTCAGAATAGAAGCCAGTGGCGATCCTGCTGTAACCTTCTTTTACTTTCTTCATAAAAAGTGGTTGTGTCTTCCTTAACTGAAAGATTTCTTCTGACTGTACCTTTCCGTTCTCCCATTATGACTATGATTATTACTACACTCTCTTACATCAATCTCTTCGTTAATATTCTTTCTCTCTTCTTTTTCTTTTCCTTCCCCTTAAATTCTCATTGTTTTGTGTGGCGCATTCTTGTACCAATATTTATGTGTTCAAATAAATAAATAAGCAATTTCCGGCCTCCGTTGATAATATGTACTACACTTCACTGATTACTGGTGGGTGCTATTGAATTCAGAATTTCACTAGAGTTAATAGATATTATTTTGAGAGTAACTTTGTCTGGATTGATACGTGTAGTTTTGAGATTTGCCGACGAAGGGAATTGAACAACGAAAATGCTTTTGTATTTGGCTATTGCAGCTATTGTTTCGTACCAAATTTTCATTCGAGAAGAATTACATTGACCAAACTAGAAAATGGACCGCTTAAAGACATCTTAAATAAGCTTGATTATTACTGTCGATACATAGATGACACATTAATCATATGTGACGAAAATATCGACAAACAGGAGATGTTAGACGCTTTCAGTAATGTCCACCCAGCCATTAAATTCACCAGCGAGGAGGAAAAGGACAATAGCATAGCTTTTCTAGATGTCCGACTCTCTAGAAGGATAGATGGTTCCATAAAGCGAAATATGTTTAGAAAGTGTACATGAACGGGTCAGTATACCCATTTCCAAAGCTTCACACCTCTGCAATATAAAATAAATTTGGTTAAGTGTCTCAACCACAGAATCAAGGTATTATGTTCTGAAGACAGTGTGGAGGAAGAAATAGTTATACTAAAGAACACATTACGTAATAATGGCTATCCGGATAATTTCGTCAAAAAATACCTCGTACAAAGTATTAAAAAGAGAAGACATTGCGACACGGTCAGTCAAAAGACCTTATATCTGAAACTTGACTTTAAAGGCGACATAGCGGGTGATATTCTAACACGTCGACTCAAAAGATCTGTCGAGAGGACGTTTCATGCCGCCAAGTTACACATAACTTTCTCGACTAAGCCAGTACTCACACAACTAATCAAGGATAAGTTACCGAAGATGGGCTCCTCCATGTGTGTATACCAATTCAACTGCTCCTGTGGAGCTAGTTACATAGGCCGTACTCAGAGGGCTTTATCCTTGCTGTTTCGTGAACATGTACCAGCATGGTTGGGAAAAGGAGTCACCAAATCGATTAACAGCACTATTCTTTCTCACTTGGTAGATAGTGAACATCATATTAAAATAGAGGAAGCTTTCTCTGTTTTATATCAAGTTCCAAAATATCTACCTCAAGGAGCTAGATTACGACTACTTTACACAGCCGAAGCCATCTGGATCAACTCCAGAAGACCTAATTTATGCATCCAGAAAAAATATATCCAGCCTCTATGTTTACCCTGGCCTACGACTGGATCACCAAATACCTAGACTGAATATTATAAACCTCTTACCCCTTCCTTCCTTCATTTTATTTATTTTCCTTATTATCATTATTTGTCATTATCTATATCTTAATCTTCATATCCATCATTCCCAATTTGTTGACCGTAATTACCTTGATAACACCCCCCTTATTACGTATTATATTCACACAACAATATTATTATTATCTCAGTTGACAAAATTATTTTCAATTTTGCAATAGTACTATTATATTATTTTATTGTGACTGAACAATTTACTGACCTTTATTGAATGACCTTTCTAATTTGCAAATATTACAATTTTTTGAAGTATATATATATATCGTAACAGATGCAAACGCTCACCATTTTTTAACACATAACATTGTCAAACTCATTAAAACATGCCTTATTTTTGGCCTTTGTAAAATATTATAATTATGGACTTATAACTGTAGAGCCTGATGATGAAGTTATTGAAAACAATTGTTCGCTCAAATATTCTTCGTTTTTGAATTACATAAATGTCAGAATGAATCCTATAAAATATTTACTCAGGCTTTTCCCCCCTAAGTTCGCGTTGTAGCTCCGATTACCTTTGAATAAGGCTAGATATTCGTAGAAACTGACAAAACTTTAAATCTAATATTAAAGCGTTTCTGAACATTTTGTGTCTATTACGATTAAGGGCTCGTCTAATAATCCCACTAGTTCGAACAAAAATCACTCCTACACATATGAGACTAAAATCTGCATTGACAAGAACTTCAGCTAAACTTATTGTCCTGTCCAAAATAACATGTTCTTTAACACAATCAAAGGTCGATAGGTATCCCCTTCATGTTACCACCAACTGCGTATATAAATTTAAATGTATCTGCCGAAGCAGTTACATTGGTAGAACAGAAAAGAGAGCCAGCTTCCGATTCAAAGTCCTTCAAGGTAATTAGCAAAAAATCAAAATCCAACCTTTTGAAATTTGCCGAAGCGATAGCAATCAAAGGTCTAAAACCAGATCTATGTACCCAAAAAGAGGCAGTAATAAGTCATTCTTTACGCTGGCAACAGTCAACCCCTTTTTATTTATTATGTCATTCATTACTTCAACTTTTTCTGAAGTTTAATTACATCATTGTCATTTTCCTTCAATTCATATCGTTCTTTATCACCATCAATCTACATTCAGTTGCTTCATTACACAATCGTCTAATGTTTGTTAACTCCATGAATTCTGATCACTAACTAAACGTTCTGGAATTTTCCTTCCCAAACTTTATTTATACGAAACAAAATTAGTATAACCTTATAAATTCTATTGAAATTTTCACTCTAAATACGAGGGCTAATGATACTAACAGGCCACCCAAACTGAAGTAAGCAAAGCAGAATTTGAACTTGGGACTTAGCGGCTGGAAATCGAACGCCTTTATCACTAAGCCACGGCTTCACCTCTAGAAAATCATCAGTCAATTCCCAGTTCAGATGTTTAGAAAACACTCCAAAGACATGTCGGTTCACGTAAATTCCTTAGAGTATTTCATGTCATGTAAATGTGTATTATTTTTGATGTTTTGTCTACGGCATTTAAAAAAATGTATATTAAGGGAAAATCATGCCAATTTCCAATATAAACAGGCTGTATTTTTTTTACTTATTAGCTAATTACTAATGAGACATTTCCACACATTTTTGACGTACCCAGACCAACTAAGTTTTGATTGACTGGTGAAAAATTACTTTGTGTTATTATTGCGTTCGACTACTTCACTCTTTATCCTAAGTTCAGGTGTTAACGCAGACCAGTCCTGAAGCAACAACTTGCATTTAGAGGGAGAGAAGCGCATTCCAAACATTCTGGGATTGTTGCTTAGTGCTATCAAAAGACTCTGAATTTTTTCAGCGTCTTCACCAAACAGGACTATGTCATCTGCGTATTCTAAGTCGATAAGTGGACCTCCTGGTAGGAGATCAATACCCGAGAATTCAGTCGACGAGAAGTTATTTCCATCAATAGGTCTATGATGAAGTTAAACAAAAATGGAGAAAGTGGACAGATGCCGCTTGAGGTTGCAAAAGCAGATGACAGTTCGCCATAAGCTCTGACTCGACTAGTAGTGTTCGAGTAAAGAGCCTTTACAAGGTTTATGTACTTCTGAGGTACGCCTTTCAATGACAGACACTGCCACAGAATCTCGCGGTCTACAGAGTCAAATGCTGCTTTTAAGTCAAGAAAGACCACCATTGTCGGACGCCGATAAGTATGCCTGTGTTCTAGAACCTGACGAATGGTGAATATGTGGTCGATGCAGCCACGACCAGGTCTGAAGCCAGCTTGGTTCTCTCGTGTTTGCAGTTCACGAGTCTTAGTTAGGCGTCTGATAATTATCGAGGCTAGTATTTTAGATACTATATTAGTTAAACTAATCCCTCTATGGTTGTCACAGGATGATTTTAACCGTCTCTTATATATTGGGACGATAAGTGATTGCGACCAGTCATATGGAATAACGTCTAACTCCCAGATCTTAGCTAAAATATTAGTCAACCTAATCGCTAAAATTGGACCACCAATCCATCTGGATCATCTGCCCTTTTCGTTTCAGATTAACTATAGCCTTTTGAACTTCTGCTAGAGTTAGGGGACCTACTTCAATGTTCCATTCACACTGTCTGGGAATGGAGGGTAGTTGTAGGCCAGCTGAACTGTTCTCTAAAATGTTCCGCCCATCATCCAAAACGTCTGGACTGGGGGCAGATGAGAGTGTCGTCTTTTTCCGAAATAGTCTGACTTACACTTGACTTATTAATTCCAGTTTCTTTTATTAGTCTGTAAAGCTGTCTTGTGTTCCCTATAGCCGCCGCCTTTTCCATCTCTTTTGCTTTCGTTGCCCACCACTGCTCACGGTCGTTTCTTAGACTTTTGATTAACCTAGATCTGATTTGTTTACGCTCTTCATCGTGTTCAGAGCCTGATGGGATGAGTTTACGAGAATCCATCAGTGCAATAGACCTTGAAGAAATCCATTGGTTCTTTGTAACTTTGTGGTTTAAGTCGCTAATAGATGTCACTGCTGTTTCCACAGCTGCTTGATATCTTTCCAAGCAACATCTGGGTCAGCCTCGTTTTCAGAACTACCTAAGTGTGACCTCAGTTGTTCCTGGAACCTACTTTTGGTTTTCTCGCTACTCAATCCAGTTCTAATGGGTCTTTTTACTGTGGCATTTTTGCGTTCGGTGAGGCGCAAGCAGATGCGTGCCCGTATTAGGGCGTGGTCGGAGTCCAAGCAGGTACTCCAGAATGAGCGACAATCTTCTACCGACCCTCTCCAACGATGACTGATGGCAATATGGTCTATTTGAGTCCATCGTTGGTTTGGTGTAGGAGGTCGCCATGTTAGACGATGTCTCTCCTTATGCTTAAAATTTGTTTTTGCTAAAAATAAACGATTGTCTGAGCACAGTTGCAGCAGACGATCACCATTATCTGTTCGCTGTGCCGGAATACTAAAATACCCACCTAAATGCCTTTCTGTTTGGTTTAAACTACCTATCTGAGCATTAAAGTCACCTGCTACGAGTACTATGTCTGAACGTTTAGCTTTCTGTAAAATTCATCTTTCACTTCATCCGAGCTGCAGTCAGTGGGAGCGTAGGCAGAAACGACAAAAAGGCAACGACGTGTGTCCCTATCCTTCCGAGTTCTTACGGAGCCGTTTAGCCGAACAGCACATAGACGACTGTTGACGGGGATCCACTCTAGCTTAGTGCTACGCCTACACCTGCCAGTCCACGAGAACTGGCCATCGGGTCACCGGATACACAGAGGGTGTATCTCGTTGGTTCTCCGTTTTGCCGAGGTGAGGTCAAGTGAATGACCACACTGGGATTTTGTGTGCGTGTTTCAGAGACACAGCATACATCAATGGTACGAGATTCTAGGGTTCTAGCCAAGGAAGATAATTGACCGATTTGAAATAGGGTTTGTACGTTGAAGTCTCCAATGTATAGTTTGGAGAGAAGATTCAGTAGACCTGGAACAGTGTTTTGAGCACTAGAATCGTTGGCTATGGTGACAATTGAGAGGGAAGCCGAGAAAGGAAGTTTAGAGGTGAAAGTCGATGTAGGAGGAAAAATAGGAAGTGAAGACGAAAGTTGATTATGAATACAGTGGTCTTGAGTGCTGTTGGAAGTATGAAAGCGGTTTTTACTTCGCGATTGCCCACACTGTAGAAGGGTTGTTCTGTAGGTACCTGAAAAGGGAATTGGATTAGAGGTGGTTTTAGTGACCTGGGAGCTTGACCGCAGTGCCCAAGGGACAGCTGCTTGAGGTCGGTCACACACGACCTTTTTATGGGTAATTTTTGTGTTAGCTTCGTACTTGCTGGGACCTGACCGCCGGAGACGGATATCCGTGGGATAAGGCTAGGTGTGCATTTTTAGGGTCGACCTTTTCTAACCCCACCCCTCCTTGCGGGAAGGCAGCATCACTGTCATGCTGGTTGTCTGAAGGAAACACCTTACTGTTGTCACACACCTGTACAGTCAGCAGTACGACTTCACCTTCGGGATGTATATTTATAATATATAATGTATATTTATAATAATTACCGAGATCATCTTTATAGGTTTTTATTTTTTTTCAGTCGAAGTACGCTGCATAGATGAGTGTGCCAAAACAATTTTGATGAGGAAGTTTAATTTTACTCAAACACGCGAAACGCCTCCTCATAGACACTGCTGTATCATAGTCCATTATCAAAAAGAATAACAGTTTTACAAGTTACAATCATATTATGGAATCCTATAACAGATATTCATGAAACAAAAAATTTAATATATTATTTTTTGAGATTGTTTGAAGAGTTTTCATTAACCTGTCTAGCCGGCAGTTTTTTTCGACAAGCTATAAATATACAGGTTCATCATCTAATACAAGCTAATGCAGATTATTGATAATTTGCAATTATAAACTATAATTTCCCAGTGGATTACATACTTTTGGTATTTCCAGCTCCTTGGGATCAGCGAATGAATTAAATTAAACAAAATACAACAATTTCATAAAAACCTGTTAACTAAATTTGATAAATAATAACGTGTCACTACAAATTTTGTCGATAAATTAATTTGTGTTTCAATACAAAAAAATGGATTCTACTACTAACTAGGTTACTCATATGGTGCCACTGTTCACTCTTACCTAGTTGGTAGAACCGATTATCTAAATATATATACGTCACCGTTTTATTCATTAAGATAGCATTCGTCATTAATTATTATCATTATAATAATCACTGGACCCGCAACATCAAATGCTATTGAACTCAGGAAGCCTTATATTTTATGATTAACAGGGTCACAGTTAAGCAAGTGAGTAGGAATCTATGTATCAGTTAGTGACTCGAGTTACGTCTATGCACTGTACCTAACTCTTGAATTTATTCGTGATAAATACATGATGATAATTTCAATGCAGATCACTAATATTCACTCTGACTCTCAACAACCCTCTAAGTGAATGATTCGTTATGACAATGTGTCCGAAAATTGCCAATTTGAGTGGTTATGGAATGTCAGATTAGAATATCGTATCAACACTCCAAAAGGGAAACAGTGAGTTGCATGCAAGCTATTGAGTCTAGTGCTTACTTTTGAACTCGAATAGTAAATGTTTGATGTGCTAGAATTTTCCACTAATTGCGAGGAGTTTTAGAGCATCTATGAGGTTGTCTATAACTATTTTACTATTAATACACTTCAATAGTTATAAAAACCAAAGTAGCTTAAATGACTAGTGTCCAAAACAATAGACAGAAAATTATTTTCTGGTTAGTTTAGTCAGCAGTAATCTTAGTTATATCATTTTCGAAACTATTTTTCAACACAAGTTCTGTTGGACAACATCGAAAAAACCTTAGGAAGAAGAAAATAGTAGTGATCGGGAGAAGAGACATTCAGGATTATCTCATCAGAAAGTAAAGTGGTTTCTACGAATATGAAGAAATGGTACCAGATACTGAGATGAGCTCACTGTGTTCACAGTTGTAAAAGGCTAACGATAAAGTATGTCTTTATCTTCGTCTGAGCAACATTAACAGATCTCTCCTCAACTGGAAATTACCTACGCAACACAGCATTTTCTATACACAAAGATGATAAGGTCGTTCGCAAACTTGAAGTTTGGTGGTTCCCCTCACGTGAATATCGATAAATCTAGATTTTGAGATAGTTCACTTTTATGACGAAATTATCCTGTTGTTGACTTTGTGCATACCAAAGATAATTTATTTGAAGCTAACCTTGAACCAAATAAATACCCTCTAAAAAATTACAAATTATAATAACAGAAATCAATCAAAAACATGAAAATTAGTTTGACCAACAGAAAAATTCGTTAGCATATATAATAAAAATGCTCCATTTGTATAAAGTTACTCTCACAGATATTGCATACTCCAATTCCTAGTGTTTCTTTTCCTCCTTCCCCTTCGGTTTCAGTGTGATCCATGTTCACATTCATTGTCGACAGCACCACACTCATCATCATTGGATTCTTCTGGTTTACTTTTCTCTATATTTTCTTCAGATGACGTACTTCCACGTCTGCCTAAAGGATTGTGTTTTTCATCTGAATACAATGTCGATCTACGCTGAGCATCTATACTTTCAAGCACTGGTGGCATAGACAGAAAATCATTGATAGAAATTTCACTAGGTCTCCTAACATTTCCACGACTCAATGAACGAGATGATGTTAATTTATTCAAGCTCGTTTTCTCTTTATTACCAATAGCAAATGGTGAATCACTTGATTGAGCTCGTTGTAGTAAAGTTGGCAAGGATTCATTTGATTTTCTCTGAGTAGTTTGACGTAACGGCTCAATGTTATCCATGTATTCGTCTTCTTCTCCATCATCCACTGAATTTTGTTCCCGTTCTTGTTCGAGATCGTGAAATACAACTTTAATCTTCATTATTTTGCTTTCAGCACTGTCCATTTACCTGTTTACTTTATCAAACTGTCTTAAAGAAAATGAAGTAGTTGTAGAACATTGAAATAATAGTATTCTCTTTTTTTTAATGCACCTGTAATTCACGATTCATAACTGGTCTTTCTATTGGTTAATTGATTAAATTCCCCATTGTGTAGTTCACAACCAATAAATTTCTTACATTGAAATATACGTAATCCAATACTGACATAAATAAATTGATTCATTCGCTGGTCTCGTGCTAAAGTGCAGTTAAGTTCCTCTCGTAACATAGGTATTTTTTCTATTGTGAACAAAGTAAATTTGCCACATGCATAATTTCTTTTAAACTGAGAAAGAAAATCAATAACAGGAAGAATTTTTAACTTCCCTGTCACTCAAATAAATCAAGTTAATTATAGATTTCTGTGAAAATCAGATTATAGTCTAAATATACCCTATAAGACAGACACGTTAATAACATTGCAAAACTTCTCTTATTGAGTAGTAAATAATATTCTATTTAAACAATGACTGCCTTGTTTGATATAAGTGTAGTTATTTGCATTCAGACACTTAGATTTCTTTAACTAGTAGTTGAATAGAACGTTTGATAATTCATTACGATATTGAAATAAATAGCTTACATGTGCGGAACAGTACGTAAAATCGGAACGATTATCCACATAAATATTTCGAACTTTATTCCACATTATTTTGGACTGTTCCTTTAAATGGTTATTTGCTAAGGTATTCGAAATTACCAGGATGTGCATGCCGGTTTCTATAGTGCAAGCAAATCTAATTATTATTCATTTAATATGTCAAGATTTTAAAATAAAGCTATTGAATGTAACCTATTTTACGAATTTCAAATCCTAGACAATTACCATCTCATTGCTCTGTCTTCTAGTGATCTAAAACTTATGTACCTCTTCAAATTTTGTAAAATTATCACGCAATCCATCTTATCAGTCTACAGACTCTGTATAATTACTCCCTTATCCTATGTGTTTTCTAATTCGATCTTCAAATGACCTCGCATTCACCTTTTTACTTATATATAGTTATCACTGTTAATCTTTATTATTCCAATTATTTATGTTACTGATGTCTTTCACCCTATATTATGTCATACCTCAATGTTACACTTCAATACGAATACGGTTCTAAGCAGCTGATGAGAAACCATGAAATAAGATAAATTCACTTGTTGCTCTGGCTTTAATAAAATTTGTAAAAGAAACCAACTGAAGGAAATAAATGACGTAAATTGAGTTTCACACCATTCCTTCCCTTAACAAATATAGACCAAATAAAGGATAAGGATTTCACAGATGAAGATTGGTCGCTGATTTGTTATGGGTAATTTGGGCTTCTTCATTAATGGGACACTACTTTCCAGTATAAATGTAAAAACGGTTTAGTTCATAAGAGGTAAGAAGCTTTTTGACAGTCAACAATCATCAAGTCAATATATATATATATATATATATATATATATATATATCCACGAACATATCTGAATAAATTTCCTACTGAAGAGCGACATTGTACAAGAGACAGCAGAAAGAGGTTATTTTATCTAGTTTCCTTGTTGCTTTGTTAAGTATAAAAACATAATTCCAGCTGCCAACTATTTAAAAACTTCAAACTTCATGAATCACTATTAAATAGCAAAACACATCGGACAAAAATCGTTTCTTATCAGAGTGGGGATTTCTGAAGATTGTAGTAATTTTAATAGTTGAATTCATGAGTTCATCTAAGCTAAACTACCAGTCAAAACCTGGAAGCATTGAACGGCCGTTTCATCCTAATATAGGACTTCTCAGCAGTGGAGTCCAATCCGTGTCAAGTGGAGACATTTATCCGCCTCAGACAATGGATGAAG
Organism: Schistosoma mattheei; assembly: GCA_944470405.2. Taxonomy (NCBI): domain Eukaryota; kingdom Metazoa; phylum Platyhelminthes; class Trematoda; order Strigeidida; family Schistosomatidae; genus Schistosoma; species Schistosoma mattheei. The sequence continues at coordinate 36,245,689 of OX103943.1, read as the reverse complement.
TGTGCACAACATCATGAATTGATCGAAGTTAGACACTAACACTGTCGGGTGCCGACTCAATGGTCTAGAGGTTGAACATTTTCGCGCGAGACTGGAGGTCCTGGGCTCGAGTCTCGTGGTTGGGATTGTGGAGGCACACTGCTGGAGAGTCCCGTACTATGACGAAACGGCCGTCCAGTGTTTCCAATGGTGGTATATCTTAAATAGACTTATGAATAGGACTATCAAAAAGTCGATTCATCTCGAAAACTCTGTTCTTCCTGTTGACAACAAACGTTGCTGAAATTCTTCTTTTGATGAGTAGGCAGTGAAAAATCAATTACTCAGTATGCAATAATAAAGTTGTTATTTTATTAAGCTTACTGAAAAGTGTAGAATATAAATTTCATACACGACCGAAATCGAAATTCGCATAAAACTGTGATGAACTTCAAATGCGGCAACTGACGAACTTAGGGACTCGATATGTCGCTGAGTTGTTTGTTAATATACTTATGAAAAGTGCGCATTGATTACTCATAGATAAGAATAGGAAAACGCCGATAAAAAGGACAGGTGAATAGTTAATCTTTTGTGTAACAGCAAATAGTCATGTGTAAGTGTTATTCAATACCGTCGGATTCGTCATGTCATGACTTTGTGTTAAGACTGGTTGCTTACACTCATATTCTGCATCTTATCCTTAAATATTATTTGTAAAACAGTGAAAAACCTCCTCTGTGCGTGATAAATTAAAACTGCAGGTTACGCGGAAATACAGTACTTACTTACTTCCTTCCTTACTTACTTACTTACTTACTTACTTACTTACTTACTTACTTACTTACTTACTTACTTACTTACTTACTTACTTACTTACTTACTTACTTACTTACTTACTTACTTACTTACTTACTTACTTACTTACTTACTTACTTACTTACTTACTTACTTACTTACTTACTTACTTACTTACTTACTTACTTACTTACTTACTTACTTACTTACTTACTTACTTACTTACTTACTTACTTACTTACTTACTTACTTACTTACTTACTTACTTACTTACTTACTTACTTACTTACTTACTTACTTACTTACTTACTTACTTACTTACTTACTTACTTACTTACTTACTTACTTACTTACTTACTTACTTACTTACTTACTTACTTACTTACTTACTTACTTACTTACTTACTTACTTACTTACTTACTTACTTACTTACTTACTTACTTACTTACTTACTTACTTACTTACTTACTTACTTACTTACTTACTTACTTACTTACTTACTTACTTACTTTCTTGCACCTGTTACTCCTGGTGAACGAGCATAGGCCGCTCACCAGCATTCCCCATCCAACCCTGTCCTGGGCAATCCTTTCTAGCTCCTTCCAGTTGTAATTCATCGTTTTCATATCTGCTTCTATTGTCCGACGTAATGTGTTCTTTGGCCTTCCTCTTTTCCGCTTCCCTTCAGGATTCCAAGTTAGGGCTTGCCTCGTGATGCAGTTTGACGATTTGCGTAATGTATGTCCTATCCATTTCCATCGTCTTTTCCTGATTTCTTCTTCAGCTGGAAGTTGGTTTGTTCTCTCTCAGAGAAGGCTATTGCTGATGGTATCCGACCAATCGATGTTGAGTATCTTGCGTAGACAGCTATTTTTAAATACTTGTACTTTCTTGATTGTGGTTGTTGTAGTTCTCCAAGTTTCAGCTCCATACAGCAGAACTGAAAATGACAGCTGATGTCTGTCTAACCAAAAGCAAACAAATATGGAAACCAGAGATGGATGGTGACTAGTAGAAGAATTTACGACGTGCGTTTCACCCTACTTGGAAATCAGCTGGATGTATTTGCATCGGAACTCGAGCCCAGTACCGTTCGCTTCAAACATCATCATGTTTTCCATTTGGCTACTGATTCCAGATAACCACCGGCTTGCGCAATACAAAAGTGGTCTAAATATGAAACTGTTGTGTTTTAAAAAAGACTCATAGACTATAAAAAATTGTTAGTAGTCGTTACATGTGTTGATATAAAATAATGATAATAAACACAACAAACGCTATAAATATGTATAAAATACTTCAGAATATTACACGACCAATAAACAACGTAAGCGTAGAAATTGTCAGGAATACTACTATTTACTGAATATTATTAAGTAGTATAAAATAATACACAAAATAAGTTCATGAGCAGAGAATGAGGACCCAACTTAACAATGGGATTACTCAGTTATGCGCACCCATGACCAGTCAAGGAATCTAACTCGGAAAGTTCATTCCTCACAATTAATATTTGATTTTCTGATTGGTGAAACGACATCCAATGATTTCTAAAGACAGTCGGTTCACGAGACCATCCAACCATTACCAATTACTTTTGGTGAGATTTGTTTCATTCCTGATATGATTAAACTCGACGTCTTCTTACTAGAACCATGGAAATTACTCCTCGAAACCAGTTGCTAGTAAACACATGATGACTGTTCGTGTAGACGGGGGTTATGGTGATCGGTGTAGTTTCAGGTTTGTCAATACCGAGAAATTCCTAACAGCCGACCAATGTTCTCCTGTTTGCATTGGCTGTCTAACTAAAGTCAAACCATAAAAACAGGATTCATTTGTTTATCTTTGTTAACGACAAGCAAATAAACACCTTAATTCATTTTTACATTTTATTCGATAGATCGATCTTATTTAACTGACACAGCTATCAACAATGGCAATGTTTGATCGTCACGCAATATTGCCAGTTGGTTGGAGATGTAAAATTAGCCACAGAAAAATGATATTTTCTTATTAAACATGAATTTGTTGGTTTATTTCTTTCTGACGAAATTTATTTTTGTAACATTAATATGCATGCATTATTGTGTAGATCTATGCAGTGACGTTGGGTGATACATTATTATTATTGATTGGATTTTAAGTGCACACACTATACATTTCACATGAGATTGTCAGTCTGTTACTGTTAGCCTAGAGAGACATGAATGTGAATGACTATAAAAATGAATGGATATAAGGTGAATGACACACTAACTACATATTTTGTGTTCTAATTTAAGAAATCACTTGTAAAATCTAAATGATTAGTGTGTTACAAAATTCTAAATCAGAGTAGGGTACACAATGAGCGTGTTGATTTTTTAAAACTTCACAAACAGCATATTAATTAAAACTAATGTATTATATATTGTTAGTGTCGATAATCGATAGAAACCATGTGAAATGTACTTTTTGAAGGAAAAAACAATGTTTATCTTTGTATTAACATTTTCATTAGTAGATTGTTATATATTTGAAATCAATAACCACAACCTACTAATTTCAAATTAATTTTTTTTCAAATAATAACACTAGTGTAGTGAAGATAATGTAATCAAAGATAATTTGTGTCATTCCAGATCACTGTTTTAGGAATGTAACTACTATTCTCCAAAATTAGAAGAGTATATGAATATAAAGTTAATTACATCAAAATTCATAGCCACTTTAAAGTAGAAAAACAATGATAATTTACTTAACATTAAAGAGTGCTTTAGACATGAGTAGGGTAAATTACTGATACTAGGACACATGTGACACGTGGTAATATTCAAAATAGATTCTAAAAGTGATTAGAAGTGAGATAATTGTACATTATTTTAAGGAAACCTGGTACATTAAATTAAAGTATTAGAAAATATTTTATGTAACATGTTGTAAAGTGATTTAAGTTGATTCTCACTAACTGGGTTCTGTTCTGTTTATTCAGGGAATCATATTTCTTGTATCTGCAGTTAATGTAAGACTATTTTAGAAGTTACAACATTTGAAATGAAGGTCAGTTTGTTGTTTAAGAAACTTAAAAATGTTAACTTAGCATGCTTCCAGACATTAATGCAAAAATAATCTCTGCAGAATCTACTCACGTATAGATCTACTAGATTTTGGCTCCATAAAATAAATTTTTACGACTTGTAGAAGATTTCAAAAACCTTGCAACAAAGTTTAATTTACTGAATACTTCGTTTGTTGTTATTGGGAAATCTAATTATGATCTTTAGATAAAAGTCATACATACACGAACCTAAAATAATATAAACGAACGCTTCCATTGGGGAAAGTTCTATTCGTCATTAATAAATCATACGTTCCTCAATTTGAAAAGGTTTGCACGTAGAATGTTCGCCACATTGGGTCAACTCAAATCGACAAACACTTTTTCATGTATGAACTTCAGTGAGTTAATGTTCAGATCTTAATTCGTAGATGAATATCTAAAGTATCACACAATATGACAAGTTAAATTATTTCTAATTATAGCCCATTAGTAAAAAACTGTACACAGTTGAACTTATTCTATTGGTAAAGTGAAACTGTTAATGATGATAATTGTATAAGCAAAGTTATTTTCATTGATAAATGATGTAAGACAGTATTTAAATTAAAATCATTTGGGTTTTTGTGTGTCATGTCTGTTTGGTGCAGTATTTGTGTTCATGTTCTCTTTTAAAAAAAACACTTACCTTTGCTTTGGATTAACAAAAACAAACTTTATGACAATTTCTCGAACGGTTGTTCCATAGCAAGAATAATCGAGTGAATACGTGCACAAGTAAATGGTACAGAAAAAATATAATCTGAAGGTCTCAATCACTTTCGCTCCATAACTTTTTGTAATACAAATAATCTTCGTTAAAGAAATTTCTGCGTTTTGCTACTTCAGAATTTATTCATGGTCATCATAATTGCTTTACATTTTAAAACTTTTGCTTAATGAAGGCTTTCATTGCAAGTAACGATATGGTTCATCCCATTGCATAACATCGGTGTTTTCGATTAATATAGAATAACGTAACATATACATTGATTTTTGACACACAATCGCCCTAATAATTGGGAAGAATTTTTGCAAATAAGAGTGAATCAGCATGTCAAATGGGGAAAATATGATGTACAACAATATCATGTATACTAACATGACTATCTTTATTCTTAGATCCTTCCAATGATGACTAAAACTCAGAAAATATATTAGGTCATATCTGTCAGGATCACATAGAAAATTTTCCATTAATTCTTATTTTAATTACATATTTCGCCTGGATAACAAAAAATAGTATGAGATGCAAATATTTATAATGACAGGCAGACAATGTTTATTATCATCACTAGTTTCAGATTTAAAAATAGTTAGGTGAGCTTGCTTGTAAAATATTTGTGAGTCTAAAATGCTTCATTTCTGATTCACAGTGTTCTCATGTACGTTCGTTACAACCAATCAAATTAACTGATTCACTACATTTGTTTGTTTGCATTTCCTGAAACAATCAAGCAAAAATCTGTTTCTACTAATATCCTCTGTGATATGATATTTTCGTTTTAGAAAACAAGTAAAAGAGAGTGAAATGTTGTGAGCCTTACATAAGCCCACTAAACAGTTTCGCTCAATATTCCCCTCATTTATCCAAATAAGAGCAACAACGTCGATGACAGCATTTCTCAGCCCCAACTATTCTTTGGTTTGTCTCGTTTCCTTAAGAGTTGAGCGCTTCAATTCAGGGCTCACTTTAAGATGTGGTTTGGCAAATCTCAACAATGTGAGTCGTATCAAATGACAGCTAATTTTCCTAAATCCCGTTGCTCTGGAAGTTGGTCTGTTCCCTGCCATAGCATGTTGTTCACAATTGCATATGGTTAATAGGACTAACGTATAAATTCCGTGTGGTGATGAAGATACCATAGTGCCGAATAATATTCCATTAAGTTCTTCTATCCATGCTATCGAACGCCTTACAATGGAGGAAGTTGGTGTGTAGCGATGAGTTGGCAATTGAAGAAGGGTGTGCCTGAGAAGTTTATTAACATCCTGAAAGCCCTATATAAAAACACCTCAGGCAGAGTGAGGGCATACAACCACCTCTCTCCATTGTTCCATTCGAGCAGCGGGGTTAGTCAGGGTTGCTCAATCTCACCATTCCTCTTCAACTTTGCCATCGATGACATTCTGGAAACAGCTCTGATGAATGTAAGTAATGGTGGTGTGGATCTGTTGCCTGGAGAAAGACTTCTCGACCTTGAGTATGCGGATGATATTGTCTTACTGTGCGATAATGCCCAAGGCATGCAATCCGCACTTAATCAGTTGGCAATCAGTGTCCGTAGGTATGGTATGTGCTTTGCACCTTCGAAGTGCAAAGTACTTCTACAAGACTGGCAGGATTCTAATCCTGTACTCACCCTGGATGGTGAGCAGATGGAAGTAGTTGAGAATTTCGTGTATCTGGGTAGCTGCATAAGTGCTGGTGGGGGTGTGAGTGATGAGATCAATGCACGTATAGTGAAAGCCAGAGCGGCTTATGCCAATCTGGGCCACCTTTGGCGCCTTCGTGATGTTAGTCTGGCTGTAAAAGGCCGGATCTACAACGCGTCGGTGAGAGCAGTTTTGCTCTATGCTTGTGAAACCTGAACTCTCCGAGTTGAGGACGTTAGACGACTCTCTGTGTTCGATCATCACTGTCTCCGAAGGATTGCTGACATTCAGTGGCAACACCATGTCAGTAATGCAGAGGTTCGGCATCGTGTGTTCGGGCACAGAGATGATAATTCAATTGGTGTCACCATCTTGAAACACCGACTTCGGCGGCTTGGACATGTTCTCCGAATGTCGTCCCAGAGAATTCCACGTCGTGCATTATTTGCCGACGCTGGGACTGGTTGGAAGAAGCGGAGAGGTGGTCAGTGCATGACATGGTGTCGTGGTATGAAAGAAATCTGCAAAGGACTGGCTTGTGTTGGTCCTTCACGACTCCCTGGTTGGGGTCTGAGAGATGGTGCTACACAGTGGCTAGAGACGTTATCAGATATGGCTCAGAATAGAAGCCAGTGGCGATCCTGCTGTAACCTTCTTTTACTTTCTTCATAAAAAGTGGTTGTATCTTCCTCAACTGAAAGATTTCTTCTGATTGTACCTTTTCGTTCCGTCGTTACTACCACACTACTTTACTCCAATCTCTTCGTCATTGTTCTCTTTTTCTTTTGCGCTCCTTAGTTTTTTTTTCTACTTCTCTTTGAATTCTCATTGTTTTGTGTGGCGCATATATATTGGCGCTCTCTTGTACCAATATTCATGTGTTCAAATAAATAAATAAATAAGCGATGAGTTTCGTCTAATTGATTGCCTAACAATGATTGGCAATGTTGCGACTTGGTCGGTATATGATCAATCCTTATGCAAGTCAGCTTGTTGATTTGGAAGTTGGGCGTCTACTGAGTTTTTCATCCGGCCCATTAACACTCAGTTGAAAACTGTGTCTGGTTCTGAAAGTAGTGTGGTGCGTCTACAGTCCTCCCACCTTCCCTTGGTGTATTGAGGAGGTACCCGGTTTATTGGTACTTGTTCTTGCTCCCAACTCTGAGAAAAGAACGTGTAACATCTTTGCAGTTACCACTATATCTGACTTCAGTGCTTCAGTTGGTGTGCTGTCTGGTCCACTGCTTTGTAATCATTGACTTGTCTGATTGGTGGCTTTGCTGATTTCTTTAATTGGTCGGTGCAGTAACATTTATAGGGAGGTCTGTGTGTGTGTTGCTTCTGTCCCCAAAACTCATATTCTGTAATTTCATATTATCGATCAACTTATCGATTAAATGTTAAATATTTGAATGGATGTCAATTGATGAACTTATCGATTAAATAGCAGTTAATTGATGAACTCATCGATTAAATATTTGAATGCCTGTCGATTGATGAACTTATTGATTAATGTTTAAAAACATTTTACTATGACAATATCGATTGTAAATATTTGTATAAACACGCTTGTGTGCTTGACCTGACTTGATATCTGCTGTTTGCCTATAGAATACACTTTCTACGCCTCACCCAGACTTCTTGATCGCGTTAGCTTAGTCGAGTACAACGAACCAGAATAGCCTATCAAGATTATAAATCCCTTGATCCGATCGATAAGTCACTGTCCTTTAATCGGCGGCCCCTTGAGATATAACAGTGTCCGGTGGGTTCAATGTAGCCAGTCTATTCTGGAGCTCTTTAAAATGCTCTACCCACCGGTTCCTTTGCTGTTTAACGTCCATAATTGACTTTCCTCGTTCGTTCCTGACTGGTGGATCTGGTCTACTATACTCTCGTGCTGGCTTCTCGGTTGCATCATGTAGTTCTCTTTCACTTCCTTCTCTAGCAGCCTTTTCTCCTGTCGTTGCTAGGTCTTCCATGTATTTCCTCTTGTCAGCTGTAATGCTCCCATCCTAATTGTTCTCCACAGCACTTTCCTCTTTGATTAGATCTTGTAAGGCTTCATACTTCTTATGTAGAGCTATCTTGATTATAGTCGTGAATCAGGTATCTGATGTAACGTGATCTGGTCTTTGTACAGCGGATCTTTCGAGTATTCAATCTAGATGTTTTATAAACATAGTCATCCAAACCAGTCTCATTATCGTATAGCCGTATTAGCGTGAGGAGCTATCTTGAATTCACTGGTCTTGTAAACATTTCGAAAGAAGGTTGCGTCACACTTATGTAGTGTTGCCTGTGCAATTGTATGATGCTGCTTTAGCTTCAGTTATAGCTTGGTCGCTGACAGGTGGTTGTCTGAAGCTATGTCACCCCTCCTGTTTGTTCCTACATCTTCAGTGGACCCACTGACTTTTTTATTTACACACATGGAATCAGCTATTTAATTATTTATTTGAACACATAAATATTGGAACAAGAGGGCACCAAATATATATGCGCCACACAAAACAATGGGAATTTGAAGAGCAATACCGAACAGAATAAGGTAAGGTAGCGTAATAATAATAATAATAATAATAATAATAATAATAATAGGGGAAACGAAAGGTACAATCAGAAGAAATCTTTCAGTTGAGGAAGATACAACCACTTTTTATGAAGAAAGTAAAAGAAGGTTACAGCAGGATCGCCACTGGCTTCTATTCTGAGCCATATCTGATAACGTCTCTAGCCACTGTGTAGCACCATCTCTCAGACCCCAACCAGGGAGTCGTGAAGGACCAACACAAGCCAGTCCTTTGCAGATTTCTTTCATACCACGACACCATGTCATGCACTGACCACCTCTCCGCTTCTTCCAACCAGTCCCAGCGTCGGCAAATAATGCACGACGTGGAATTCTCTGGGACGACATTCGGAGAACATGTCCAAGCCGCCGAAGTCGGTGTTTCAAGATGGTGACACCAATTGAATTATCATCTCTGTGCCCGAACACACGATGCCGAACCTCTGCATTACTGACATGGTGTTGCCACTGAATGTCAGCAATCCTTCGGAGACAGTGATGATCGAACACAGAGAGTCGTCTAACGTCCTCAACTCGGAGAGTTCAGGTTTCACAAGCATGGAGCAAAACTGCTCTCACCGACGCGTTGCAGATCCGGCCTTTTACAGCCAGACTAACATCACGAAGGCGCCAAAGGTGACCCAGATTGGCATAAGCCGCTCTGGCTTTCACTATACGTGCATTGATCTCATCACTCACACCCCCACCAGCACTTATGCAGCTACCCAGATACACGAAATTCTCAACTACTTCCATCTGCTCACCATCCAGGGTGAGTACAGGATTAGAATCCTGCCAGTCTTGTAGAAGTACTTTGCACTTCGAAGGTGCAAAGCACATACCATACCTACGGACACTGATTGCCAACTGATTAAGTGCGGATTGCATGCCTTGGGCATTATCGCACAGTAAGACAATATCATCCGCATACTCAAGGTCGAGAAGTCTTTCTCCAGGCAACAGATCCACACCCCCATTACTTACATCCATCAGAGCTGTTTCCAAAATATCACCGACGGGCTTCAATGAGTTGTAAGTAGCCTGAAGAAACCCAGTGCTTGTAAGCGGGACGTTTCGCGAACCCACAACTGACTGTTCCCGCCATTCTCATGGCGTCATGCAATTGCAACCAATGCTCATCTATACTTTTCGGTGGAATGGTAGCTAGCCTAGAAACTAGCTCGGTTCGATACTTACTAGCATCAGAAGTTACAACCAGCTTGCTATTATCAATCCGTTGATGGCAGTCACTTCTTTGTCCACTGAAAATTAAGTTCAGATTGGCGCAGACCAATGTATGATCAGAGTCCAGATAGGTTCTCCAAAAGGAGCGGCAGTTCTGTACACAACCACGCCAGCGGTAGCTGATAGCGATGTGATCAATCTGTGTCCAGGCTTGAAATGCAGAGGGAGGACGCCAGGTGGCACATCGGTGATGACTGTGCCGAAAGTTAGTGCTAGCCAGAAACAAGTTGTGGTCTGTGCACAGTTGCAGTAGACGGTCCCCGTTATCTGTCCTGCAACCAACAAGTCTCCATCGGCCACCTAAACGACTCTCTTCTGTGCCTAGACGTCTGACCTGAGCATTGAATTCTCCGGCTAATACTACAATATCTGTCGGACGCACTTTCTGGAGAAGAACAGTTAACCGGTGGTAAACTTCATCCTTGATTGCATCCGGGCTGCAATCTGTCGGAGCATAGGCGGAGATGACGAAAAGACATCGTTTCTCACGCCGATTTCTTCTCACTTTGATGGAACTCTCTAATGCAACAGCACATAACCGACCGTTAATGGGGATCCAATCGTTTAGTGCTGCCTCAGCGAGAAACGGAGAGCGAATTTTTAGTACTTGCTGCTTACTTGTTCCTACTTTCTTGATACTGTCTAGTTTATCGATGGTATTCCGTTATTTATGGTGATGAATCTTGAAGCTCAGAACCTACTGACACGCTGAATTAACCGCTCTTTGACCCTTCACATTTGTCCTTCATAGTAGTTTTCTAATCGTTCGATGGGTCATTTAAACTTGAAACCTGCTACTGAGAGCTAGCTTGAATTCGTTGAGTTCGTCAATAACTTAAAAAAGTTTGTTGCGAACTTATCTAAGGCTATTTCTACAGTTGTTAAGTGTCAAATAAGTCCTTTGTTTTAACGTCTTCAATGGATCCTCGGAATTCCTTAGTGAGGAAACATGATCGATCGTGATCTCTGTATTGTGACCCTGTGATACCCATTTAGCTTTGTGAATGCGTTTGCCGGGGAAATACGGTTCCACCTATAATCGTTTTTTCGAAGGCACATAAATTTGCAAACCACCCACCATTCTCGTTCCTTTCTCCTAGTCAGTTCATGTCGTCCCATGACATCTCCATTCCTGTTGTTGTCCATCCATACCTTGGTATTTAAGTACTCCACCAGGATAGCCAGGTCCTTTCCTGTACAATTCGCCATGATCTGTTTCAGCCTCTCGTAAAACTGGTCTCTATAGTCGTCGTTGCTATAATTTGTGGGTGTATAACATTGAGTAGCATTCATTGTGATACTCTACTTTTTTATTTTGGGGGACGCTTTGATGATTCCGGATCCATGAGATTCCCATCTCATAGGCTCTTAATGTGCTTCTTTGAACGGCATTAGAACAACTCCCAGTGCATTTTCTCCTTCGTGACCCAAATACGGCAGCATCAATTTTGGATCTATCATTTCCTGATCAACTTTGATTTAGTGGGTTTCACTTATTCTAATCACAACTAGGTTGATCGTCTCATCTCCGTTGCAGTTGGACTTGTCCTTCCGGTTTCTCACCGCGTCCGAACATTCCATATACTTTCTGTTGTTGTTCAAATGGGTCTCAGGACGTTCGAAGAATCCCGGCTTTTATCATGACGCGTCATAATTCTTCCTTCAACTCAGAGGGTAGCGTTTAAATGTTTTAATTTGTCCAATCTGGTTGATGTTTGTTAGCGAGATGGTTTTTTCTGGATTGGCTTGCTGAACCAGCGCCAAACACTTGTCCTTTATGTGTCAGCAGCTCTAGAAGAGCTACAAGCGGATTTGAATGGGAATTTCAATGAATTAAAAAGAAGAATTTTCATTTTTCATCTCTTTATGTTAGCGTATTTAACAATTATTTAGTGGAATGTAGTCAGAACGGTTGACTCGATAACATTATATTCGATTCAAATGAATGAAATTCTAACATAACACACAACGTTTAGCCATCGAGAATAAAATGTTTTATTATAGTACGCTACTAGATCACTTACAAATAATTTATGCTTAAATATAACTTCATCTTAATCTAATAAAGCTTAGAAGAAATTTGTTAATCAAATCTTTTTACCAATCCTCTTCGATCATGTTAAATAAAAAGTAACACAAGTGGAAAACGTTTTTGTCTAACTTAACATTTAGTATATCTGAATTATGTATGTTCCGAAGAAGGACATGCACATGCTTTTAGACATCTGGAATAACATTGCTTACGCAGAGATGTTGATCATAATTGACTTATAGAACAACATAGAAGTGTTAATATAACTAATTTCATGTAGTCACCTACCAGAAAAAACTGAAGATTGTAGAGGAATTCTAAAGATCTTGTGGTATATTTATATTATGTTTTGGGTAATAAGTATGAATCCACAAATAGTGTGAGAAGGAATCAAAACAAAGTAGACAGATTGAAATCAGTGATAGCCCTAAAGAAGAATTTGTCTCTATCCTAATGGATTTATACATTTTGGTGATTTCAGATCCATTCATTAAAACAGATGCTTCAAAATATGTTCGGCTGATGATAAAGCGAGTTGTCGACAGTAATTTCTCTCACATTAGTCAATGCATCTATGTAGAAAGTTCCATGAAAACCAATATACTACTAGATAAAGTATATTCCAAGATATTTCATAAGTAAACCAATTTCTTTTGTGTGGTTATCAGTCTTACCATCTCACAGGCGGTTTCGTTTATCAAGTGGGAAAATTCAGAATACTAAGGCAATTGAGTTATTTCGGATTATATGTCATCAAGATATTATATTTATCATGAATTATGTGACTAAACAATCAAAGAACTATTATGAAACTCGTCGGGCTGAAAGTATCCGTCCATTATGTTGAAAACAGATGTAATTTCTATTTGAGCATTTGCCGTGAAAAATCGATGCCTTCAGTTAGGAACCTAGTAATATTTGACGATGAAGAGAAAAAATTGGCGAATCATCAAGAGATGCCGTTGTGGTGTGGGTTACTTATATCCACACAAGTAGCATATAAGATATAGAATGTATTTCAGCTGAAGATCAATAAGGATAGAACGAGAACGGAAACGCAATTGGTATGAAAATGCATGAACAATGAAATTTGAGGCAATGGACTGATATTTACAGACGGAACAATCGCGTTTTAGACGATGGATTGATATTTTGCAAATTAACCTTTCACTATATGTGTAACGGAAAGAGAACTATGAAAAACCCTCTGCAGCTTCTTTGTGGAACAGTATTGTCATTTATTTGTTCCTTCTCCTTGTTGTGTATTTTAACCTTCGTTCCGATCTCGTTTAACCATATCTTTTGTTCTTCAGTCTTCCTCGTTTGAGCCTTTACTGTGTGATTTTGATTAAGGACTTATCCTTTGTAACCTAAGTTATCATTACATGTTGCCGGACCATTGAGAGTAAGGTTGTGTTTGACTAAGCTCAAGGTCACGGCGTGGTTCAGTGTGATTGTTAACTTCTTGATTGTCTGCTTGAGAGGATTGCTGGAATCCCTGCGGATAGATATTTGATCCCATCTTGTTGGGAATATTTTTATTGATTCTCAGGTATCAAACCCCTTACTATTAACTGTCTCTTTCATTGTTTAGCGCGCTACTTTGCGTTAGAGAAACTTCTGACTGTATAGCACAGGCTGTACCGTTTGAGGTATTTTGTGCTTTTGATGTAATTTGTTCTGTTTTCTAAATTAGAGCCGTTTATATTGAGCACAGAGCTTGTGTTTTGATATAATATAATACGAGTATGTCAAAAACGCGTTGTGAGATATACAGAGGAACGTGCTGTGGTCTAATCAAATAAAACTTCGGTTCGTCAGTTCGTTGTTCCAACCGAATATTGGTTGTTCGGTCGTTACACTATTTTTCACAGATTTAAGGAAGATGCCCTGTGATTTTGTATTCAAATATATTCGATTGTCCCAGCTCGTGTTTTTTCTTCACTACACAATCATTGTTACTTAAGAATATGCTTAAAGGGTTCTGCGAAGTCTCTTGAACTAATCAGCAGGCAGTGAAATCTAGAATTTGACCACTCGGAAAAAGTAAAATGTGTGACTACAGTCCACTCTGTTATGTTAAGTCTGTGTATTATCCCAATGTTTGAATGAATACTAAGCTTAAATAGATATTTACGGAGTATGCGAATGTTAAGGATCCCATAAGTCATTGAAGAAACACTTCTAAGACACTTACAATATAGTCGCTAATAGTTTATTGAATTTAAAAGCTTGTAACGTGGTGTCGAGTCCCAGTTGACTATAAACATCGCTACCAAGAAAACACGTGCCAAACAAATCAGAAGACGGATCACAATCATGTTTATTCAATTGGCGATCTCGTGGTATCGAATGAATACCAAGATCGTGCCACAAAATGGTACAAGCGAAAGCAGGAGAACGGACTACGTGCGATCAAAGCCAAGAACCGCGAAACAATGATGGAAAGTAATGGAAGTACCAAATGGCTGTAATTAACACAGTTAAACAAAAGCACAATAAAACATGCACTGGTACAGTCGGTTATAATAATTGTTTTCATTAAACCAATACTGTTCTCGTGATAAAAGTAAGTCACTATAAGCTCAACAATTTGGCTTGGATTTGAGTACTCGAAATGATTATGAAAACTTTTAAAGAAAGCTTTCAGAGGTTTGCAAAAAAATTACGTTGAAAAATTTCGAAATAGTTCATATAATGATTATTTTTGGCGGTTGTTTTAACTGTTGATTATCAAGCTTGGATTGTATCTATGACACCGGCATTTTACTGCATTTAAACTTCCGGCTCGCTGTTTGTTTTAGTGTCGCGTTTCTTGTTAGGATGCGCGAAATCGTCATATACAGGCAGGTCAGTGCGGCAACCAAATTGGCGCCAAGGTGAGTGTACGAGACTAAAATTTCAAATTGTTTATGGTTTTAGTTTTGGGAAGTAATATCAGACGAACACGGCATGATCCAACTGGGACGTACCATGGGGACTCTGATCTTCAGCTAGAACGCATAAATGTATATTACAATGAAGCAACCGGTGGAAAGTATGTGCCTCGTGCTGTTTTGGTCGACCTAGAACCTGGGACTATGGATAGTGTGCGTGCTGGTCCATTTGGGCAGTTATTCCGACCAGATAACTTTGTTTTCGGACAAAGTGGGGCTGGAAATAATTGGGCAAAAGGCCATTACACCGAAGGTGCTGAGTTAGTTGATTCCGTCTTAGATGTTGTTCGCAAAGAGGCGGAATCTTGTGACTGTCTTCAAGGTTTTCAGCTCACTCACTCTCTTGGAGGAGGTACTGGTTCCGGAATGGGGACACTGCTTATTTCTAAAATCCGTGAAGAGTATCCAGACCGTATTATGAATACCTTCTCAGTCGTTCCATCACCTAAAGTAAACTCAATTATTTGTAGTCTTATTCTTAGGTATCTGATACGGTTGTGGAGCCGTACAACGCAACTCTTTCAGTCCACCAGCTTGTAGAAAACACTGACGAAACATATTGCATTGATAACGAAGCGCTGTATGACATATGCTTCCGAACTTTAAAGCTCACCACTCCAACATATGGTGACCTAAATCACTTGGTAAGTGCGACCATGTCAGGTGTTACGACATGTCTTCGATTCCCCGGCCAGCTGAATGCTGATTTAAGGAAATTAGCTGTAAACATGGTACCATTTCCACGTCTACACTTCTTCATGCCTGGATTCGCTCCTCTCACTAGCCGTGGTAGCCAGCAGTATCGTTCCCTTACGGTACCTGAATTAACTCAACAAATGTTTGATTCAAAGAATATGATGGCCGCTTGCGATCCACGCCATGGACGATATCTAACAGTTGCCGCAATGTTTAGAGGGCGCATGTCAATGAAAGAAGTTGATGAGCAAATGCTTAACGTTCAGAACAAAAATTCGAGCTATTTCGTCGAATGGATACCTAATAATGTCAAGACAGCTGTGTGTGACATTCCACCAAGAGGTTTGAAAATGTCCGTCACTTTCATCGGGAACAGTACGGCTATTCAGGAGTTATTCAAGCGTGTTAGCGAGCAGTTCACTGCTATGTTCCGACGCAAGGCTTTTCTGCATTGGTATACAGGTGAAGGTATGGATGAAATGGAGTTCACAGAGGCAGAATCAAATATGAATGATCTCGTCAGCGAGTATCAACAGTATCAAGATGCAACAGCCGAAGAGGAAGGGGATTTCGAGGAAGAAGAAAACGAGGAAGCATGAATTAACGATTGTTGAAAATAAGCCTAATAAATTTCATGTTTCTATGAGTTGTTTCTAGGTTTCAGCTGTTAGGCATAGTGTTATGCTCTGTATATTGGGTTGTGGTCTGATCTGTTAAAATCTCTGTATTTGTCACTGAGATCAAAATACAGCAGCTTGTGCGATGTTACAGTAATCTTTTCCAATTTAGAATCTTGATGGCAGATTACGGGCTGTAAATTGATAAGAAAACTAAGCTGGTCACCGCTTACCTGACTCGCACTTTGCATACATATGGCCGTAATATGTGACACTGAAATCAGTTTTGTTGCTTTGTTCAAACATGAATAGGTGCTTTAAGTGGATCAGTTGTGACGTAGGACCTGAAGTTGTTATACCTCGTTAGAAGTGTGGTGTAGTTGTTACGGCAAATCCTAGAATAGTATAGGTAGTAGCAATAACAAAAAGAATTAGACATAGAGTTTACGACTTGGGGAAATATGAGTTTGTGATGTATGAAATAAGTTGTGGAAGGTAGAGGGGTCTTAGATTTGTAGGAAAACAATGAACTAGCGCCTCAGACAAACATTATCGGCCGTGTTACTCAAACTTTTCGACTACTTGTTATGCTAACCACGTGAACCTTTACCAGGTAGTCCAAAAACCTGGTTGTTAGTACTCGTCTGCGTCTTGATCTATCCGCCTTGCGTACGAATTACCGGGTGAGCTAAGACGAGGGAGTCCGGACTTCTACATGGGAGGCTTCACCATGTAGTGTGGCGCGACGTTTTGTTAGCTTGGCTATGCAGAGTCTTATTTGATATCAATGACAGGTTGGTTAGGAATATAATTTGTGGGTGTGTGATTATTATTAATGGCTCTATCTCAGTGCGAGGACATATGTCGCAATCAATATGAGATTTCCAGGAGTATGTTAGCTAACAAATCGTCTGTGGTATGTCCGGTATGAGTTGCAGCGTACTGTGTTATGCTGTCTGTTGACATTCGGCTTTGTGGGGCCTAATGAACTGAGGTTGACGAGTATCACGTTTATTACTTGCGCTACTTCAATTAGTGTGCCCTAGCAGAAGTTCAAAAAGCTATAGTTAATCTGAAACGAAAAGGGCAGATGGATTGGCTCCAGAAGTCGTTAAGGATGGTGGTCCAATTTTAGCGATTAGGTTGACTAATATTTTAGCTAAGATCTGGGAGTTAGACGTTATTCCATATGACTGGTCACAATCACTTATCGTCCCAATATATAAGAGACGGTTAAAATCATCCTGTGACAACCATAGAGGGATTAGTTTAACTAATATAGTATCGAAAATACTAGCCTCGATAATTATCAGACGCCTAACTAAGACTCGTGAACTGCAAACACGAGAGAACCAAGCTGGCTTCAGACCTGGTCGTGGCTGCATCGACCACATATTCACCATTCGTCAGGTTCTAGAACACAGGCATACTTATCGGCGTACGACAATGGTGGTCTTTCTTGACTTAAAAGCAGCATTTGACTCTGTAGACCGCGAGATTCTGTGGTAGTGTCTGTCATCGAAAGGCGTACCTCAGAAGTACATAAACCTTGTAAAGGCTCTTTACTTGAACACTACTAGTCGAGTGAGAGCTTATGGCGAACTGTCATCTGCTTTTGCAACCTCAAGCGGCATCTGTCCACTTTCTCCATTTTTGTTTAACTTCATCATAGACCTATTGATGGAAATAACTTCTCGTCGACTGAATTCTCGGGTATTGATCTCCTACCAGGAGGTCCACTTATCGACTTAGAATACGCAGATGACATAATCCTGTTTGGTGAAGACGCTGAAAAAATTCAGAGTCTTTTGATAGCACTAAGCAACAATCCCAGAATGTTTGGAATGCGCTTCTCTCCCTCTAAATGCAAGTTGTTGCTTCAGGACTGGTCTGCGTCAACACCTGAACTAAGGATAGAGAGTGAAGTGGTCGAACGCGTCGACAACTCGTTTGGCTTTTGCCAACTTACGTCACCTTTGGCGAAGGCGAGATATCTATCTATCAATTAAAGGACGAGTATACTGCGCGGCAGTCCGTTCTGTCTTACTTTACGGCAGCGAAACATGGCCTTTAAGAGTAGAAGACACCCATAAGCTACTAGTATTTGACCACAGATGCCTTAGAAATATTGCTGGCGTCTGCTGGGATCACCGGATAAGTAATAGTGAGGTTAGACGCAGGGTATTAGGGAATGATGGTAAATCAGTTGATGGGGTTGTGAATCTTCATCGATTGAGATGGTTGGGCCACGTGTTACATATGCCTGAACACCGATTACCACGACGTGCAATGCTAACCGGTGTTGGAGGTGGTTGGAAGAAAGTTAGGGGCGGCCAAACCAAAACGTGGCATCAGTGCTTGAAGACACTAACCTCTAGTCTGAGCCATGTTGGGAGATGCAGACTACTTGGTTGGGGTCCGCGTGACTTTCGTAACCGATGGTTGGGGACTCTTGGTGACATGGCTCAGAATCGATCACAATGGCGTCAGTGCATACACTCCCTGTCTTCCCTTAAACTAAGAGATTAAAATCACTTCATATCTTTCCTTCTACTAACTAATTCTTTCTTCCTGTACTGTATCCTTATATGCAATCTTTCTCCTATATATTACCACCTTTTACCTAACCACTCCTTTGAATCCGGTGTTCATCTTGTTGTGCTGATGAGGTATGGAAATCTGGACCGATGCATATATGTGCCTGGTCCTACGTTGTAGCTGACTGACTGACTTCGCTTTATCGAATCAGGATTAAAGAATTCCTAGTTCGAAGCATAACTTCATGTCTTTATGTTTGGCTGAACTGCAGTATAGATGTCTCAACCCCTACATATACTTGTTGCACTAGAAACGTATTGAGAACTACTGAGATTTGGACCTAGACTTTAACAAGCTAAGTGACAAAATGTAACTTAATATTGGATTTTCATTATACCTCGTATATATATATATATCTGATGCAGAAATAATTAGGCAAACTGATTGAAATAAAAGACTACATAAGGACAGAAATAAGGTTGCAAAATGTCAGTGCTAACACACAATTAGGTACATGACCAGGAGAAAGAAAGCTGGCCAAATCTATTTCCTACACGAAGATTAAGCTGATTTGTATAATCCGCTGCGTGTAAGAAATGAATTCTAGCACTGTGTGGCTGGATAGCAGTTATTTAGCGACCTTCATATCGGTTCTGTGGCCTGAATGCGATAAAATAGGTGATATCTCCACCAGCCCTACATGTGTAACGTGTTGACGAACCTATAATTTGTAATATTAATGGTTCCACAGGAACAGTTAACCTGGTAATATAAGGAGAGCGGGACTTGGTTGCATATTTTTGCTTAAAGAATATTATTTTCTGACCGGAAATCAAAAGGCATGACCTTGCTGCAATTTATCTTAAATTAGTTTGGACTCGTACCTGGATGAACCACATTGTCAACGTTTTTAAGTCGAAGTGTATTTGTTTGTTTAAAAAGACGTCCATCGTTCATTCGTTTTCTTTTTTGTAAAATTACACAATATGTGGTGCATTCTCCATTGTAAATGAAACACTAGACGCCTGTTTCTCGCCATCTGAAATAACTACATTCACACCAGCTTTTATAAAGCAGTTTGATTGATTAGTTTATTTCTGATTGTATGCATATCAGTTAAGTGTTTCAATCTCAGCTGATGTGAGTTGTTATTGTACTTGCTCAAATCAATAACAAAATGATGTGTCAGGGATAGACTCATTACACGGCCTGTTTTCATGTCAACTATAAGAAGTACGATAATCTGGGAGAAATTTATTCACTTCAGAATAAACATAAGTTTCGAAATCTACCACAATCTGGTTAAACTCCAGTCGGGTTAAAGATACGAGTTTTCGAAGTGTGAATTTCGTCAGTCGAACTTGCGTCCAATCCAGTGGGTGATTTTTGGGATGGGACTTCTAGATTTTATTTGATCGTTATAAATTATCGTCGAAATGAACAGCATCTACAATCTTTGAACAAATAACAATAACTGTGTTCATTAGTCACCAACTTTGAGTAGAACTGCTTTGGTAAAAACGCATGACCAGTGGAACTGAACCATGTCGGTTACACGACAGGAATTATCGATTGCAATGAATGGTCGCAAAATACAATTTTGCTGAAGTTGGGAACATAAAGACATTAGGAGCCGACCGCGTACTATATGTATATGTACACTACTGTAAACCATAACCCAACGTACTCTGTTCACAATGAGTGGTGCTAGCAGGGACAGTCCTTTTGGTATTAGCATTTTTGCTCAGTTAGCTTTATCTGACACATATTTTTATACCCAACTAATTAACTGCATTAAGCTGAAGTTACCAAGACTTGAAGCAGTGGAACCAGCACTTTTTCTACAAGTTGACGAGATCGTTATATAACCGGTTTTTTCGACAACCAATATCAGTTTTGATTAAATTTATATAGACCGGGATTATTCGGTAAAGATGCGATGATTGTCATACAGTGGTTGGACAGGTTACATGCGCATGCTGTGTAACATTTTACGAAGCGTAATCTAAACTCTATGAGAGCATATGTGTATTAAAAACAAAATAATTAGTAACACATGGAAATTGTGAATCCAGAATAGGACAACCAAAACACTAACATGACTATTTATAAAGGCTATAGAGACTTTCAACTTAAGTCATAGAACTAAGAAATATCTGCAAAACACGAAACTTTTGATCTCTTACAGTTTTACCAAGAATATATTGCATTCTCAAATACATCGTTTAGCTACTGAAGTTTATATCCCAGTACAATAAAATTTTTCCTGAAGTGGATTCTAGAAGTCGCAGAACTATTTTGTTTACTATGACAAAAAACTTCTTAATGTCGATGTTTGTGGCTACAATGGAGGAGGATTATGGCAGACTGAGATAGATACACCCTTCGAAATTATACATAATGTGATAACCATTACGAAACTGCAGAAGACGAAGTAAAACCACAAAACTTAATTATTACATATTATTGAACAAAATGGATAAGAAACGAAGCGTGAAACAAATTGAATTCAAAATATCATTTTAAGGAGTTTGTAATCAAAATTTTATGTAACCATACACCGAAGTAATCAACCTGCGTGTGCACTCAACGAAAAAATATGAAGAAATTGAGGAAATTATAAATAACTGTATGTCACATCACGATGTGAAGCTGTCGAATGACAGATCAGCTTAAATAGTAAGCATCTTGGAGCAAAAATAAGGCATTATTGTTGGTAATTAGGATAGGATGGAGGGTAATAATGAGTCTCACAAGGAGTCGGACATGCTTTTGATAAGATAGTTGGTGATGTTACGGGAACGGCAGGACTTGAATGCATTGAATTGTAGGAACCCGATACAAAAGTATTTTGAATTGGAGGACACGTGGGACGTGTCGAAGGATTCATACTTTGAGCTGGAGGAGGATACATGGGTGGATATGACATGCCCTGTTGGGAAAAACAAAGTGTAAAACAATACTTTAGAACACAAACAACATTGATACTCATATTGAACCTAGAAAATGGAAAAATTGGCAGTCTCCATCAGCTAAATTATGGAATAACTTGAGATCAATAAGACACTCCAAAAAATAATCTGGATGGCAATTATTTTCGTTGCTAGATATATTTAGTTTACCTAACGATTAAAAAGATTACAAGCAATGAGTTCTCATTTTATAACCATACGAGTAAAATCTCATTTCCATTTTATTATAAGGTGTGAATGGGATTGTATTGACATGTCTATGTCATATTTAATAACCATGTTAAAATTCATTAATTAAATTACTGAATTAGACATTAGGCCGGATAGTTTATTTATCATATCAGCGATGAATAAATGTGAATAACGAACAATATTTCATCCAAAAGATAATATAAATCAGAGATCGGTACAGGATAATATATAGACAAATAGTTTGGCAAGAAAACTCACATGTGGAATCATGGGCGTGGACTGTATTGAACTTTGTGTCGTAGAATTTCTAGGAGAACCTGAAAGAGGCTGCACAATTGGTCGCTGTGGTGTCCCTAAACTAGTTGAAGGATCGCACGGTGGAAGTACAGGTGTAAACATGTTAGATGATGGATTTGGAGGAGTTACAAGGATACCCATAGGTCTATTAGTGTTTGGTAGTGTTCCAGTTTGACGAACATAAGGACCCATATTTGGTGGCATGTTTGCCAAACCGGGAGACTGATAATGGACAAAAACGAACTTTTATAACTAATAATAAATGAATACGAAAATGTTATACGTTTAACTAGTAGTATTTCTTTATATTTCTTTAAATCCTGAACTTTATTCAAAATGTCACTTTTGTTTAATTAGTTGAGGAAGTCTGTTTTTCTTAAACTGTATTAACAATTTAACTCATTTTCAGCTTGTCAGTTTGATGTAAACATCCCTTCGTTGAAGCCGTTAACAAAGACAATTCGAACCCAATTTAACTTCACTGATATTCAGTCCCAAGATCATTACAGAAGAGACTAGACAACCCAATGCAGAAAAACGGCTAATCATGGAAAGAAAAAATCCGCTTTTTGAGTTGAAAGATCTTCGTATTAAGTTTGATGCTTCATGGTGAAAGGCGTGATGCTTACAAAGTCACGAGGCCGATGCCTCTTCTGGAAAATAGAGCAACAACCAATATAAGAACAAGGATTATCTAAACAATGTGGGAGACAGGGAGAACTGTACAAATGGTGAGAATAAAAAGATACAACCTTGTTCTGTTTGAAATAAATGAATTTTATTGGACATAGTGTGGACAAAAAAGACTAATTTCAGGAGACATGCTATTGTATTTCGGTCACAAAGAAGACCCCCCCCCCACATACACAAGGAACTAAACTGATACCATCCAAAAAAGCTTTATAGGATGGAAAACCTACGGCATCAGGATCATCATGACACCCTTCGAAACAGCAGACAATATGACAAAGACCATCTTTATGAGGAAATGCAGTCCATTCTATAGAAATTCCAAAGAAAACACCTGAACATTTTGATAGGACACTTGAACGTCAGGATCGGGATGGAAAATACCAAGTATGAAGACACTATGGAGTGACGCAGACTGGGAGAAAGAAACTAGAAAAGTCAGAAACTGGTATACCCGTGCACTCTCAGCAAAATGCTTAAAGGGGCCGGCGATTTCCCCTACAAATGCATACATACAGCTAAATGGGTTTCACCGGACTAAACTATAGAAAATCAGCCCCCAAATGCCCTGGTATGGCCGAGAGCGGGGTGGGCTCGCCCTCCCTCTCGAAATACTCTCACACGGCCACGCTTATACAGCCTCTGCCAGGGAAGTCTTACTCACTGCCTTCTCGTGGCGGGGATGTTGTTTACGAAAATGAGAGGACGAAAAGCGAATGTCCGGCGCTTTAACCGGATCCCAAACCAATGATGCACATGGGCTCCAGTATCCTGAGGGAACAAATGGCGTATGAACCAATCTCTTTGTCGCCGGCTACCATCGGGCTGCATCTCCTCACGATACTCCACTGCCTTGTGGGTTAGATCTTTAGGTCAAAGGCTCGGGGTGTGGTCCCCTAAGAAAACCACCTGCTTCGGTCTGGGCACCCGAGCAGTATCACAGCCCACACACAATTATGATGAACTGTCTATATTTATGGAAAATAATCTTCTTGCTGCAATTAATAATCAAATGATTCACATATTATTGTTGTTATTATTAACTACTACGTCACTTATTGACCCTCTTTTATTCCTACTCTGTCTATACTTATTTTTTCGACTTATACGGCAGCTCGCCCATAGTGGAAATTCGCCTCTATCTAACGTTCTGGAGTCACTGCTTGATTGAAAATTGTATGCTACCACCGAATACGAGGACTGAAGCAGTTTTTCTGAGACCACGTGCACGATCCAAACTGGCTGCCTTCAACGTTCGCACACTTATGGAGGTCAGACAACAGATAGGGCTGGCTATGTCTTTAGAAAGCCTTAATATCGAAGTTTTTCGTCTATCCGAGACCCGTATTCAAGACTCTGGTGAAGTACTACAAATTTGCTCTCCATCTGTCGCTTCGAAAAGCTTGTTTTACGTGCGCTTATCCGGGGACCCTGTGGCATCTTCGTCTGCTCTTGCTGGCGTCGGTGTCGCACTAAGTGCTAGAGCTGAGGCAGCACTAATCGATTGGATCCCCATTAACAGTCGGTTATGTGCTGTATAAGTGCTGGTGGGGGTGTGAGTGATGAGATCAATGCACGTATAGTGAAAGCCAGAGCGGCTTATGCCAATCTGGGCCACCTTTGGCGCCTTCGTGATGTTAGTCTGGCTGTAAAAGGCTGGATCTACGACGCGTCGGTGAGAGCAGTTTTGCTCTATGCTTGTGAAACCTGAACTCTCCGAGTTGAGGACGTTAGACGACTCTCTGTGTTCGATCATCACTGTCTCCGAAGGATTGCTGACATTCAGTGGCAACACCATGTCAGTAATGCAGAGGTTCGGCATCGTGTGTTCGGGCACAGAGATGATAATTCAATTGGTGTCACCATCTTGAAACACCGACTTCGGCGGCTTGGACATGTTCTCCGAATGTCGTCCCAGAGAATTCCACGTCGTGCATTATTTGCCGACGCTGGGACTGGTTGGAAGAAGCGGAGAGGTGGTCAGTGCATGACATGGTGTCGTGGTATGAAAGAAATCTGCAAAGGACTGGCTTGTGTTGGTCCTTCACGACTCCCTGGTTGGGGTCTGAGAGATGGTGCTACACAGTGGCTAGAGACGTTATCAGATATGGCTCAGAATAGAAGCCAGTGGCGATCCTGCTGTAACCTTCTTTTACTTTCTTCATAAAAAGTGGTTGTATCTTCCTCAACTGAAAGATTTCTTCTGATTGTACCTTTCGTTTCCCCTATTATTATTATTATTATTATTGTTATTATTATTATTATTATTATTATTATTATTATTATTATTATTATTATTATTATTATTATTATTATTACGCTACCTTACCTTATTCTGTTCGGTATTGCTCTTCAAATTCCCATTGTTTTGTGTGGCGCATATATATTTGGTGCCCTCTTGTTCCAATATTTATGTGTTCAAATAAATAATTAAATAGCTGATTCCATGTGTGTAAATAAAAAAGTCAGTGGGTCCACTGAAGATGTAGGAACAAACAGGAGGGGTGACATAGCTTCAGACAACCACCTGTCAGCGACCAAGCTATAACTGAAGCTAAAGCAGCATCATACAATTGCACAGGCAACACTACATAAGTGTGACGCAACCTTCTTTCGAAATGTTTACAAGACCAGTGAATTCAAGATAGCTCCTCACGCTAATACGGCTATACGATAATGAGACTGGTTTGGATGACTATGTTTATAAAACATCTAGATTGAATACTCGAAAGATCCGCTGTACAAAGACCAGATCACGTTACATCAGATACCTGATTCACGACTATAATCAAGATAGCTCTACATAAGAAGTATGAAGCCTTACAAGATCTAATCAAAGAGGAAAGTGCTGTGGAGAACAATTAGGATGGGAGCATTACAGCTGACAAGAGGAAATACATGGAAGACCTAGCAACGACAGGAGAAAAGGCTGCTAGAGAAGGAAGTGAAAGAGAACTACATGATGCAACCGAGAAGCCAGCACGAGAGTATAGTAGACCAGATCCACCAGTCAGGAACGAACGAGGAAAGTCAATTATGGACGTTAAACAGCAAAGGAACCGGTGGGTAGAGCATTTTAAAGAGCTCCAGAATAGACTGGCTACATTGAACCCACCGGACACTGTTATATCTCAAGGGGCCGCCGATTAAAGGACAGTGACTTATCGATCGGATCAAGGGATTTATAATCTTGATAGGCTATTCTGGTTCGTTGTACTCGACTAAGCTAACGCGATCAAGAAGTCTGGGTGAGGCGTAGAAAGTGTATTCTATAGGCAAACAGCAGATATCAAGTCAGGTCAAGCACACAAGCGTGTTTATACAAATATTTACAATCGATATTGTCATAGTAAAATGTTTTTAAACATTAATCAATAAGTTCATCAATCGACAGGCATTCAAATATTTAATCGATGAGTTCATCAATTAACTGCTATTTAATCGATAAGTTCATCAATTGACATCCATTCAAATATTTAACATTTAATCGATAAGTTGATCGATAATATGAAATTACAGAATATGAGTTTTGGGGACAGAAGCAACACACACACAGACCTCCCTATAAATGTTACTGCACCGACCAATTAAAGAAATCAGCAAAGCCACCAATCAGACAAGTCAATGATTACAAAGCAGTGGACCAGACAGCACACCAACTGAAGCACTGAAGTCAGATATAGTGGTAACTGCAAAGATGTTACACGTTCTTTTCTCAGAGTTGGGAGCAAGAACAAGTACCAATAAACCGGGTACCTCCTCAATACACCAAGGGAAGGTGGGAGGACTGTAGACGCACCACACTACTTTCAGAACCAGACACAGTTTTCAACTGAGTGTTAATGGGCCGGATGAAAAACTCAGTAGACGCCCAACTTCCAAATCAACAAGCTGACTTGCATAAGGATTGATCATATACCGACCAAGTCGCAACATTGCCAATCATTGTTAGGCAATCAATTAGACGAAACTCATCGCTTATTTATTTATTTATTTGAACACATGAATATTGGTACAAGAGAGCGCCAATATATATGCGCCACACAAAACAATGAGAATTCAAAGAGAAGTAGAAAAAAAAACTAAGGAGCGCAAAAGAAAAAGAGAACAATGACGAAGAGATTGGAGTAAAGTAGTGTGGTAGTAACGACGGAACGAAAAGGTACAATCAGAAGAAATCTTTCAGTTGAGGAAGATACAACCACTTTTTATGAAGAAAGTAAAAGAAGGTTACAGCAGGATCGCCACTGGCTTCTATTCTGAGCCATATCTGATAACGTCTCTAGCCACTGTGTAGCACCATCTCTCAGACCCCAACCAGGGAGTCGTGAAGGACCAACACAAGCCAGTCCTTTGCAGATTTCTTTCATACCACGACACCATGTCATGCACTGACCACCTCTCCGCTTCTTCCAACCAGTCCCAGCGTCGGCAAATAATGCACGACGTGGAATTCTCTGGGACGACATTCGGAGAACATGTCCAAGCCGCCGAAGTCGGTGTTTCAAGATGGTGACACCAATTGAATTATCATCTCTGTGCCCGAACACACGATGCCGAACCTCTGCATTACTGACATGGTGTTGCCACTGAATGTCAGCAATCCTTCGGAGACAGTGATGATCGAACACAGAGAGTCGTCTAACGTCCTCAACTCGGAGAGTTCAGGTTTCACAAGCATAGAGCAAAACTGCTCTCACCGACGCGTCGTAGATCCGGCCTTTTACAGCCAGACTAACATCACGAAGGCGCCAAAGGTGGCCCAGATTGGCATAAGCCGCTCTGGCTTTCACTATACGTGCATTGATCTCATCACTCACACCCCCACCAGCACTTATGCAGCTACCCAGATACACGAAATTCTCAACTACTTCCATCTGCTCACCATCCAGGGTGAGTACAGGATTAGAATCCTGCCAGTCTTGTAGAAGTACTTTGCACTTCGAAGGTGCAAAGCACATACCATACCTACGGACACTGATTGCCAACTGATTAAGTGCGGATTGCATGCCTTGGGCATTATCGCACAGTAAGACAATATCATCCGCATACTCAAGGTCGAGAAGTCTTTCTCCAGGCAACAGATCCACACCACCATTACTTACATTCATCAGAGCTGTTTCCAGAATGTCATCGATGGCAAAGTTGAAGAGGAATGGTGAGATTGAGCAACCCTGACTAACCCCGCTGCTCGAATGGAACAATGGAGAGAGGTGGTTGTATGCCCTCACTCTGCCTGAGGTGTTTTTATATAGGGCTTTCAGGATGTTAATAAACTTCTCAGGCACACCCTTCTTCAATTGCCAACTCATCGCTACACACCAACTTCCTCCATTGTAAGGCGTTCGACAGCATGGATAGAAGAACTTAATGGAATATTATTCGGCACTATGGTATCGTGTCATCATCACGCAGAATTCATAGCAAGGACTACACTGGAGAGTCGTGCATGGAGGGTAGCTCACAATTCCATCCTAAATGTAGAGTGATGTCAAACAAAACTAACTACTCTCTCCTATTCTCTTCCTGCTAGCTGATGACTATATTATGACGGCCTCTACATTTCAGAAACAGCACGCAATACAGTGAACACCTTGAACACAGCTAGATCATTTGGACAATACAGATAGCTTGACACTTCTACTCCGTACATAACAACAATCGCAGATGATAACAGTCAGTGTCGCTGTGGTTTCCGTAGTACTTGGTCTACATATTCAAAACGGTGAAAGCAAGAACCCGAAATACGACTGTGGGATGTAGAAAATTATGATGAGTATGAAAAATGTAATACTAAACATGTAATTATTCAGATAATATTTAGATTATAAAGATCAGATTACATCATGAAATAATTATTTTCGTCTAGTTAATTGTTTTATTTTTATGTTACTGATATTTTCCAAAATGTATCTCAAGCCAATATGAGTGTGATATGAAATGACCATTACTGATCTAAACATGTTTTGATTTTCTTTAATTTTACGGACTTATGCGCAAAATTGCAATATCTCGACGTTGATACTCCTTACGTGGTAAGACAATCATAAACACTTTAGCACCATGGTAAGAACAATTATGTAGCTGATACTAATAAACACAGCAGCCGAAAATGAGCTACACAGCGGAATTCGAAATTACGACATACGCCGTGACTACTAAATCACCCTAGTTTGGATTTTCATTACGAACCCGTTAAAAGGAAATCTGACAGGTGATATAAGTTTCAAAACCGAGAATCCTTCTTTTTAATTGTTTACAAATTAAAATGAACGGTTTGATGTTCACAAAACACACTGAAATGACATACCCTGAAAGACGGAGTACTATGCTGTTGTAACATCGGAGTTGATGTGTTAGACATCCTAAGAGTATCATTGCCATGAATTATAGGTTGTGCTGAGTTTTGAGGGGATATAGGTATTGATGGTTGTACTTGAGGTTGAGTGGGAAGATGGTTTTGATGTCCTGAAGGCTGTTGATAAAATGATGATATTATCTGACTATTTGGTGTTAACGGTTGACCCTGAGACGGTAGTATCGTAGTGGAGAGTGTGGAACTAATATTAGGCGCCGCCGATACTACCACTTCTGCATTAGAATGACTAAATTTAGTAGGTACTTTGTCAATTGTATCAAGCTTATTCTCAAACGGTGCTTGGAAATCTATAGGGTCGCGATCAGCAGATTTTTTAGTCGAATTTAGCCCCTCGTTGTCTAACAATCCAGCCGTTGAGAAAGTTGATTTGGAAACCATGTAATTTTCCTGAAATAGTTAGTAGTTTATTTTAGAATATACAAAAAGTTAAATTTTATCAAATGAGAACAACGTGCCTGATGCAAAAATGTACTGAAATATATTTGTTTGATCAGTAAGAAAATAAACCATCGTATGATGTAATAAGATTACAGGATGAAAATATGGGAAATAAAGGTCTGCAATCACACTATCTAGAAGAAAATCTTTACCATCGTTCTGCAAGTAAACAAGTTTACCTTATATTTTAAAGTAAATTTTACTCACACATTTGTGATGATGAACACCGAATATACTGTGTTTCGACTGTTATTTTCAGACAATTTAGAGCTTTTCTAAGTGCTGTTACCGTAATAATTTTATCTCATTACTTGCTCTTCAGTGTTTTCTTTTGAATTTTTTCAACTCTTGTAATTAGGATGATCTAGTTGAAAAAGTCTAGTCAAATGTTTATATAAAAATTAAAATGAAAATTAGTTTCACTAGTAATAGATTATCAAGCTGAAGTGCTTGACAATTGAGTTATCAATAATTTTTTCAAGGATTTAGTCAAATTCTCCTCACTTTGATATGCAACATCCTTTGGACGTTTTTTTGGGATATCGATTGTTATCAAAGAGAACACAGAATACATTTGAAATATAGTCCTTTTGATCAATTATAACAATGCCAGAACCTTTATCCAGAAAACTTAACATCATATTTTTGTTTCTCAATAGAACAAATAGTTATAATTCATGTTCTATAGAAATTAGTCCTTCAGTTGTTCGTTTTGTATTGGTATATATTAATTAAAACTTACAGTGACTTTTGAATTTTTCACGTGCTTTGTTGGATACAGATGTGGGGTCTTTCGTCTGACGAATTAGGCTATCAAACTGAATTGTTGTGCTGAGCCCATAATTACGTTTTCGATAACGTGATGTTGAAGTAGTTAGAGACGTATTTCTCAAGTGTTTCTCGAAGAGAAGAGCGCATTATTACTAAATTTAGAATTTTTATCAACTCGACCTTCATATCCTCTGAACGTTTCGTCGATAACTTATCTATTTATTCCTTTAACCTGTCACGTTCATCGTCAGTTAATCCATAAAACATGTACTTTTATTTAAAGATTTCCATAGATTTCTAGTAATCCTGGCTTAATTTCCTATTTAAAATTAGAAATGCTGCATTGTACATGATAAATAATGAGTCGAACGAAAGCTTCTGACAAAAGGAATATGAACTTATAGGATCTAGCATGATAATAATTATGCAAAAAGCATATGTATTAGAATATACACATGAAAAAAACGAAGTTAACAACAAAGAAATGTGTCATTTTATTATCACTAAGCTAATTATATGGGTGAAAATACTGCTGAATCTGTCTACTACAATTAATTCAATTCCTGACATTTAAGTATTTGGAGACAATTTATGTGATTATGTTTGTGGTCTTAACCACACAAGATATCTGATAGATTAGTAGAGATTAACTCTGGTTCAGCATTTGAACCCAGGCTTTGCCGCTTTTATGGGCACCTACATTGAAAATTACACTAGTAGATCCTGAGAATATATTGGATCTAAAGATCATTATATGTAAAATATAATGGGTATATTCAAGGGACTAATATACCCGTCAAGAAATTTGCCATATATTGTTTGCGACAGGATCTACTTCAAAGTGACGACTTTCACTGATATTGAGGTGGGTTTTGGAAAAGTAAATAGGGTGAAGAACAACATATGTCAAAATTCTACTCATTATTTTAACTTAAGTTTAATTGTGTTGTGTGATTAGCTGGTAATTTCCGGTTACCCCGATCGACATGACCAGTGAAAGACTAATTTCGGGTTTTAGCCTCAAGTTAACCACAATACAGAGAAGCAGTCATGTGTCTTATGTGGATTGGACACCACGAAAATCATGCTAAAACCATTCTATTATCTACACGCACACAAGATTTTGATTTCGAAATGTTATCTGAACTGTTGACTGATGACAAGTAGATGGGTGGATTTGGAGAAGAGATTGTAACATCTGTAGATCGGACATTAGATAACGGATCGAATTCTTTGTTACTCTCCGGGTTGCATATTGACTGTGACAAAAGAGAAAAATAGAATCATTTTCTAAATTAGGCGTAGAAGGATATATTTTAGTTAACAACACTGTACAGATACATTAACGACTTAGGAATTGTATGAGTACAAACGTGTTCTCATGTAAATCTTGTAAAACAATCAAACGGTTTGTTTAATGTTATTCAGACAGTAATATACGAAAACTGCACATTATTCAAGTTACATAAATGTAATGTTCAATACTACTTATTAAGACCTTCGATCAAAAAGCTGCAGCATCTGGATTTGATGAGGTTGTAACTTACAACGTTAACTATTTCTACTTATGCCCCGTGGTGCTTTATACGATATTTAACATTTGTTATTTTTGAATAGGTAGTCAGGAATTATATGAACTAAATAACCTATTTTATTACGTACCAATAAAATGATCACCATGACATTTCTCAACACATTTTGAATTCTACAAAATATTACCGCATCAATATGATATTGTTGTCAGCTTTTGTATTGTAAGGACGCCAAAATTCGTAAGTTACCACCTAAACCATACATAAAACAGTTGATAGGATGGAACAGGAACAAAAGTAAAATTAATTTGCTTTTGTTTCTCGATAAGCTAATATACTACTAATTTGTATTCATTAAAAATTTAGTCTGTGGGACTTTTGTGTAGTCCTGACAGTAAGCTATTTTTTGACCTATCGGCTATTGTTATCACTTTTGCCGCTCATAGACTACAATCAATCAACTAAGAATTTATTAGTTTTGGATTGCAAATGTCCTAGTTGTGTATGCATTAAAACTTATTATTTAGAGTAGTCTTGATATCTCACCTATACATATTATCGTGAGTTATGGATGTACACAATGAAATTGTTCGCAACCATTCGATCGGTTTTCTGGTATTCTGACTGTAGGTTTAGAAAAGTGGACATGCGGACCCTATCGAAAGCATCAAAAATATAGTAATGGGAATGTGATGCAGACAAGGGACAACGGCAAGTAAGTATAAATGGCAGTTTAGACTCATATAAGTTTCAGTAAATTGCTAACGAGTGTTAATCATGATCAATCAAATTATATCCAATTGAAAAATAACATTTTTTCTGAGTTGGCAGATAATACTTACGTCTGTTTTGTTTACTATTTCAAGTCGATTACAGTTAGTGAAAGCTATATCCATAGAATTGTTGGCAGAAAACGTTTTTTGAATACGATCAGCTACGTTTAGGATGTGGTTACCAAGCCGTTGAAGTTCATAAACTAAAGAAAACGTATCCCCTGATTCGAGTTTTTTAGCTTCACCGTCTTTTCTGTTTTTAAATGGAGCAGTACATTGTAATATTTCAGGTTTGTTTACAACTATGGAAATTGAAAAAAAAATCATTAACAAAACCTATCAAGAATGAATGAATTTAGACTGGAGAAGCTCGAGCCTTCTATTTAGAAATCTGAATTAATGTCAAGGTCTGGTGACTGAAATAGTTAGCCCAGTTTAGGTGTGATTCAATCAATAAAGTTTACTCATTTATTTACGAGCTATCTACAAAAGTGTAACAACCACATAAAGGCAACCAGCAGTCTTTTCTAAATTATGATGACAGAGTATTAGCCGCTTTTAAACTAACGGCACATCCACACAAAGAATATTTTTGTTGAGTGAAATCCAAAAACTTGAGCCGAAACCAGCAACTTCTATAAGTTAGGCGTAGCATACTATCATTTAAACCAAGAAACAAAGATATCTAAGCATAAAACCTATCTTCACGCCCAAGAAATCCTATACTGAAATAGATGAAATGTGGCTTACACAGAAAGCGCGTTTCTTATGAAATAATATATTTCTTTCACAGAAATATCAGACATTGATGTCCATTTTTCTGAATAATCGGGAAAGAAAAGGATATTGGCTGAAAGCATAACGGAAGGTGAACTTCAACTTTTAACTGGAAGACGAACACTGTAGAAGTTTGAAAGTGTATGGCTTAGCATTTATTTTTAGTTTATCCAGACAGTGGATATACCAAACAGTCATAAGGGGGAATCAAATGCATTTGACGAAAAATGATTTTAAATGATAGAAAAAACTCCGATTGGTGTTACATGCTTCGTATGTAACTTCATACGTAACCAGTCCGATTCCGAAATTAAACATTTGAACGATACTACTTGCATATCAGTAGTAATTAAGCCGTAGTTGTCGGACAACTATCGTAGCTGGCAATACATTTGGAATGCTATATTCAAAGTGCAGCTTTTACACTAAGAAATAGCAGCATTTTCAAAGCGGAAGCCATGCAAAGATGGAAAATCGTAGATTACTGATTTCATGGTTTTACAAGAACGAGAAATGTTACTTCTTCT
This sequence comes from Schistosoma mattheei, assembly GCA_944470405.2. Lineage (NCBI taxonomy): Eukaryota > Metazoa > Platyhelminthes > Trematoda > Strigeidida > Schistosomatidae > Schistosoma > Schistosoma mattheei. The sequence goes on along the minus strand of OX103943.1, from coordinate 36,211,472 downwards.
AACCTTTCGTTTACACAGAAACTTGTGTTGGCAGTAAATACGAATTCAATATAATAACGATATTGCAGAATTTTAGAGCCCATAAAATTTATGTTTGAATATTATGTAAAGGTTTTGAAATGCGTAAAATGTTTAAGAGGCATAAATGAGTGTTGTTTATTTAACCGACTTGTATCATTGCCCCACGCTATACTGATCGTTACTTGTCGAAGCTATTTGAGCTTCATGCAAGAGCTAAAATGTCCAGCAGTGTCATCCTATTACCAACCAAATTAGTGTCCCTACCTGTAAGGTAAGATTAATTTATAATTTGGTGATATAGAATAGTGAATAACATCTCTCAGACACCTGTCTTCGTAAGACAGTCTCAGCGGTACTTTCTCCTTGGAACTGGATGTAACTCTGGAGTCTGGGAATGAGCACTGACTTTTATCAAATGTTACGATATTTCACTAGAAAACACAAAATTCAGACCCAATTAATCAATAGAAACTAATTGATCTTCCTGTTTATTTTTCATTCCTTCTGAATATTTAAATTTAATAGGACATGGACAATTGTCAATGGGAAGCCAGTCACTCAACACAGAGCTTCACAATGTAATGTAGTGCTCATCCTAACTAAACTGGATAGGTGATGCTTCATGATCCTTGGACAAGCGTTTATCAAACATCCTCTCAGTCAACAGATGGAGTAAAACACGGTATTTTTGAATTCCAGACAAACATGTATTTTGCTTAAGTCATATAAGGATGTGGGCGTTAAACATACCAGGTTGAGATGTCAAGTGTTTCGAAACTACTGAGATGAATTTAATATCTGAGGATAGCTTCGGGGAAGCAACTAATTGGTATAAAAACAAATGGCTATGAGGACTATAGGGGTAAAAAACGCACACGACGGATATATTACATGTTATCTTGATTGCGCACGTTAGCTGTTGCATAATAAGCTCGATTCGCGCGAACGGCAATACTCTTATTTTTCCTCTTCACGGTTATAACAGTTAAAATATTTGGTTACTTAAACTAAAACAGGTAGAGGGGAGTTTTTCCCCTAACTGAATGACTGAGAAATGAATGACTTCCCAACTAAACCACCGTGTATTGTTAACTAGTGTTAGTCAGTTATTTCCACGATCCCCTATCACTTCACAAAAATGCAGAATTTTTTTCAACTCTATTGCTTTGCCATGAACGAAGCACAGTGTATTTACTCACCTAAAATCGTTAAGCAATACTTTTGTGCAAATAAACAAAAAACTGGAAGGTCAGTTAAAGTTTACAAATACTCAAGTCTTGGACGTAGCACCCAAAAGTGCTTAAAATATACGGGCACTCTCATGAAAACATAAATGCACTGAAATTCGTATATGAAAAACCACTTTTCTCTTCTCAAGTTAACGTCCGCCTAGACGCCTACAAATGAGAAAGAAATGAACGACTGTGTAGGCTTTAAACGATAACATTAAGTCAGGAACTCTAATCTGAGTGGACATCATCCCAAATAATGATGAAAATTACGTATCAACGTGATGATAGTTGGGTCTCGTCTGAAAATCACACTTTTTCTACGAAATCTGAAAGAAGTTACCTGAAAAGATAATTCGGGTTAAGTTGCTAGGTCACATAGATTCACACAATGTTAGCTCCTGAGCAACATGGGTTTCGTAACAAGCGTTCATGCTTGACTGACTTACTTATTGCGAGAGAGGACTGGACAGCAGCCCTAGATAACCGTCTGTTTGTCGATGTGATTTTCATAGATTCTAGCAAGGTATTTGACGAGGTTTCACACTTAGGTCTTATGCACAAGCTCTCGAACTTCGGAATAATAGGTTCTGTACAGGAGTGGATAGGAAAATTCTTATATGACCGCAAACAGAGAGTGAGGGTCAACGGAACGCTATCCGATTGGAAGCCAGTCAAAAGTGGTGTACCCCAAGGCACCATCTTAGGCCCTCTGCCCTTACTTCTCCACGTTAACGAGTTACCGCTGTTGCTTAGGTCGTCGACATTTTTGTTTGCGAATGACGTAAAAATCTGGGGAACAATGAAAAGTGGGGCCGATTATTTTGACCTTCAAGCTGACTTAGACGAATTGGTTAGATGAGCTCGAGGTTGGGGCTTAGGAATCAATTCTAGGAAAAGTGTGCTAATGCACATCGGTCACTGCAATAGTTACTATCATACTACTGATGGTAAACCTCTTCCACGCATTCAAGAATGTAGACTTAGGAGTAATATAAGTCATTGCTTGAAAACAACTACGGATTGCAACGCAGCTGCTGTCAAAGGTTCTCGTGAGTTATGGTCACTTCGCCGAGCATTCAAATGCTTTGACGAGGAAATGTCTCGAATTTCATATACCACCTATGTAAGACCACATTTAGAGTACTGTATCTAAGCACCTGGCCCATGTCTGGTAAAGGATACCGACTCACTTGAGCGTGTATGAACAAAATTAGTGAAGGGTCTTTTTAAACTCCTTTGCGATGAGCGTTTAAAACGCCTAAACCTTTTCCCTTTGTCGTATCGCAGGACTCGAGGTGACCTTATACTGGCATTTCGTATCTTTGATCATGATTTGGGTGTTAATATGTCCTATCTTTTCGCTCCCTCCAGCACTAATAATCTCCGGGGTCATAGCAAGAAGGTTCACAAACCGCGATTTAAGAAACTTAAAGTTGGGTCCCGTTTTTCTCATCGAGTAGTCAATGACTGGAACGCCCCACCCAAAGAAGTGGTATTAGCCCCATCAGTGAGTATTTTCAAAGAAACGCTGAATCTTCATTGGAAGGCAATCTGTCAGGATTAACACAGGTTCACCAACCTACTATCCTTGTTACTGAAGACTAATGGGGTCCTGGTCCTGAGAACCCTTATGTATGATGGTCTTATTTTTCAGAAGAATGTGAAAACCAGAGCATTAAGACCAATATGTGAGTTGTTAAGGTAACGTACCGAAGACTTTAATCTGTAGCACCTTGCTGGACTGTATGGCGAGGGAGAGCTCAGACTCATCCTCAATCGTTATAAAGTCCCCATCTGAAGGGTGAACATGAGAAGCTTGCACTCACCTTCGTCCTTATATTTTACCAATAATTCATCTTCCTTTGTAATATACTGTTTGAAGACACGTTGCATCATTAAAATAAGTTCATCGTAAGTGATTTCCTCATTATGTATTGGGATTCGTCGCAAGTCATGTCCTAGTTGAGCTTTGATAATAAGTTTCCCAGAGAGATCCATGCTGAAACGCTGCAGCCTAATTCCGACCTTATCCGTGGTAATGATACGTCAGCAGCCAATACCTGACCTTAATGATCCAGACAGGTGCGGCCACATGTCCAATACTCAATGTACTGTCACATCTAATAATCCATGTGATGTTGTGAAACTGCGTAATGGATGCCCAAAGAACACATTGATTGAACTGTCATACCTTGGCTAATAAAATATGTTGGAGTATGAATATTATTTTTTAGACTTAATCAATATTGGTCATAATATTAAAATTAAGCCAATAATAACCGTAATTGAAATTCAGAGATTTTGTCGTCACACTGTTAAGAGAGTAACGCCAAACCGTAGCCAAATGATCCACTAACCTGAATGCATGCTTATCTTGTAAGACTATTTTCTGGAAATTGAATCGAAGACGGAAATTAGTGGAGGTTAATGAAAGCTAATACATATGTACTTCCCCAGAACAAGACTAACTTTATTCCTGATACATTTATTACATCAACGTACTGAGGCTCCCAAGACAGCTAAATGACTGCCGCGTGAAAGACATTTTCGAGCCTTGTTCATTTACCTCTCGTTCTGCGGCTAAGAGGTCGAACTTTTAAATCTTACCGTGTCAATAAATAAAAAAATTAATACTTTAAAGTACTCTTATACACACATTTTTGAATAAGAAACCGCAAAATCAACCGTTCTGTGCATGTAATCTTTTCCGCTGCCATATGGTATACATGGTGGTTTTTCCTTAAGGTTTGCTTACCACAAAAGTGTTTACTAACAACAAGCCCGCGGGACTTAGACATATAGATGATCACGCCTTTAGGTTCTCATTACCCCAATAGGAAGGAGGTGAACTGTGCCATCAAATAAATCACAAAAATAAAATTTTATTAGTCTTTGACATTGATGCGGACCTCATTAGTTTTACTGTGTAGACCCCTAACTGAGGATTTTCCGTCAAGCATCCAGATCAAGTCATGTTTGTCTACATCGTGCTGAGCGTCTCTTATGAGAACCAGTTAAGTTAGACTTTATCCAAATATATGTCTTAACTCTCGCATTATGGGCCTCCGGTTTAACGGGCTTTGTGATTTTCAACTGTTGACGTGTTACGGAACACAGAGTTGTGAATCCCTAAATGTCCCTGACATCTAAGAGCTTTATGCGACTCAGTGAAGGAGAAAATCTATTAGAAAGTTGAAGGCTGTATAAAGGCCACAGGTATTCAGAATTCTACGACACCTTTACCAGCAACACCCTATAATGGAAGTATACCAAGCCAGTCAAATCCGAAGTCAGAAATGAAGGGGTTTGAAGAAATATTTGAAAGGCTTTCGATATATTGAGAAGCGTTCGGTCTAAGCTGGCCAACAGTTGCAAGGGATGCATAGCATAGCGTACCCAAATGTGATATAAGTTGGACCAATGCCGCATGTGCCTGTCTATGCTATGTAATTTATCAATCCGCCTTAATCGCAATCGAGAAGAACGATTTCGTTAAACTACCGAGATTTCGATATTCTACAATGTAAAGTAGAAGAGGTCCAGCCTGGTAGGTGATATGGATAGTACTCCGTCTCATTTCCTTGACCCTACAAGAAAAAAGTCACTAACTTAATCAACGCTTTCAGATTTTCTCAAATTTATATTTGACTGTTTCCTGCGTTGAAAGAAAAAGGAGAATTTGATGACGTAATTGGCTTTCCATTATGCAGTTTCACAACATCACATGGATTATTAGATGTGACAGTACATTGAGTATTGGACATGTGGCCGCACCTGTCTGGATCATTAAGGTCAGGTATTGGCTGCTGACGTATCATTACCACGGATAAGGTCGGAATTAGGCTGCAGCGTTTCAGCATGGATCTCTCTGGGAAACTTATTATCAAAGCTCAACTAGGACATGACTTGCGACGAATCCCAATACATAATGAGGAAATCACTTACGATGAACTTATTTTAATGATGCAACGTGTCTTCAAACAGTATATTACAAAGGAAGATGAATTATTGGTAAAATATAAGGACGAAGGTGAGTGCAAGCTTCTCATGTTCACCCTTCAGATGGGGACTTTATAACGATTGAGGATGAGTCTGAGCTCTCCCTCGCCATACAGTCCAGCAAGGTGCTACAGATTAAAGTCTTCGGTACGTTACCTTAACAACTCACATATTGGTCTTAATGCTCTGGTTTTCACATTCTTCTGAAAAATAAGACCATCATACATAAGGGTTCTCAGGACCAGGACCCCATTAGTCTTCAGTAACAAGGATAGTAGGTTGGTGAACCTGTGTTAATCCTGACAGATTGCCTTCCAATGAAGATTCAGCGTTTCTTTGAAAATACTCACTGATGGGGCTAATACCACTTCTTTGGGTGGGGCGTTCCAGTCATTGACTACTCGATGAGAAAAACGGGACCCAACTTTAAGTTTCTTAAATCGCGGTTTGTGAACCTTCTTGCTATGACCCCGGAGATTATTAGTGCTGGAGGGAGCGAAAAGATAGGACATATTAACACCCAAATCATGATCAAAGATACGAAATGCCAGTATAAGGTCACCTCGAGTCCTGCGATACGACAAAGGGAAAAGGTTTAGGCGTTTTAAACGCTCATCGCAAAGGAGTTTAAAAAGACCCTTCACTAATTTTGTTCATACACGCTCAAGTGAGTCGGTATCCTTTACCAGACATGGGCCAGGTGCTTAGATACAGTACTCTAAATGTGGTCTTACATAGGTGGTATATGAAATTCGAGACATTTCCTCGTCAAAGCATTTGAATGCTCGGCGAAGTGACCATAACTCACGAGAACCTTTGACAGCAGCTGCGTTGCAATCCGTAGTTGTTTTCAAGCAATGACTTATATTACTCCTAAGTCTACATTCTTGAATGCGTGGAAGAGGTTTACCATCAGTAGTATGATAGTAACTATTGCAGTGACCGATGTGCATTAGCACACTTTTCCTAGAATTGATTCCTAAGCCCCAACCTCGAGCTCATCTAACCAATTCGTCTAAGTCAGCTTGAAGGTCAAAATAATCGGCCCCACTTTTCATTGTTCCCCAGATTTTTACGTCATTCGCAAACAAAAATGTCGACGACCTAAGCAACAGCGGTAACTCGTTAACGTGGAGAAGTAAGGGCAGAGGGCCTAAGATGGTGCCTTGGGGTACACCACTTTTGACTGGCTTCCAATCGGATAGCGTTCCGTTGACCCTCACTCTCTGTTTGCGGTCATATAAGAATTTTCCTATCCACTCCTGTACAGAACCTATTATTCCGAAGTTCGAGAGCTTGTGCATAAGACCTAAGTGTGAAACCTCGTCAAATACCTTGCTAGAATCTATGAAAATCACATCGACAAACAGACGGTTATCTAGGGCTGCTGTCCAGTCCTCTCTCGCAATAAGTAAGTCAGTCAAGCATGAACGCTTGTTACGAAACCCATGTTGCTCAGGAGCTAACATTGTGTGAATCTATGTGACCTAGCAACTTAACCCGAATTATCTTTTCAGGTAACTTCTTTCAGATTTCGTAGAAAAAGTGTGATTTTCAGACGAGACCCAACTATCATCACGTTGATACGTAATTTTCATCATTATTTGGGATGATGTCCACTCAGATTAGAGTTCCTGACTTAATGTTATCGTTTAAAGCCTACACAGTCGTTCATTTCTTTCTCATTTGTAGGCGTCTAGGCGGACGTTAACTTGAGAAGAGAAAAGTGGTTTTTCATATACGAATTTCAGTGCATTTATGTTTTCATGAGAGTGCCCGTATATTTTAAGCACTTTTGGGTGCTACGTCCAAGACTTGAGTATTTGTAAACTTTAACTGACCTTCCAGTTTTTTGTTTATTTGCACAAAAGTATTGCTTAACGATTTTAGGTGAGTAAATACACTGTGCTTCGTTCATGGCAAAGCAATAGAGTTGAAAAAAATTCTGCATTTTTGTGAAGTGATAGGGGATCGTGGAAATAACTGACTAACACTAGTTAACAATACACGGTGGTTTAGTTGGGAAGTCATTCATTTCTCAGTCATTCAGTTAGGGGAAAAACTCCCCTCTACCTGTTTTAGTTTAAGTAACCAAATATTTTAACTGTTATAACCGTGAAGAGGAAAAATAAGAGTATTGCCGTTCGCGCGAATCGAGCTTATTATGCAACAGCTAACGTGCGCAATCAAGATAACATGTAATATATCCGTCGTGTGCGTTTTTTACCCCTATAGTCCTCATAGCCATTTGTTTTTATACCAATTAGTTGCTTCCCCGAAGCTATCCTCAGATATTAAATTCATCTCAGTAGTTTCGAAACACTTGACATCTCAACCTGGTATGTTTAACGCCCACATCCTTATATGACTTAAGCAAAATACATGTTTGTCTGGAATTCAAAAATACCGTGTTTTACTCCATCTGTTGACTGAGAGGATGTTTGATAAACGCTTGTCCAAGGATCATGAAGCATCACCTATCCAGTTTAGTTAGGATGAGCACTACATTACATTGTGAAGCTCTGTGTTGAGTGACTGGCTTCCCATTGACAATTGTCCATGTCCTATTAAATTTAAATATTCAGAAGGAATGAAAAATAAACAGGAAGATCAATTAGTTTCTATTGATTAATTGGGTCTGAATTTTGTGTTTTCTAGTGAAATATCGTAACATTTGATAAAAGTCAGTGCTCATTCCCAGACTCCAGAGTTACATCCAGTTCCAAGGAGAAAGTACCGCTGAGACTGTCTTACGAAGACAGGTGTCTGAGAGATGTTATTCACTATTCTATATCACCAAATTATAAATTAATCTTACCTTACAGGTAGGGACACTAATTTGGTTGGTAATAGGATGACACTGCTGGACATTTTAGCTCTTGCATGAAGCTCAAATAGCTTCGACAAGTAACGATCAGTATAGCGTGGGGCAATGATACAAGTCGGTTAAATAAACAACACTCATTTATGCCTCTTAAACATTTTACGCATTTCAAAACCTTTACATAATATTCAAACATAAATTTTATGGGCTCTAAAATTCTGCAATATCGTTATTATATTGAATTCGTATTTACTGCCAACACAAGTTTCTGTGTAAACGAAAGGTTAGAAGAAGTAACATTTCTCGTTCTTGTAAAACCATGAAATCAGTAATCTACGATTTTCCATCTTTGCATGGCTTCCGCTTTGAAAATGCTGCTATTTCTTAGTGTAAAAGCTGCACTTTGAATATAGCATTCCAAATGTATTGCCAGCTACGATAGTTGTCCGACAACTACGGCTTAATTACTACTGATATGCAAGTAGTATCGTTCAAATGTTTAATTTCGGAATCGGACTGGTTACGTATGAAGTTACATACGAAGCATGTAACACCAATCGGAGTTTTTTCTATCATTTAAAATCATTTTTCGTCAAATGCATTTGATTCCCCCTTATGACTGTTTGGTATATCCACTGTCTGGATAAACTAAAAATAAATGCTAAGCCATACACTTTCAAACTTCTACAGTGTTCGTCTTCCAGTTAAAAGTTGAAGTTCACCTTCCGTTATGCTTTCAGCCAATATCCTTTTCTTTCCCGATTATTCAGAAAAATGGACATCAATGTCTGATATTTCTGTGAAAGAAATATATTATTTCATAAGAAACGCGCTTTCTGTGTAAGCCACATTTCATCTATTTCAGTATAGGATTTCTTGGGCGTGAAGATAGGTTTTATGCTTAGATATCTTTGTTTCTTGGTTTAAATGATAGTATGCTACGCCTAACTTATAGAAGTTGCTGGTTTCGGCTCAAGTTTTTGGATTTCACTCAACAAAAATATTCTTTGTGTGGATGTGCCGTTAGTTTAAAAGCGGCTAATACTCTGTCATCATAATTTAGAAAAGACTGCTGGTTGCCTTTATGTGGTTGTTACACTTTTGTAGATAGCTCGTAAATAAATGAGTAAACTTTATTGATTGAATCACACCTAAACTGGGCTAACTATTTCAGTCACCAGACCTTGACATTAATTCAGATTTCTAAATAGAAGGCTCGAGCTTCTCCAGTCTAAATTCATTCATTCTTGATAGGTTTTGTTAATGATTTTTTTTTCAATTTCCATAGTTGTAAACAAACCTGAAATATTACAATGTACTGCTCCATTTAAAAACAGAAAAGACGGTGAAGCTAAAAAACTCGAATCAGGGGATACGTTTTCTTTAGTTTATGAACTTCAACGGCTTGGTAACCACATCCTAAACGTAGCTGATCGTATTCAAAAAACGTTTTCTGCCAACAATTCTATGGATATAGCTTTCACTAACTGTAATCGACTTGAAATAGTAAACAAAACAGACGTAAGTATTATCTGCCAACTCAGAAAAAATGTTATTTTTCAATTGGATATAATTTGATTGATCATGATTAACACTCGTTAGCAATTTACTGAAACTTATATGAGTCTAAACTGCCATTTATACTTACTTGCCGTTGTCCCTTGTCTGCATCACATTCCCATTACTATATTTTTGATGCTTTCGATAGGGTCCGCATGTCCACTTTTCTAAACCTACAGTCAGAATACCAGAAAACCGATCGAATGGTTGCGAACAATTTCATTGTGTACATCCATAACTCACGATAATATGTATAGGTGAGATATCAAGACTACTCTAAATAATAAGTTTTAATGCATACACAACTAGGACATTTGCAATCCAAAACTAATAAATTCTTAGTTGATTGATTGTAGTCTATGAGCGGCAAAAGTGATAACAATAGCCGATAGGTCAAAAAATAGCTTACTGTCAGGACTACACAAAAGTCCCACAGACTAAATTTTTAATGAATACAAATTAGTAGTATATTAGCTTATCGAGAAACAAAAGCAAATTAATTTTACTTTTGTTCCTGTTCCATCCTATCAACTGTTTTATGTATGGTTTAGGTGGTAACTTACGAATTTTGGCGTCCTTACAATACAAAAGCTGACAACAATATCATATTGATGCGGTAATATTTTGTAGAATTCAAAATGTGTTGAGAAATGTCATGGTGATCATTTTATTGGTACGTAATAAAATAGGTTATTTAGTTCATATAATTCCTGACTACCTATTCAAAAATAACAAATGTTAAATATCGTATAAAGCACCACGGGGCATAAGTAGAAATAGTTAACGTTGTAAGTTACAACCTCATCAAATCCAGATGCTGCAGCTTTTTGATCGAAGGTCTTAATAAGTAGTATTGAACATTACATTTATGTAACTTGAATAATGTGCAGTTTTCGTATATTACTGTCTGAATAACATTAAACAAACCGTTTGATTGTTTTACAAGATTTACATGAGAACACGTTTGTACTCATACAATTCCTAAGTCGTTAATGTATCTGTACAGTGTTGTTAACTAAAATATATCCTTCTACGCCTAATTTAGAAAATGATTCTATTTTTCTCTTTTGTCACAGTCAATATGCAACCCGGAGAGTAACAAAGAATTCGATCCGTTATCTAATGTCCGATCTACAGATGTTACAATCTCTTCTCCAAATCCACCCATCTACTTGTCATCAGTCAACAGTTCAGATAACATTTCGAAATCAAAATCTTGTGTGCGTGTAGATAATAGAATGGTTTTAGCATGATTTTCGTGGTGTCCAATCCACATAAGACACATGACTGCTTCTCTGTATTGTGGTTAACTTGAGGCTAAAACCCGAAATTAGTCTTTCACTGGTCATGTCGATCGGGGTAACCGGAAATTACCAGCTAATCACACAACACAATTAAACTTAAGTTAAAATAATGAGTAGAATTTTGACATATGTTGTTCTTCACCCTATTTACTTTTCCAAAACCCACCTCAATATCAGTGAAAGTCGTCACTTTGAAGTAGATCCTGTCGCAAACAATATATGGCAAATTTCTTGACGGGTATATTAGTCCCTTGAATATACCCATTATATTTTACATATAATGATCTTTAGATCCAATATATTCTCAGGATCTACTAGTGTAATTTTCAATGTAGGTGCCCATAAAAGCGGCAAAGCCTGGGTTCAAATGCTGAACCAGAGTTAATCTCTACTAATCTATCAGATATCTTGTGTGGTTAAGACCACAAACATAATCACATAAATTGTCTCCAAATACTTAAATGTCAGGAATTGAATTAATTGTAGTAGACAGATTCAGCAGTATTTTCACCCATATAATTAGCTTAGTGATAATAAAATGACACATTTCTTTGTTGTTAACTTCGTTTTTTTCATGTGTATATTCTAATACATATGCTTTTTGCATAATTATTATCATACCAGATCCTATAAGTTCATATTCCTTTTGTCAGAAGCTTTCGTTCGACTCATTATTTATCATGTACAATGCAGCATTTCTAATTTTAAATAGGAAATTAAGCCAGGATTACTAGAAATCTATGGAAATCTTTAAATAAAAGTACATGTTTTATGGATTAACTGACGATGAACGTGACAGGTTAAAGGAATAAATAGATAAGTTATCGACGAAACGTTCAGAGGATATGAAGGTCGAGTTGATAAAAATTCTAAATTTAGTAATAATGCGCTCTTCTCTTCGAGAAACACTTGAGAAATACGTCTCTAACTACTTCAACATCACGTTATCGAAAACGTAATTATGGGCTCAGCACAACAATTCAGTTTGATAGCCTAATTCGTCAGACGAAAGACCCCACATCTGTATCCAACAAAGCACGTGAAAAATTCAAAAGTCACTGTAAGTTTTAATTAATATATACCAATACAAAACGAACAACTGAAGGACTAATTTCTATAGAACATGAATTATAACTATTTGTTCTATTGAGAAACAAAAATATGATGTTAAGTTTTCTGGATAAAGGTTCTGGCATTGTTATAATTGATCAAAAGGACTATATTTCAAATGTATTCTGTGTTCTCTTTGATAACAATCGATATCCCAAAAAAACGTCCAAAGGATGTTGCATATCAAAGTGAGGAGAATTTGACTAAATCCTTGAAAAAATTATTGATAACTCAATTGTCAATGGAAAGCTCTATATAAGACTTAAACCAACGGGGTTCATTATACCAGAATTATATGGCCGATCTTAAATGGATAAGAAAAATCCCTCCTTATGGCATATACAGGATTTGAATAACTCGCCATACAATGCCATCACCGAATGGCTAACTGGAATTCGATGACCAGTCAGACGTCAACTCAATAGATATATAGAATTTTGGTCTATTTCTTTATTAGTACTATTATAATAATAGACCTTATCCTAAAATAGTAGATGTGTCATGATTATACTGCCTAATCAATGAGATCTTTCGTGGACGTCACACTCATGTCTACATTTACTCATCGAAACACAAAAATTAAAAATCTGATACTCAGTTACTTCTGAGGAACACATTCAGGCTAAAGATCGAATAATATATTTAAAGTTAATAAACACAGGTTCTCCAGGATGTCCACTTCTATGAGGCTGAACCATGCCGATCGATTGAATTTATTGATCGTTCCCGCATTCATCATTATTGACCTTCTCTACACGTTAAATTCTGAACATCTATTTTCCTAGTTATCTTATGTTCAGCTTTGAGGGTTTTGTGGTTAGGACCAATACCACCACAGATACACTACTGCTGGTTCATTTGATTCCGTTTATTCAGTATCAAGTGTCAACGTAACCGCAAAAAATCTGACGTCTCCGCTCTTTTTACAAATGTACCCCTAACGGAAACAATCAGTCTGTTACATCATTATATTAAAAATAACAAACTTATGTCTTTATTTAAGTATATAATCTGAAAGGAATTATTCTTCTATGCACTCCCAGTATCTAATTTAAATTTAACAACGAGTTTTGGAGACAAATTGACGGCCTAGCAATGGGGTTATCACTCGAACAATTTCTAGCTGTCTGTTTAATTGCCGATCTGGAAAACAATATGTTGAGACCAATAACTGAGTGCCATTTATAGAAGAGATGCTTAGACAACACTTTCACTATGTTGGATAAAAATATCAACGTCAACGACGCCCTGAAAACATTTAACAACTATCATCAACCAATCTGGTTCACAAGAGAATTAGAGTCGAATTCAGAGTTCTACTCCGTAGATACTTTAGTAAAAAGGAGACCCGACTGTTTCCCACAATGATCGATATGCAGCAAGTCAACATCGAACGTTTGGGTCCCACTGAAGTAAAAGAGGACTCTAATTTGTTCTCTCTGTTCGAGGGCTCGACGATCTGAACCGCGAATACAATTGATACCCAGCTTATTGAACTATTTCAGACACTGACTAACAATGGACATCCACTTGTATCCAGTTGGAAAAAGCTGAGGCGAAAAACGGAAACATGAAAAAATGGCCACAGCAACAAAGGAAACTTTTCATAAATACTCAGTTTGAAGGAGACACTGCGGAAAAAATTCTGAAAAACAGACCTTCAAGATCTCTGAGTAAAACGATCTATGTGCCTGAACTTTGCATTATGTTTCTTGACCAGTCTATGATTCTAAATTCTGTGGATGATGAGCATCCGCTTTGTGCTAAATCAATGAGCATTTATCTCTTTGCTTGGTAATTTCGAGCAGGTTATACTGGTCACAAATCCTAGTTCATTTGAAACCCATCTCAGCAGATTACACTGCCTACATCTCCGAAGGATTAAAAAAGTCAGTGAAAAGCTCAGTCTATGGGGATCTAGTCAATTCCGGTTACTCCACTCCATCAGAAGGCCTCTTTAGTATAACATATAAAGTCATGGGAGTCGACTTAATAGGACTGCAATTGAAAAGCCTGTGTACAAAAGGGGCCATTGCTATCCACCAGTCTAAGCTTAACATTCGCATACAAGAAGAGTATGTCCAGTCCCTCATTCATTCATCGTCATAACCTCCCTTTTTATCTGCTGTTATAACTTTAATAACTGTTCTTAATTGTTTCACCTTGCCACTTTTTCGCTTGACGATTTTCACATAATCTCCTACCAATACCTGATTTTCGATTCCTAAAAACATACCACTTCAAGTTCCCCATCAATTAGCACCCTTCTATCTTACTATGGAAAACTATTTAAGCAAATAAATAATTGATTATAAATGCGGTTATACCGTTTAAGTATGTGGAATCGTTTAAATGGGAATGTTCTTCGCTGAAGTGCCTTCATACTTCTTCAGTGCCACAATGGTTTTTTTCGTTATTCATAGTTTATTCTCAACCTATTATTCACAGTTTCCCACACTCAGCTACCTTTGGTTCTGTCTTGTATAGCTTTTAATTTTATGCTTTGATTCTGTCTGGTGTGCTTGTGTATAAGTAACGTACGTTTGAAATATAGTATTCATACAACGGGGGCTGATTATCGTGCTCTAGACTCAACTGGCGGGGAAAATAATGAAGACAATATATCGAGGACTGATAAGGATTTGGAGTTGAGTCAGGGATACTAGTGCTGGTTGTCTTAACACTTGTTAGTTATGAGACTAGGCTATAAGACTCGATATTCTGGTTGTTGGTTTTTGTCACGTGATATCAGATAGGACCGTAGGTTCTAACAGTCAATATAACAGGTCCTAGAATCATTTCGAGCGAGTTAACGGTTTTCGCCTTCCTTTCATTGCTGTGTGTATACAGGACACTCGGCTTATAACCGATGGGCTAAAAGAAAAGTCAAAGCTTTTTAATTAAACTTTTGCTACCGTCAATGCTATTGAATAGCTAAAGAAATCAATCGATTGATCAGCTGTATGAAAATATCCGGGTCATTATTTTACACTGACTTCAAGCTTCGAAAAATCTGATAAGTCGAGTCTTCAGACCACTAATCGAAAACGTCCAGTTCCAATCGAAATAACGTACTTTACCTGAAATGGAGTTATTTACGTTAAACACAGTTACTAAACACTCCGACACATAGGGAGGCATAACTTTTGTGTCTTATACCAACTATAAATCACTAACAAATAAGTTAAATGACGGACCTAATAATCATTTGTTCACCTGACATTTAATCTCAGTACCGCCATCTTGTTTGAAAGATCAGTCAACAGATACACCCTGGAAAGTGAATCTAAATACCCTTCAACAATTTACAATCAAGTTTAAAGGCTAAAGGAAAAAGGGAAAAAGACATACAGAAGTTAAAATCTTTCTATTAAGAACGGTAGTTTCAGACTGAAGCAGTTACTACGGTGATTGCGAACTTGAAGCAGAACTAATAATCAGATTGACCTAGACTTCACGTTTTGACTTGTATTACTATCAGACTGTCTTATGTTCTCTGAAGACCAAAGGAATTGTCCTGAATGGTAGGTTCTCATATTGTACATCACGTTCATCCTGCAATTCACTTTGTTTCACGTCTTGGTGATTATCTCATTGATTCATAATCGTTTTTAAATAACGTGCAAGTGTTATAAGTTTCAAAATGTCGGTTGACGTAGATCTAGAGTAATAAAAGGAATAAATATGGAGTCAGTAGTCTTATACGTATTCAAACGAAGCGAAACTTAGAATAAATTTTATGAGTCTCTTAGATGGTTGCTTATGATGGTCGCGCTTTCCATAATCAATAAACCTTGGCCTCATTCTACCATAGTTGTTGCCTTTCTTCGATACGATGGAGTATCGTTACTATTTATAAAACCAATAACTCATGGGCTATAGTAATTTTACACGGAATTTTTATCTTTTAAAAGAAGAGTTTTGGAACACAATATCGTTTTTTATTGGATGTTACTCAGTTTTTTGTGCCTCAGACAACTGAGATCCGAGCTAACATGTATACTACGTGTAGCTAAGTACTTGGGTGTTGGATATTGAACATTGAGTTCTTTGTTTATCGACTTCACTTTCTGACTTATTTGATGCCTTCATTGACTCCAGCTCATGTAGGATTATTGTAATGCATTGTGTGGTGCTGCTCTACTCATCTCGGTCATTCCGATAAATATCTCTTTTGAAGTCAAAAATGGTTATTGGCTGTTGCACACTAAACAATATTTCGGAAGATGCCAAAACACGAAGCGATGCAAATAAGCAGATTGAGAAATTAATTGAAAAGGAGAAAAAGAATTTTAAGTCTACACACAGACTCCTCCTTCTGGGTATGCTTGATAATTGAAGGTTGTTTTTAACTCTGATAGGTGCTGGAGAGTCTGGGAAATCGACCATTGTTAAGCAAATGAGGATATTACACATAGATGGCTTTTCAGAACGGTAAGCTTTGATTCACCCTTGTTATGAATTACTCCAGAGAAAAGAAAGAAAAGATTGATGCAATCCGGAAAAACCTCCGTGACGCTATCTGTGTAAGTTCTTTCTCATCATCTAAGTTTGTCAGTCAATAGCTGGTGCTATGAGTTCTTTGAAACCACCAGTAGAGCTTGAACTCAGTGAAAACAAAAAGTTGAGGAATTATATACTGGAAACTGCATCTAAACCTGATTTTGACTATCCACCGGTACTAACTTGTTATGTAGTATATTTGTCTAGGAGTTTTTCACATATTGCGCAAAATTATGGAAGGATGGAGGTATACAGGAAACGTTTGAAAGATCAAATGAATATCAACTAATCGACTGTGCGAAATAGTATGTTGCAATTTTTTTAATGTTTGCCAGTTTCCTTGACAAGACTTTAGAGGTCGGCGCTCCAAACTACATCCCATCTGAGCAGGATATTCTGCGCTGTCGTGTACTAACTTCCGGAATATTTGAAACCAAGTTCAGCGTAGATAAAGTTAATTTCCATATGTTTGACGTCGGTGGACAGAGGGAAGAGCGCCGAAAGTGGATACAGTGCTTTAACGATGTCACTGCAATCATTTTTGTCGCTGCTTGTTCTTCGTACAACATGGTCTTGCGAGAAGATCCTAGCCAAAACCGTGTAAAGGAGTCTTTAGAACTTCTTGCTTCCATATGGAACAACAGGTTTGTTTGTATAACGTGTTGTATCTATTAGCATTCTAACCTATCCATAATGATAGTTTTTCATTGGTTTATCAATTATCCATATGTTTTAAGACGAAGGATTTGATAGCTGAAAGATCTAGCTAAGTTGAATTCTCTGTTCATTGTACTGTTTCCGCGTTTGTTCAGACCTTTGTAGGGTAGTTGTTCTTCAATCAGTACAAATTCTACTGCAAATGTTAGTTAATATGTAACTGTATAGTATAAGCTGGCGTAAGCTAACTCATCAGCTTAGCTGATTAATAACTCTAATTCACACTGAGCGTCTACGGAATTGGTACTTTGAGCTCCATTTTTATCAATGCTAAGAAATGTGTATAAATATGTGCCCAACAGATTTAAGACGAGATCAATAGTTTCCCGATCACTGGGTAATAAGTAAAGTTAATGGTAGAAGATTCGGAAGTCCTAGTTCCTAAATAACATCACTCATAACTGGTCAAGAAATATGCGGTTGCTCATAACCTACCTTAGGTACAAATGGTGGTCGTTCCACTCCAAAATGCTTGAACTTCCTGGTTATACGCCAGCTACTTCTTAGCTCGGAAGTATTTTTCCTGTTTTTGGTAGGAATCTCTGTTGGCGTCTCGAAAGCTCTCGGGTACGTCCGTTTATTCTGTAATTCGAACTATTTGATCATCGCTATCCTGCTTGGTTTACCTCTCTGCATTTATTTTACCAATACAGCTCCTTTGGGTTCTCTCTGTTTCTTTTCTGGAGTTAGAATATTTTGACCCAAATAAATAAATAGTTACGCCTAGGTCCAGTGTTTGCATGCTTGTGATATCTACGCGATCCACTTATATCCGACGAAGCAGTTGGTTATGAAACGATATAATGCAACATTTTTGAAAGAAATCACTGAAATATTTAGATCATAAGCTAACCAATGTTAGAGCACCATTGAGAACCTGAAGGCACTGGATAGTCGTTTCGCTTTAACTCCATTGGGTACCGGCTCATCTGTGTAGAGGTTAGGTGTTCACGCATCACTGAAGTTCCTGGGCTCTAGTACTGCGTACATGATCGTGGACGTGCATCGCCGAAGGCAAACGATTCGAATACGCGGAACGTTAATCCTGGTCTCCTGAAACCACACTCTAAACTACATGTAGGAGCTTTTAACGTCCGAACATTGTGTCAAATAGGACAGCAGGCTTCCTTAGCTAGGACTTTCGGATCTCGCGCCATCGATGTGTGCTGCGTCTCCGAAACGCGCATACAGGATCCAAGTAGTGTCATTCATTTGACATCACCATGTCTAAACAAAGAACCAACTCGATTCACGCTTCGTGTATCTGGAAGCCCAGATGCTGCTTCTCATGGACTCGCCGGCGTAGGTATAGCATTGAGTCCTAGGGCAGAGCTAGATCTCTTAGACTGGATCCCAGAAGACAGTCGTTTGTGCGCTGTCCAACTAAACGGAACAATAAGGACTCGGAAAAATAGGGACACTCTTCCTTGCCTCTTCGTCGTCTCTGTCTACTCTACCAATGACTGCAGCGCAGATGATGTAAAAGATGAGTTTTACAGAAAGCTTTCCGACCTCTGAAAAACTAGGCGCTCTGATGTAACAGTTGCTGGTAACTTTAATGCTCAAGTAGGTAAACTAAGCGAAAGGGAAAAACACCTGGGTGGATCTTATAGTGTCGTGGCTCAAAGAACAGATAATGGCGACCGTCTGTTGCAGCTTTTCTCAGATAACCGCCTGTTCCTTGCAAATACTGACTTTAAGCATAAGGAAAAACATCTTTTAACATGACGACCCCCGAATTCATCCCAACGCTGGACCCAAATAGATCATACCGCTATCAGCCACCGATGGAGGGGCTCGATAGACGACTGTCGCTCATTCTGGAGCACATGCTTAGACTCAGATCATGCTCTAGTGCGAGCGCGTACTTGTCTACGTCTTACTGGACGTAAGAAAGACGCTGCAAGAAAACCTCTTAGAGCCATACTTACTGATAGTCAAGCTAAGAGTATATTTGAGGAACAACTAAAAAGACAGTTAGGCAGCATGGAATGACATCCGAAAAGCTGTGGAAACGGCAATGATGTCTGCAAGTACGGTTTTCGGGCATCTACCGCACTGGTAGATGCCCGAAAACTCATTCCATCTGTCTCTGAACATAACGAAGAGCGATGTCAGATTATGCGCAAGCTAATAAGAAGCCTACGCACTGATCGCGAACAGTGGTGGGTAAAGAAAACGAGAGAGATGGAAAAGGCAGCGGCAATAGGTAACATCAGACAACTGTTCAGACTTGTTAAGGAAACCGGTATTAGGAACCCGTATGTTAGCGAAACAATCTCAGAAAAAGCTAGACATATTATACATTCTCAATCCAGGAGATTGAATCGATGGGCAGAACACTTTAGGGATCAGTTCAACTGGCCTTCAGCCACACTTCGGTTTCCCACGATCTCCAGTCAACCTGAATGGCAAGTTAATGTAAGTCCTCCGACTCTTTACGAAGTTGAAAAAGCCATAGGAAATCTAAAGCGAGGGAGAGCAGCAGGCCCTGACAGGTTTACTCCTGAGATTTTTAAGGATGGTGGTCCAGTATTAGCAGTGAGATTAACTGAGGTCTTAGGTAGAATTTGGGAACTGGACGTAATCCCATCTGACTGGTCTCAATCACTGATTGTGCCAGTCTATAAGAAAGGACAAAAGTCCTCTTGTGACAATCACAGAGGAATCAGTTTGACTAATATAGTGTCTAAAATATTAGCTTCAATAATACTTCGACGCCTAATCAAAGCTCGTGAAGAGCAGACTAGAGAAAATCAGGCTGGTTTTCGACCTGGACGTGGTTGTATAGATCAGATATTCACACTACGTCAGGTTCTAGAACACAGACACACATTCAGAAGCCCCACAATGGTAGTATTTCTCGACCTTAAAGCAGCATTCGACTCCGTTGATCGTGGGGTTCTATGGCAGTGTTTGTCACTGAAAGGAGTACCAAAGAAGTACATTAACCTTATAAAGGCTCTCTACTCGAACACAACTGGCCGAGCGAGGGCTTATGGCGAACTGTCATCAGAATTGATTACCTCAAGTGGTGTTCGTCAGGGCTGTCCACTCTCTCCATTCTTGTTCAATTTTGTCGTTGACGTGCCTTTAAAGATAACACTTTCCGCATCTGACTTTCCAGGGGTTGAACTTCTGCCGAGAGATCCACTTGTTGACTTGGAATATGCCGATGACATAGTTCTGTTTGGTGAAGACGCTGACAAAATGCCGAGTCTTCTGACCACTGTAAGCAACAATGCAAGCATGTTTGGGATGCGATTCTCCCCTTCGAAATGCAAAATGTTGCTTCGGGATTGGGTTCCATCGACACCCGAACTAATGATAGGGAGTGAAGTAGTTGAGCGTGTCGACTGCTTCACTTATCTTGGGAGTCTGATCAGCCTTTGTGGTCTGGTGTGTGACGGAATCTCAGCACGGATACAGAAGGCTCAACTAGCTTTTGCCAACATGCGTCATTTATGGCGTAAGCGAGATATCCGTCTATCAACCAAAGGACGCGTTTACTGCGAAGCAGTTCGTTTCATCCTACTTTATGGCAGTGGAACGTGGCCGGATAGAGTAGAAGACATTCGTAGGTTACTTGTATTCGATCATAGATGTCTTCGAAATATTGCTCGTATATCGTGGGACCATCGAGTAAGTAACTCGGTTGTTAGGAAACGGGTACTAGGTAAGGATGGCAAATCGGTGGATGAAACAGTGAAACTTCTGTGTAAATACGTTTCATCACTGAAGTGTTTTATGATGTTCTCCACTCATTTGGATTTAAAGCAAAGTTGCATATGTTTGTCTTTGCGACTACGTGTTTTGAGTTTAGTTTGTCTCTACTGAGTCGGAGAAAATGCTATATTTCTTTGATAGTTTTAGGTAGGAAGAAGACCAATTTATTCCCCAGTTATTTCGATAGTGTAATAAGCAAACGAAAATTATCAGAACCATGTGATATATTAGCACAATACATTTCGAACAATCTGATTACACTTATACTTGTTAAGAACATTTATATATAAAAAATAAAAAATCAACTAGACTAGGAATGGAGGGTGAGAGCAGACAAGGATAATAAAGAAAATAATGTGAAAACAATTTGGAACCTCATCACTTTGGATAATAAGCTAATATTACCAGGGTAGGTTTAAGGTGAGAACAAACTTTTTGTATACGCAAAAGGGGCTTGAATTTTCGTATGGCTAGGAATTCAATAAAACTTAGTATACACCCTTTTAAACTTTTGTACAACACAACAAAAGCTGATTTATGGTCAGTCTTGTCACCCGTTTTAATTATGTGTTTGGCAACAGAGGATGATAGATGTTTGTCCTCTATTCTTATAGGGTCATTCGATCCTATTTGTTTCTGCAACCATTTAGGTACATGTTCACACACTAATTTTGAGATCACGATTATTCCTCCCTATGTATTTGTGACCACACACACAACTTAAATTGGTAAACACAATGGGATGTGACGCAGTCGTTTTCTTATCCTTTAGGTTTTCGATGAAGCATGAACATAGCAGTTTCTTTGCTAATATACTCAGTTCTGATAATCTTCGTCTTTTTATTACACCATCGAAATGTATCAAAGGGACTAATTGCTTTAAATTCCCAGTTGTTGTTACTTCAGATAAATAGCAGGGTATATTTTTTCGTATTATTCTTTGTAGATGGTTGCGAAACATATCTGTGATTCTCTTTCTTAACAAGCAAGATCTACTTACGGAGAAGGTCTTAGCTGGCAAGTCCAAGATTGAAGTCTATTTCCCGCATTATGCTACTTACCAAGCTCCAGCTGATAGTAAGATTTATGGGACAGTGTTTTGGCCTTTTCCTCAGTTTTAGCGTTCTGATGTATTTGTCCTGTTAGTTTATCGACAGCTCGAAAGATATGTGACTAGAAATTTTCATAATTCACTGGGAAACATTTTATTTTGAAACTGCATTATGAAACATGTTTTTATGCAGATTGTAACCATGAACTAAATCATTCATTTTTGATTCACTTGAATACCTTGTATATGCTAAAACCAAGTCATAGAAAAACAATTAGTGTTTCATTCAGGTTTCCCATTGTTTCACGAAGTAATATTGCTATATATAAGATAATAGTTATTCAAACTGTGTTTTAATATGATGTCCTGGTAAGGATCTGTTATTTTCATCAACTATTTTTACGGCTAGACTGGCGATATGTCATTTTTGCGAAGTGGCAACTTTCTCTGAACAAAAAGCAGCCATGGTATTGCAAAGTACCAGACAAATAAGAAGGTCTGATCACGATTTATTGTATTTGATTACAACAGTAAATGTCTGCAGTAAGTGTTTAATTTGTCGCGAAACAATTTTAGGTAGCTGTTATTCTTAACTATAATTATTCTACGCTATGGTCTCTAATTGGAATTAATGAAACTCATATATAATTTAGAATTTTATGCATTCGACTTTGATTCTTACTAGTTGAGCGTAGGCTAGTGATAACACCTTGTTTCTTAAACCAAAGTAGGTGAAAGAGGCTCGAGCTTTAATAGCCAACTTACCTTTCTACTATATGAGTATGGAAAGCAAACTTTTGATTAACAATAAGTAATTCCCAGTTAATCATCTCATTTAGCCTTCACTTCAGTAATAGTCATAGAGATTTAATGTTCCTGGTATCAGATATCTCAAGTTTAGTCATGTCAGATTTCGAAAATTGCACTTACGAGGTAATTTTAATCATGATCCATATGAGTGAACTTACTAAACCCTATCATTAAAAATGTTAGGGTTCTAATGTACCATTACGTACTCCACAAGCTGATATATTTACATAAAAAACTACCGCGGAACGTTGATATTTTACAAATCTATATTGTCTTCTCGAAACGCATATGTCCCTAATCTTTCTTACTGCATTTGGTACTTAGAGATCTGTCTTGATAGCTTCATCTCGTTGTGCTAGTGTAGTGTGACTAGTTTAACTGATGCAAAAATGTCTCAGGTCCTACGTTAGATTTGACTGACTAACAAATATTTTGGGATTGTTGATTCGTGTTTATAAATCATGTTTTTGTTGAAGTGAAATTTGCGGGAAGCATGAGATCATTTAGTTTTATCATTTCACATTTCAATTGTTTTTCAACAATAATACTTCTAAATAATTATACGAACATTGGTTCTTCTCACTCATGAAAATCAACTTCTCGAGTCGTGCCGCATATCATTTCGACCACTAAATTTGTATGGTAATGTTTGATCTTTTTTACTGTCATTATGATTTGTGACAATGAACAGCTTTTTCACTTTTTTCGGAGGTCTTATAGTCTACCTAAGTATGAGGAAGTTCGTCTTAATGTTTTTATCTATTCATTCATGACAGAGATATTGTATTACTTTCATAATTTGGGGACGTCATATTCTTTTAACTTGGTAAGTATATAAAATTTCTATCGTGGTTGCATAAATTTATAGCCTATCAATAAGATATCTTAAGTATTGTTCTCTCTTGTACAGCACTGGCAGAGTATCGTCATGAAAACTCAGAAGTTATACGTGCCCGATTTTTCTTCCGCGATGAGTTTCTTGTAAGTCACTCTGATTTCTTACTAATCTACACCTTGAGATCCCAATAGTCTATGCTAATTTTACTTTATTCATCTGCAGTTTTTCACTAACTGATCATAACTTCAAAACTACCCACTCGTTCATTAAAAATCAGTAATTCCCATCTAAGTGTTTTGGATGTAATATCAGTTATTTCGTTCTTTGTAAAACTGAAACATTCTATTGTATGCAATTTTGACTACTCAGTTAAACTTTCGTTTTAATTTTTGAAATGAGTTTTCTTAAAATTTTCGTAACTTCATGATATCTATATTTTATTTTCATGCTTCTAGAAAGTAACATCAAATAACAATGGTGGACGTCATTATTGCTATCCTCACTTAACATGTGCAGTGGATACAGAAAATATCCGACGCGTATTCAATGATTGCCGCGATATCATTCAGCGAATGCACCTGCGGCAGTATGAATTACTCTAGGAACATATTTTGTAGGCCCCAAATATGATTTTTGTTCTTCCATATTTTCTTGGGGTATACTGTTTTAAAACCCCAACGCTTGTGAATACCATCTCATAATTAATTATGATTAATGTTATCAAGTGCATCGAATATAGTTGAATATTATACTCCCTTTATAAACCTACCTATCTCTGCTAAACTGCATTTGAAGACCAAGCACTGCAAAACCAACTGGCACGTTTGAAAATTTCGACGTCTTTTTAAAAATGCCAAACGGGATGCAAACAATATCATGTTTTCAAAATCTTATTTGTAATACACCATTTCAGATATTCGTATATTTATCTGAAATTTTTATTTCTCAATACTTTTATTTTAATAATGTCACTACTACTGCTTTATTCCTTTTGGTATTCTTAAGTTTTGAAAGCATACTATTCTGCCGAATTTACTGTTGTTCAGAATTTTTTTAATCGTGTCTGTTTGGATGTCTATAAGCTCGTTATTCCTTCTAACTCTGTCTTGGTTTTATCACCGTGATATGCAATTGTAACTTATTTCGGTCGATAAATATGCTCCTGTTTGCAAATCTGTTAAGTTGGTGTGCCAATATGTTTACTCCCCTTGGATGTATACACAATAATATTTCATAATCAGTAGTATCCAGTTTCACATGTTTGATTAAGAAATATCGTTAGCTAGCTATATGCAAACATATGGCTTGGTCATACATTTGGAATTGTAAACTTGTTTTGTTTTCAGTGAATAACTCTTGTCTTTCTTCCTAGTTTCAAATCTTAGTGGTGATATACGCTACCACGTAGTTTTGCAATCCTGAAATTTTTCCTCTCTCTGATTTGCCTAAGATCTGTGTTTTTGAGCTTATATTACTTGTTTTCCGGTTGATTTCACTTAAATGAATGCCTCATATTCTTGGATTTTTATTGTTAACTGTAGAACGCACAACGCTGTTGTATTCGAAATCCTGTTCGCTAATGAACTTTATGTTCACGTTGTGATAGCCTTCTCTACTGAAAGTGGACGGGATACGCTTTTCATTTTAGTCAGTTCGAGTGGTTAGATATTTCTCCTTCACTCCTGTTCTCTGTACAGCCGCACTTTCATGTAACTGGCTAGATTTACTCATAATATTGACTTCATTTTTCAGCTTGTTAGTGATTTTGCTTAGATGTTTCAACTTGTTACAGACAATCTCACTTCTGTAAGGATTTGTACTTTTTTCTAATATCTTCCACAGCTGAGTTTTTTCGTAGCTACAAAATAAAAAAGTCAGTGCAAATGAAAAATAAATCTTTGAAGTGCTCCCATTTGTGCTTCTTTGATTTCATTTAAATTTGAATCTTTGTCTTTAAATTTAATCTAATCGTATGCAAATCTTGCACTTGATACGTTTTTAATGGCCTCTTCCATATTTATGGGGTCATAATTATACAAATTGGCTTACTTAAACCTTTTTCCATTAACTTGGTTTACAAGCGAATGTTTACACAGATTGTGGTAGTTAGGTTTAAACCTGTGTTTTGAGTGTTGGGTGTTTAGTTGAGTTCTGCCCTGGATTTCATCTCCAAACTTCGACGATCAGCTAAGTGATTCATTTTTTAGTTGCCAGTGGTGCCGAATAATATATTGGTTCAATTAGAAAATAACATCCCAGCGCTAAATTACTTTGCTTCTGAACTGTCAAATCTAGAGATGTCTTATTAGTTGTAAAGATATAGGATTTCGTATGTTAGAAAAATCATGACAGTATCATCCATAGTTCCAGTGAATTCTGACCTCGTATGCGCCTTCTGATTTTACTTCTTTAGCAGAATCATACCTTGTAAAACAATATTGTAAGTGCTGAATAATGTTTCAGGTTCGAATCCACTCGAACTATGTAGCTCTTCTAAAACTGGTCGTAACCCAAAGACAAGTACAAGAAGACTAAAATTAGTGGAGCGTATTTAAGTTTACTGCATTGACTTATTGACCCTACCTACGGTGTAAGTTCCATACAAAAATTAACTTTCCGGAGCTACAGAGAGACCTCCGTATTTGTCAAATACGGTCAAGTTTGCGAATAATCATTTTGCAGTAATGGATTTTGACGCTTCCACAAGAAGAGATCAAGACAATTGAAGGACTGGATGAAACAATGCAATTAATATAGCGCAGTTCCGGGTCGTATATAACCTGTTATTTTTGGCAGTCAAGTCTAATATCCGACAGTGATATTCCGTAAGCCAACTGAGTCAATACTCCAAGGCCGTACCAATGACTGAATCCTGGACTACTCGACCTTGGTGTAACCACTTGGAACGACGGTCTGTCCTTGTCGTTGACACACCGAAGCGGTGGCTAAGTACGTCCTGTCATTAACATCCAACTTAGCTACCCAAGACAGGTCGGTAAGTCCCCGTAGTCTAAGCCGCGAGGTCAGAGACTGAAAAAATGCTAGGGCGGAGTTGCAGAATTAACTAGGCTGTGGAGATGGCAAATTTTCATAATGATAATCAAACATTTCTAGCTTCGATACTTTACGGAATTAAGGCAACACAATGCTAAACGTATTCCAACTTGTGTACAGAACATAGTTAATAAGACCAGCGCTGTTCATGCTCCGTGGCAAATAACTTAATCATTTGACTTTCTTTAGGTTTTTTACAGCCTATATCAACTCAAACAGTGAGTCGGGAATTTGGAACCCATTCTCATGGAGTGTGGAATGTCTGTGAGACTGGAATACAGGATCCTAGAGCGGCATTTTATTTCACAACTGATTCCATTAATGCTCCGGTTATCTGAAGACTAAAGATCATAACGGAGTACTCGGGATGCCTAAAGATAAAAACAGGACTTTGAATCAGATTCCAATTGTTTGTATGCTATCTGGAAAAAGGCATTGTAAAGGTAAAAAACTGTTCTGTTCCTCATCTACAGCTGCTTTTTCATCAACCGCAGGTCAGTGAAATCGAAAGTTACGTCTATCGGAAGTATTAAGTGTTCTCACAACTTAATAATCAAGTTAGACCGAATAGAATATTAAAACAGCTTTCGGCACAATAATCAAGCGAACACGAGGAAGCTCCCACTGTAGTTATCCTGTGACAATAGTTTTAAGAGGATGTACCGTTTAATTTAGTTAATAGCTCCAGAAATGAGACAACTGCTAGCAACCATGGCTAGAAGTCTGAGCTACTAAGTGTTCATAATATCTTACCAGGGGGTTCTTAACATGGTCATTTTCTAAGTAAACTTGGAGAACAAAAGCAATCTGAAGGCACTGATTGTAGCTCACGAGGTTAATTTGGTCAGGAAAAATATGTAAGGTCAACTGTTTGCGAAATTTGAAAAGGTGAAACCATAGTCTTTCCGAACAAGCGACTACACAATGGGAAAATGAATCTACATTATTCGATTCGGTTGGTAAGGTTAAAAATCCGTACCCTTCATTGGAGCACCCAGCTTTCAAAATAAGTGCTTCGATATAATTTTTCGACTATAACCGGTGTAAAGTTGATATGGCGTTCAAATGTTTCGGGACGGTCAAGAAGGTAGCCACTAATCTTACACCAAAAAGTAAAATTAGCGAACTCAGAGTCTCGTCTGCGTTCTTTGGAAGTTTATATATGTTATACCTTTTGCAAGTCTAATAGGCAGTTTTAATTTCTGAACCTGTATAAATAGGATATTTGCAACGTATTGGACTGTTAATTTTTCTGAACCAGTATCAGCAATAGATTGGAGAGTAATACGTTTTTTATTCGATTTACTCTGATATACAGATTGGTCAATTAGAAAAATGAGTATTATTCATCGTTTCCTAAAACCCGGCCGTGTCCAGGAAATCTTCCCGTAGTTGTAGTTGGTTGTCTTGCGCGTGGGGCTTCTCCAAAACCAGTTGTAATGCCTCTTTGGTTTGGAAATAGTCTATATCTGTGAAACAAAATACACTGATTTTAATCTTGGAGTACTTAATACAACTGTCCAAACAAGAGATAGGAACAACTAACAAAATAATTACTCGAAAGTAAAATTACCTTATATTTAATGGAAGTGAAACTATTCTGATAAGTGTGAGAAATGATCTGAATCCAGCAAACTAATAATTGGAGGACTGTTAATCTTCGATAGACAGTAAGTATGTATGGATATTCATACAATGTTGACTATTATCCATTCCTCTAGGACGTGATGAATAATTGAATTTCGGTAATGTTGGGTGGAATTAGCCATACTTTTTCAATGTTTAATAACAGTACGATATCTGGCATTTCAGAAGGTTTTTCTGTTTATTTAGTTGTATCGCTTAAAACAGTAACAATTTTGCGCACAGGTCAAAAAATACTTTTAATTCAAATTAGATCAACCAGAACCAGTCAATCTATAGTATATCGAAATCGAGCACAATATTTTCAATTATTCAGATGGCTAAGTACTAGTAAGTAAATGATTCAGCAAGTCTAAATAAATTGAGTTTTAATATCACAGTAAAGAGATTTTCAACAACTATAGTTAGGCACACAGTTGAGATATTCAGATTTCGGGTCGTAGTTACTCATCATATGTATGGATTACAAAACATGACTTGCTTGGAAAAACAGCGCGTGTGTTTCCCTATTTGTCGCCTGTGCAATTATTCTGTTGCTAATTTAGGCATCTTGCTGACTATTTTTAGAATTTTGACGAGTATTACGCAGTTCAGATAGGCTTGACACTATGTTTGTACATGTCCAGAAAATCAATCTTATTTCACTGTTAGCTATATTTTTAAGTTAATGGTTATTTCCAAAACAGCCGAAAGTCACAACCGGTGCGAAATCTTCAGATTTCTGGTACAAATTAGATCATCTTTCACTAATGAATTATGATGAGAATAAATACCACAGACCAATGACACATTCCAAAATTATCTGTTACCGTACTCACTGCCTTCTCGTGGCGAACGTTCTTTATGAGTAAAAGGACTGGAAACGAATATCCAGCGCTTAGCCCAGATTGGTGGATATTGAGGATTCCACCTGGAGGAAGTGGAAAACCCTGATTCCAAACCAATGATCGACATTTCTTTTTATTAATACATAAATATTAGTACAAGGTGGTACCAAACATATATGCGCCACACAAATTCAATTTGAATAAGGTCTGGGTTACTGCTCGGGAGCTAAAGATGGTGGTTTTCTTAGGCGGCCACACCCCGAGCCTTCGATCTAGAGGTCTAATTCGTAAGGCAGTCGAGCAACGTTAGGAGATGCAAACCCATGGTAGCCGATGACCAACAATAGGTTCACATGCCATTTGATCCCTCAGGATCCTGGAGCTCACGTGCACCACTGGTTTGAAATCAGGGTTTTCCAACTCCCCTAGGTAGACCCTGTGTACACTAACCCAATTGAGGCGCCGGTCATTCGCTTCTCGTTCTTTCAATTTCTTAAACAGCATTCCAGACGCGAGCAGGCAGTGAGTAGGACTTCCCTGACAGTGGGTGTATACACATGGCCATGTATTTTGAAAGAGACAGTTGGCTCCCACCACCCTTGGCCGTACCATGGCATTTGTCGACATAGACTCCTTGATCCATAAGGGAATGACGTATAAACATATTTTAGTCACTCGCTGCAATAGGACCGCGTCTCCTAACGTTTTTTCACAGCTCCGTGTATTAGGCCTTTTGATCGAAGGCTAGGGAAGTTGTTTCTTAGGAAAAACAATCTGTTTCTGTTTAAGCGGCCCTGTCATATCTCAACCCAAACACGAATAAAAAGATGATTACTGTTGTAAAATATTTTTTGGTCTGTTTATCCGTTCATCTATACATTATTTGTACTTTACATCGGTCACTTATCCGTTCCTCATTATCAACATTTTGTGTATCCTTTTTTGTTTCAATTAACCTAGCAGCATTCTACGGTGAAAGTTCTGTCCTGTTCCAACGGTTTGAAGCTGCTGATCGGTCGAATTTATGGATGCTTTTAGTAAATAGACTTTTAATGCAACTTTTCTAAACCTTCGTTTCCCAATCAAACTGGCCTTCTTCAGAGTTCGTAGATAGGACAACGGAAAGGTTTGACTATGCTTTGCAAAGCCTCGGTATTGACGTCTCTTATACCTTTGAATCTGTATTCATCATTACAGAAGCACTAAAAGACCGCTTTACATCTGTAGATTCGAAGGGATTATTTTAAGTGTGCTTGTCCGAAAAACCCTGAGGCACCTTCATTCAGCATGTGTGGGGTTGTTGCACTAAGTGTCATAGCAGTGACAGCGCTAATCAACTAAATTTTTAGCTGAACTGTATTTCTTATTATGTAATGCCCTTGTTAATTATTTTATGTTTGTTTTCTCTCCTTTGCTTCATATTTACTCCCTTTTTCTCACAATATTATTTATACCTTAAGTTGCGCATGTCATTTTTTGGTGACGTGTTGAACTAGATTTTATGTGCTTTTGATGTAGTGAAAGTGAGATATGGTTGGTCACTGAGTACAAATAGATACAGCTTACTGACAATTAAATATGTGATTTCCACTCCGGACTTATTGAGAGTGACTGCTTGAAATTGTGTTAAATAAAGTATTATCTAGTCTATACTCCGGTTCTTTATTCTGGGTCAAGAATCCTGGATCTAATATAACGTAGCTAGTCTTATTATCGTATTAACGTATCATCTTATTGTACGTGAGAGACCATTATTATAGACCATCTGCTATATCAAGTTTATAGATTAATATCCTTTTGAGTTTTTCTATCCTGGTTAGTCGAACCATGGTGTGCACTACTTATGCAGACAGAAATAAGTAGTACGATGCAAGAATTTGAAGTAGAATGTTTACCAGCAGAAGAATTAAGTAAACATGAGAGGGAGGTAAACGAAGAGCAATTGGAATGACAACAGGACCGGAAGAATGATTAAGTCTGTAAAAGACAACTGAAGGAAGATAAACATATGATGTATTCATTGTATGATTTTGGTACTTCACGAAGGCACTATGTAAATATGTATAAAATAATAAATTGCTTTTCCATCTCTGAATTCTCTTACACTACAGACATGCAGTTACTTTATACCATATAGACTGGAAGTACTTTTATGAGCTTGACTTTCAATCTCATAAGCTTTTGCAAGTCGAATAGCGAAAAATAGTGTCTGCGTTTTCTCATAGTTAAAACTACAGGGTTGATATAAACAAAGGTTTTCACACATATTAATAACACTTAAGTTACAAAACGTTTCTGTACAGTAGTTTCCTCAAATAAAACATAGTGTAGCTGAAGATCCGAACTTAGAAAGAGTAAGTGGTTAGTTAGCATTTGTATGAAAAGTCGAATTTGATTAATTTTAGGCTTCAGAACGCAGTTGGATTATTCTGCACTAGTACATAGGGAGCGCTAAGTGTTAGCACAAAAAAACTGTAGTCTGCTTTTTCAATTTAGTGAAATATATTTTTGATGGAATGGGGTCCTAAAATATCACTTTGTGTTTCCACTTTTGACGCACACTTGAGGATATAAGGGTGACTTATATTGTTCAGTGGAGTTCTCGAATATAGCAGTCTGGCGCTTTAACTTCTGATTCATCCTTTCAAGTATACAGGATTATGAGCTAAGTCTTACTGGTTAATGATTCTCCAGGGCTTTTCAAACCAAGTTAATTTTACCATTACTAATCATATAGTGACTACAATATGAATTAAGTTGAACATTACATACAGTATCTACATGGAGAAATTACTTACAGAAATCCAGGAGTCTTTAATATAGCTTGACCACCATACTCTTGGGGATACTGGAAAACGAAAAAGTAGTAAAGATGTCCAACGATTATTCCAACCAGTTCCATCATCGCACTGCAGTTACAAACAAAATTTTGGTTATAAAACAAACACAGACTAACCTCCCACGCACTATTAAGTTAAATATTACCAAGACCCACGGAAAGTACATTGCTTTGAACTGCATACCAAACCAAAATTGGACAATAACATCACGATTTAATTGACTCCATATATAGAGCACTGTCAGTACCATTGGCTCCAGAAGCACCTAGTTTTATGGAGAACATTGCAGTAAAAATTACTACATGGTATAATGTTGTAGTAATTGTAAAATGCTTTTTGATTGAAGTTGTTCTCTATAATTAACTTAATTTCACTTGATACATAATAAATAACTATTGATTCATAGTCAGTATTCAACCAAGCTATCTATGACCGTTAAGGATGACAGTTTATTGTTTAGTTTTACGATTGATAAAATGAAGATTTGATTTACACATTAGAAAAACTACTTAAAACAACTATTGGGATTAAAAACAGCTACCATAAATTTGAAGATTATAAAGAAAATGCGGAGTATATCATGTTCATTAGTTTGCATATTAAATGCAGCTATTTCTAAGTTAATCCAGTTGATATTCAAACTGAAAGGCACTTGAGTGTATATCACGGTGTCGCAGCTCATTGAACAGATAATGATGACGGTTTGGCGTAACTATGCTCAGATAACCGTTTATTTATAGAAGGCAGTAAATTTATGCATATGGAAAGACACCGCCCAAAGTGGCAACCCCAAAAATAAACCTATTGATGAGCCCAGATCGATTATCTTGCCCTCAGTCATCATTAGAGAGGCTGAATAGAAAACTACCGCTAATTCTGGAGCACGTGTTTTGACTCTGATTACGTCATAATGCAAGCACGAGTTTGCCTTCGTTTTACTGGACGCAGAAAAGTCACAACAGAAGTTCAGCCTTACGATGAAAAAGTCAAGAACGCATTTTAGGAACAACTACAAAAGCGGTAATGCAAGCACGAAAGCAACGTTCACCCCGATGTGGTCTAGCATGATTCTCAAACAGATAAAGGAACATTATTAACATGTATCGATGACTTGAACCATAAGGTTAAGAAGCACCAATGGATTTCTGTAGTGTATACTGAATGCACAGATACTCGGAAATTCATTCCACCAGACTCTGAAAACACACTAAGCGTAGATTGACAACAAGCGTATTTAATGATTGTGATCAGTGGATGGCAGTGAAAACAAAATGTGAAAAAGGCAACGGCGATAGACAACAATAGACAGCTATTTAAACTACTCAAGGTGTAAAAATATGGCTGTTAGCGAGGCTGTTTTGGAAAAAGATGAGACCATTATTCACTTTTAATAAGGGAGATTAGGCCTATGGAGAGGACATTTTGGGTAGTTCAGCTGACTTCAAGCTACTCTTAACTTAGCCATCTCCAAACAACCTGCATAGTAAATTGATACAAGTCCCACTATTCTTACGGAGGTTGAAAAGACTATAGTTGGCCTAAAGTGAGGAGGAGGAGTAACAAGTCCCTGTGCAATTAACTCTGGAGATCTTTACGGATAATGTTTCACCTTTAGCGGTTGAGTTCTTAGCTAGATTTTGAGAACTGGACTTAATTTCATTTGACCAGTCTAAATCTCTGATCGTTCTAAATTATAGGGAAGGATAAAAATCCTCTTTTGATCATTTCAGAGGAATCAGTTTGACGTTTGTAATATCTAAAATATTGTGCAAAGTCTGCATAAGGAGAGAGGAGCTTGGTTGTCACACAGTGCATCGGGTAACTAGCGGAAGCTTTTCTCGACTCAGCCAATCAATCATATTTACCGACGTCTTGAATGATGCCCAGTTCTTCGAGAGAAATTTTGGCTGGTCATGTATAGCGAAGGCTGGAGCGGCTTATGCTAACCTGAGCCATCTGTGGCGCCTTTGTGACGCTAGTCTGACTAAAAAAGTCGGATCCACAAGTCGGTGAGAGCAGTTATGCTCCACGCTTAGGAAACCTGGCTTCTTCGAACTGAGGTTGGGCGACTCTCTGTGTTTGATCACCGTTGTCTCTGACGGATTGCCAACATTCAGTGACGACACCGTGTTATTAATGCAGAGGTTAAGTAACGTGTCCTGGCACAGTGACGATAATCCAATTGCTGTCACCGTCTTGAAATATTGACTTCGGTGGCTTTGACTCATAAGACTACCCATAATATACGAACTTTTGGACTACTCTTAACTGCTCGCTGTTCAGAGTGATTGGAGAGATAGGCTCCTCCTAGTCTTATACACGTAATTTTTACGCAGGTGTAAAGTTAATGATCAGATAACTATATTGATTTATGCTACTAGAAATGTTCCAAGGAGTCTTGTTTAACTTAGAAAGCTCTGTATGAAACTTGCGCATGAACAGCTTTTCTATATGCACTCGTCATTTAGTTTATGGTGATGGTAGTTTTTAAAATCTCCGTAGTCACCTGTTTCTGTAACAGTTCTATTACACAGCACCAATTTCGTCACCGGACTTCATTTCTAGGTAAAATATACAGCTAAAGCCACTAATACTTACTTACGCCTGTTACTCCCAATGGAGCATAGGCCGCAGACCAGCATTCTCCAACCCACTCTGTCCTGGGCCTTCTTTTCTAGTTCCATCCAATTCTTTTTCATTTTTCTCATGTCTATTTCCATTTCTCGGCGTAATGTGTTCTTTGGTCTTCCTCTTTTCCTTTGGCCTTCAGGATTCCATGTGAGGGCTTGTCTTGTGACGCAGTTCGGTGCTTTCCTCAATGTGTGTCCTATCCACTTCCAGCGCTTCTTCCTGATTTCTTCCTCCGCTGGGATCTGGTTTGTTCTCTCCCACAGTACGTTGTTGCTAATAGTGTCCGGCCAACGGATCTGAAGTATTTTGCGTAGACAACTGTTAATAAACACCTGTATTTTCTGGATGATGGCTTTCGTAGTTCTCCAGGTTTCTGCCCCATACAGTAGAACTGTCTTGACATTTGTATTGAAAATCCTGACCTTGGTGTTGGTTGACAGTTGCTTTGGATTCCAGATGTTCCTCAGTTGTAAATATGCTGCTCTTGCTTTGCCGATCCGCGCCTTCACATCTGCATCAGATCCACCCTGTTCATCAATGATGCTGCCCAAATACGTAAAGGTTTTTACATCTTCCAAATCTTCTCCGTCAATTGTGATTGGATTGGTGCATTCTGTGTTGTATCGGAGAATCCTGCTTTTCCCTTTGTGTATATTGAGACCTACTGCTGCTGAGGCTGCTGCCACACTGTTCGTCTTCTCCTGCATTTGTTGTTGCGTTTGGGATAGAAGGGCCAGATCATCTGCGAAGTCTAGATCGTCCAACTGCATCCTAGATGTCCATTGTATCCCGTGCTTCCCTTCAGACGTTGACGTCTTCATGATCCAGTCGATCACCAGGAGAAAGAGAAAGGGTGAGAGTAAGCAACCTTGCCTGACACCGGTCTTTACCTCGAACGACTTTGTCAACTGTCCTCCATGCACGATTTTGCAGTGTAATCCATCATATGAATTCTGTATGATATTGACTATCTTCTGAGGCACGCCGTAGTGTCGAAGAAGTTTCCATAGTGTTGTTCTGTCCACGCTATCAAATGCCTTTTCGTAGTCAATGAAGTTGATGTAGAGTGATGAATTCCATTCAATTGATTGTTCCACAATGATCCGTAGAGTTGCGATTTGGTCTGTACACGATCTATCCTTACGGAATCCTGCCTGTTGGTCACGAAGTTGGGCGTCTACGCAGTCCTTCATCCTGTTTAACAATACCCTGTTGAAGACTTTTCCCGGTATTGAGAGAAGAGTGATGCCCCTGTAGTTATCACAGTTGCTGAGATCGCCTTTCTTCGGTATTTTGATCAGAAGTCCTTCTTTCCAGTCTTTTGGTACTTGTTCCTCATCCCAAATCTTATTGAAGAGAATGTGGAGTATCCTTGCAGTTGCCGCTACGTCTGCTTTTAGTGCCTCTGCTGGAATGTTGTCCGGTCCTGCTGCTTTGCCACTCTTGATTTGTCTGATGGCCATGCTGATTTCTTCAATTGTTGGTGGGCCAACATTGATTGGGAGGTCCGTGGGTGCTGCTTCGATGTTGGGTGGGTTCAGTGGAGCTGGTCGATTCAAGAGTTCTTTGAAGTGTTCTACCCACCTGTTTTGTTGCTCTTCAATGTTGGTGATTACCTCGCCTTCCTTGCTTTTCACTGGTCGTTCTGGTTTGCGGCGATTTCCAGAGAGTTTCTTTGTCGTGTCATACAGTTGTCTCATGTTTCCTTCTCTTGCAGCCTTTTCCGCCGTCGTTGCTAAATCTTCCACATATTTACGTTTGTCGGTTCTGATGCTCCTCTTCACTTGTTTGTTTACTTCTGTGTATTCAGCTTGTGCCTTGGCTTTTTCTGCTCTTGTTCGACTGGTATTGATTGCTGCCTTCTTGTTCCTCCTTTCTTGAATCTTATCCAGTGTATCAACAGTGATCCATTCCTTGTGATGGTGCTTCTTGTGACCCAGGACCTCATGACATGTTGAAGTGATTGCCTCTTTGATCCCCTTCCAGTTGCTCTCCACAGTAGTTCCTTCTCCATTGAGTAGATCATGAAAGGCCTGGAACTTGTTGCTGAGGACTATCTTGAATTTGTTGAGTTTGTTAGTATCCTGAAGAAAGGCCGTATTGAACTTTTGTGATATTGTCCGCCCCGTTGTCCAGTGCTTCTTGAGTTTCAATTTCATCTTGGCGACCAGCAAGTGATGATCTGATGCTATATCAGCTCCTCTCTTGGTTCTCACGTCCTCTATAGTCCTCCTGAACGTTTTGTTGATGCAAATATGGTCGATTTGGTTTTGTGTATAGTGATCCGGTGAAGTCCATGTGGTTTTGTGTATGCGTTTATGTGGGAATATGGTGCCGCCTATGACCAGCTTATTGAAGGCACATAGATTTGCAAATCTCTCACCATTTTCGTTTCTTTCTCCCAGTCCGTGTCGTCCCATGATGTCTTCATATCCAGTGTTGTCCGTTCCAACCTTGGCGTTGAAATCTCCCATCAGAATAGTCAGGTCCTTTTTTGGGCACTTCTCGACGATTGACTGCAGCCTATTGTAGAATTGATCTTTAGCGTCTTCATTGTAGTCGTTGGTAGGCGCATAGCATTGGATGATGTTCATTGAAATACCCTCTTTCTTTGTTTTGAACGAGGCTTTGATGATCCTTGGTCCATGAGATTCCCATCCTATAAGCGCATTTTGCGCTTGTTTGGACAGCATCAATGCAACTCCTTGTGTATGTGGGGCATTTTCTTCTTCATGGCCGGAGTATAACAGGAGCTCTCCTGTAGTTAGTCGTTGTTGTCCAACTTGTGTCCAATGTGTTTCACTGATCCCAAGTACCTCTAGGTTGTATCTTCTCATTTCTGCAGCAATTTGGAAGGCTCTCCCGGTGTCCCACATTGTACGAACATTCCATGTACCTAAATAAATGGTTGCTCTGGTTGTCAGAAGGGGCATCGGCCTCGTAACTTCCGAAGGAATTCGGCTTTCATCATGAGGCGTCATAATTCTTCTAAATGAAGACCTTCTGACTCCCAGGGCAGAGTTTAAAAGGTTTGAATAATTTTTTCTGGTTAGCGTTTTTTTAGCGAGTTAGTTTTCTACGGGATGGGGACGCTAACCCCATGCCCAACCCTCCTCCTTTATCCGGGCTTGGGACCGGCAGTAGCCCCCGGAGGGACTCCAGGCGGAGCCACTAATATATCTCTCTAATTAGTGATTTTAAGGACGACATTTTAAACATGGTAGAGCCACTTACTAAGGTACATCAAATTGATGTGTAAACTCAGACCCAGGCCCTTTGGCCCCTTGGAGTCCCGCGTGCAGGACCATGGATGCGCACTGCTGAGTCCTGTACTAGGACCAAACAGGTGTTTAGTGCTTCTAGGTTTTCAGTGGTGGTTTATCTTTAATTGTGAAAATACCACAATGTACACAAATCCCTATATTGAAAAACATTATCGTTTACACGTCATTACATTAATGTGATAAACAATATATTTTGAGATTAAATAGACAAAAAGATCTTATGACTGTAAGTGAAATATGGAATAACAAATTATGACAAGCAACCCCTGGTATTTAACTTACGTAAAATGAAGCCAAGAAACTGACAATCTGTTGATCAGTTAAGAAAATCTTGTGAACATGAACAAATATTCTCACGATCATTGGGTAATTTATAATAATTGAACTAACTTTTATTAGAAACCCCATAAATTGAACCTCATATCCGTTGACTGGGGTCAATCCGAATAAACTGCGAGAATTCAACAACATTTAATTCAACTGTCACAGTTCAGCAACTAACGATGGAGACGCATGTTTCATTAAGATTTGCTACTTATAATTCAGGTAAAAAGCACTTGTTCTCACATGTCTTGCAATCCCAACTAAACCTATCAGCTAACCAGTACGACGAAGTATGAGACAGATTACTTTTAAACAAAAAAAACGGTACAGATTTCAGAGGAAGAATCTGTCTTACGTCGAATTAAAACACAAAAAGTAATTGTATAACAGTGTGTTACAAATTTCGTTAGAATAGCAAAATAGTACTACAGATAAAGGATACCACCAGTGCTAGCCAAGTGAACAAAAACATAAATACATAATCTGCAGTGCGTCCGAGGAACATACCTGAAAATAATATTGAAATTAAGTAAACTAACCATTCTCTAATCGAGAGGAGTATGAATACAAGAAGTACAGATTGATTAGGAAGTGAAATCCAGTTGATGGGGATACTGGATAGAACAACAAAGCTGTGATTGGCCTCCATATCTATAAAATGGTAAACTAATAAGCAGCAAACCTCGAAGTGGGAATACATTCTGTTCCACAACAAAATCATACGCATGGGATCAATAATATTAAATTTACCGAGAAGTGAAAATAATATTGTCCCCGAGAACCAATAACGGGTGACAGGAGGGATGCTGTTGAACATATCAGACAAGTCATTCCCAGGCATGTTTATACAGTTTAAAATCACTTTATATCAAGAGGCGTGTCGAAGTACTATGTAATTTGTCTATAACTGATATTGGAAATTTTTCATACGAAATCCCACAGCCTAAAGAATGAAAAACATTCAAGAACTAATTAGACCAAGGCTTCAGGGAGGTGGGTGATGACATTTTTGTATCCAGATTAGGAACAGAATTGACGCGATAACCTTACAAAGACATACGTGTAATTAGAAGTACAACTAAGTTTGAGTTACCGCCCTCGAAACGATCTCCAATATAGTTATCAGTTTAATAATCAGTCTTCTGTAATAAGGAAAATAGGTTGGTAGACCTGTGATAATCCTTGCACCTTGCTTTCTCGAGGATGTCCATCTTTTTTTCGAAAGTGTTCGACGATTGGATGGATACCACTATTGTGATATGTATACTCAATGATTTTTGTAACGACAAAATAAAAACCACACTTATATTCAATATCCATTGTTTCTCTATATCAATGGTAAAGAAACGTATATAATTATTTGGTTAAGTAGGCATACTACCACGATTGTTAAAATATAAACGCTATCTCCGCTGTCTGTTCTTCTGCTTTATTGGCCACCGCCTTTGTTTGAAGATTATAATAGTGTTATAACATCCTTTTAGGCCTTCCCACACTATGTTGGAGTTTTGGCCCGGACAATTA
Organism: Schistosoma mattheei; assembly: GCA_944470405.2. Taxonomy (NCBI): domain Eukaryota; kingdom Metazoa; phylum Platyhelminthes; class Trematoda; order Strigeidida; family Schistosomatidae; genus Schistosoma; species Schistosoma mattheei. Next base: position 36,171,649 of record OX103943.1, on the reverse strand, counting down.
ATAAATAATACTATCTGATTTATTCTTTCTCATTACACCGTTGATTTCACCACATGCAGACGGATCTTTAATAATCAAGTGAAGTCATTTATGGTTTTCTCAGAGAGCAGCTTACAAATAACATTCATTTCATATCAGCTGTTAACATTTTGTTGCTTAGTAAACCACTCGTATTGTAATTCGTTATCTTTTACTTTACTGATAGACAGCTTTGTAGTGTTAATCCTTTTTGGTATATTAATGATATCTTTGAGTACTGTTGTATCTTGAATAAGCTCTTTTGCCGGGATCCCCCATACCACTTGTTCAGGTAAGGTGTTCCAGACACTGTACACTCGGTGAGAGGTACGAGACCCCCTCCATGTTTATGAGACCGCAGCTATGCCCTTAAATATGATTAGTTCGGGAGTGAGCACAAAATAAAACATCTTGACACCCAAATCGTTATGAGATATACGGAATTCCAGTTTGTAATCGACTCGCGCTCTGAGAAAATGTTAAGGCGTTATAGGCGCTCATCGTAAGGCAGCTTGGAAAGACCCCACATTAATTTTGTTTTCAGACGCTGGACATGTTAGAGTGTGCTATTATTCCTGGCAATACATGGGCTGTCTCCTCAAACACAGTACTCTAGGTGAGGTCTTACATTGGTGGGAAACAAAATTCGAAGCATTTCGCCAAAGCATTTAGATGCTCAACAAAATGATCACGAATTTTGAAAACACTTGGTTGCTGCTGCGTCACTATGAGTAATTGTTTCCAAGTCGTGACTTACTATTATCTCTAAGTTTTTATGTCCCTGAACGCATGGAGTCGATGTACCGTTGATAGCATACTGGTAATTAATACCATTTTCAATGTGCAATAGCAAACTCTATTTAGGACTAATCTCTAGGCCCCAACATTGGGAATATCCAACTAATCCGTCTGCGTCAGCTCGGAGATCAAATCGATCTGCCTTGATTCTTACTGTTCAGCAGATTAGGACACCACCTTTAATCAGTAATGTGGACAACCTAAGCAGTCACGATAATTCATCGACATGGAAAAGATAAAGTAGGAAGCTAGGATAATGCCTAGGGTTACGCCATTTCTAACGGGCTTCCACTTAAAGATAGTAACCCATTAATTTTTACTCTCTGTCTCTGGCCACAGAGGAAGTTTCTAAGCCATTTCTCGAATGTCACCTGTTACTCCGAATCTCAAAAGCATTTGCTAAAGACATTAATGATAAACCTTATGAAATGCCTTGCTAAAATCTACATATATCGGTGAGGCCATTCTAACACTTACTTTGGCCCTGAAGTGACCACTCTGGTCTGATAATATTATTTGAATTACGCGTTTTGTTTTATTTGGTATAATATCTCTCCGCCTGGAGTCCCTCCGGGGGCTACTGCCGGTCCCAAGCCCGGATAAAGGAGGAGGGTTGGGCATGGGGTTAGCGTCCCCATCCCGTAGAAAACTAACTCGCTAAAAAAACGCTAACCAGAAAAAATTATTCAAACCTTTTAAACTCTGCCCTGGGAGTCAGAAGGTCTTCATTTAGAAGAATTATGACGCCTCATGATGAAAGCCGAATTCCTTCGGAAGTTACGAGGCCGATGCCCCTTCTGACAACCAGAGCGACCATTTATTTAGGTACATGGAATGTTCGTACAATGTGGGACACCGGGAGAGCCTTCCAAATTGCTGCAGAAATGAGAAGATACAACCTAGAGGTACTTGGGATCAGTGAAACACATTGGACACAAGTTGGACAACAACGACTAACTACAGGAGAGCTCCTGTTATACTCCGGCCATGAAGAAGAAAATGCACCACATACACAAGGAGTTGCATTGATGCTGTCCAAACAAGCGCAAAATGCGCTTATAGGATGGGAATCTCATGGACCAAGGATCATCAAAGCCTCGTTCAAAACAAAGAAAGAGGGTATTTCAATGAACATCATCCAATGCTATGCGCCTACCAACGACTACAATGAAGACGCTAAAGATCAATTCTACAATAGGCTGCAGTCAATCGTCGAGAAGTGCCCAACAAAGGACCTGACTATTCTGATGGGAGATTTCAACGCCAAGGTTGGAACGGACAACACTGGATATGAAGACATCATGGGACGACACGGACTGGGAGAAAGAAACGAAAATGGTGAGAGATTTGCAAATCTATGTGCCTTCAATAAGCTGGTCATAGGCGGCACCATATTCCCACATAAACGCATACACAAAACCACATGGACTTCACCGGATCACTATACACAAAACCAAATCGACCATATTTGCATCAACAAAACGTTCAGGAGGACTATAGAGGACGTGAGAACCAAGAGAGGAGCTGATATAGCATCAGATCATCACTTGCTGGTCGCCAAGATGAAATTGAAACTCAAGAAGCACTGGACAACGGGGCGGACAATATCACAAAAGTTCAATACGGCCTTTCTTCAGGATACTAACAAACTCAACAAATTCAAGATAGTCCTCAGCAACAAGTTCCAGGCCTTTCATGATCTACTCAATGGAGAAGGAACTACTGTGGAGAGCAACTGGAAGGGGATCAAAGAGGCAATCACTTCAACATGTCATGAGGTCCTGGGTCACAAGAAGCACCATCACAAGGAATGGATCACTGTTGATACACTGGATAAGATTCAAGAAAGGAGGAACAAGAAGGCAGCAATCAATACCAGTCGAACAAGAGCAGAAAAAGCCAAGGCACAAGCTGAATACACAGAAGTAAACAAACAAGTGAAGAGGAGCATCAGAACCGACAAACGTAAATATGTGGAAGATTTAGCAACGACGGCGGAAAAGGCTGCAAGAGAAGGAAACATGAGACAACTGTATGACACGACAAAGAAACTCTCTGGAAATCGCCGCAAACCAGAACGACCAGTGAAAAGCAAGGAAGGCGAGGTAATCACCAACATTGAAGAGCAACAAAACAGGTGGGTAGAACACTTCAAAGAACTCTTGAATCGACCAGCTCCACTGAACCCACCCAACATCGAAGCAGCACCCACGGACCTCCCAATCAATGTTGGCCCACCAACAATTGAAGAAATCAGCATGGCCATCAGACAAATCAAGAGTGGCAAAGCAGCAGGACCGGACAACATTCCAGCAGAGGCACTAAAAGCAGACGTAGCGGCAACTGCAAGGATACTCCACATTCTCTTCAATAAGATTTGGGATGAGGAACAAGTACCAAAAGACTGGAAAGAAGGACTTCTGATCAAAATACCGAAGAAAGGCGATCTCAGCAACTGTGATAACTACAGGGGCATCACTCTTCTCTCAATACCGGGAAAAGTCTTCAACAGGGTATTGTTAAACAGGATGAAGGACTGCGTAGACGCCCAACTTCGTGACCAACAGGCAGGATTCCGTAAGGATAGATCGTGTACAGACCAAATCGCAACTCTACGGATCATTGTGGAACAATCAATTGAATGGAATTCATCACTCTACATCAACTTCATTGACTACGAAAAGGCATTTGATAGCGTGGACAGAACAACACTATGGAAACTTCTTCGACACTACGGCGTGCCTCAGAAGATAGTCAATATCATACAGAATTCATATGATGGATTACACTGCAAAATCGTGCATGGAGGACAGTTGACAAAGTCGTTCGAGGTAAAGACCGGTGTCAGGCAAGGTTGCTTACTCTCACCCTTTCTCTTTCTCCTGGTGATCGACTGGATCATGAAGACGTCAACGTCTGAAGGGAAGCACGGGATACAATGGACATCTAGGATGCAGTTGGACGATCTAGACTTCGCAGATGATCTGGCCCTTCTATCCCAAACGCAACAACAAATGCAGGAGAAGACGAACAGTGTGGCAGCAGCCTCAGCAGCAGTAGGTCTCAATATACACAAAGGGAAAAGCAGGATTCTCCGATACAACACAGAATGCACCAATCCAATCACAATTGACGGAGAAGATTTGGAAGATGTAAAAACCTTTACGTATTTGGGCAGCATCATTGATGAACAGGGTGGATCTGATGCAGATGTGAAGGCGCGGATCGGCAAAGCAAGAGCAGCATATTTACAACTGAGGAACATCTGGAACTCAAAGCAACTGTCAACCAACACCAAGGTCAGGATTTTCAATACAAATGTCAAGACAGTTCTACTGTATGGGGCAGAAACCTGGAGAACTACGAAAGCCATCATCCAGAAAATACAGGTGTTTATTAACAGTTGTCTACGCAAAATACTTCAGATCCGTTGGCCGGACACTATTAGCAACAACGTACTGTGGGAGAGAACAAACCAGATCCCAGCGGAGGAAGAAATCAGGAAGAAGCGCTGGAAGTGGATAGGACACACATTGAGGAAAGCACCCAACTGCGTCACAAGACAAGCCCTCACATGGAATCCTGAAGGCCAAAGGAAAAGAGGAAGACCAAAGAACACATTACGCCGAGAAATGGAAATAGACATGAGAAAAATGAACAAGAATTGGATGGAACTAGAAAAGAAGGCCCAGGACAGAGTGGGTTGGAGAATGCTGGTCAGCGGCCTATGCTCCATTGGGAGTAACAGGCGTAAGTAAGTAAGTAAGTAAGTAAGTAAGTAAGTAAGTAAGTAATTAAGTAAGTAATTAAGTAAATAAGTAAGTAAGTAATCTTCTCCCTCATATCTTCAGAGTACTAGTTTCCAGATCCCTTTCAGTTGGGTTTAGCCTCAAACCCATTTACCAAGTCTTATTAACTAAGCACTATGTACTCTTTCAACGTCTTCTGGCAGTACATTTCTGATAACAGATTACACTTGCTCCAAATCATATACATGTCTTTTAGCAGGGTCATTTATTTACCGCCCCCGGATTCCAAATGGTTAAACTATCCAATTCTAGAAGGTTAATTTTCTCTTGAATCAGTAATGTCAAAACATGCAAAGCCAATTGGAGTTAGGCTTCAAGCATATTCCATATGTGGCGGGATTTAGATGCATACACATCTTGTGGAATAGCTGCTTCGACCCGCCACATTTCATTCCCTTTACTACACAGACGAAGCAATTTGGCAATCCAAATTTATGGTAAGCACCGACTATTTTAAAAGTATTTAAAAGGGAAACAATCTACAAAACACGAGAGATAACCACTGGTATGGTGATCAAATAAAAAGATGCAACACAAAACGGATTCTTAGAAAGTTTTGAACCTTAAACGAAATAACTCTAGTTAAAGTCGACTGGGTGTGCTTTTGATGCAAGAACTTCACAAAATCAAAGTCAGTTTACGGCAACTATTAAATCATTCCCCGTAATTAAAACACGCGGCGATCAGTATGACTTAGACGAGATTATGTACATCGGTTGAATTCATTGTTCTTATTCATCTCTCAGTAAAGCCAATCAACCACAACAGTTTTAAAGAAACCGACAGTTATTCGGAGGTTGATATATTTTTAGTATAAGTATGCACGTTCATTTTCGCAGAGCTTTGGGATTTCTGACACCAACATTTATCACGTTATTGGTGTTAGGTCCCGATAAACATAATGAATGATAACTTTTGGGATTCATTTGTGGACCAATACTATGCGTATATATTTATCGTATTATTGTTAGATAACTAAACTATTCATATTCATGTCCATCTTATTATGAGCTTTTTTGACGTATGAACCATTGCTATACGATCTACCATTCTTGGATTATGCCCTGTCTATTGATTACTACCTCTCAAACTCACAGCCACTTTGGGCTAAATCTTGTGCAAATGTCGTTTCCTATTTTATGGTACGTTGTGGTCTGCCTGGTTGGTATATAGACCCAGTATGCTTGAAATAAAGAATTCATATAGCAGAGGCTGATATTGGTGTTCTGGACTCGACTGGATGGGCTAGGCGGGAAGCACGAATAATCAGGACTCTAGACTACTTGCACGTGTTTTACGCGTCATTGATCTGGTCGACAATCCACTGCTCTCTAATTGATGGTATCGTTACGTTATACATTAACAGGGCACACAGGCCACAAGTTATAACAAGTGGTCGGTCGTCTGGTTGGTTGCGATGAAATTCGTAAGATTATATCGTAATGAAGTGTCAGGAGGACAAGATATACAAGTCAATCAATAACACTAAATAAGTAAGCATGAATGTGTTGAAATAAGTAAATACGTCTATGTATTAAATAATAAAATCGTGAAATATAGGTTAACAAGGAGATCAAGTATTCCGCAGAATAAGATGAGGGCAAAATCCTAATCAAAAGACATACTGTTCTATTTATCCATTCTTGTGTTCAACTGCTATTTCCAGTGAGAATTTAATCCGCGATTATTATTTTACTTCTTTGAATGGTTCATGCGGTTGCGGACGGAATGGAAGCTTTGTAAAATTATGGTTTGCTTCGTTATTAGTGCTACTTTAATAACAGTAGCAGTGGTCTACCGATATGTTCGTGCAAAGATCTAGGCATATTCAACAATTAAAGAGAAATATCAATAAATTATGGTGAGATAATGAAGTCAATCCTTAAGGATATATGAAGTTACGTTATAATGAACTCTTCGGCAGTTCCTTAGACCACCTCAATCAGTAGAAAATTATAAAACTCTACCGCTTATAAAAAGTAGGAGGCTTTTCTAAAGCCCAAGTTTCTGTGTTTTACCCCCACTTTGAGTAATCCCACTAGGTTGCGAGTTGGAATTAAAGTTAAGTGTGTATTTCAGAGGACGCCTCAAGTCAAGATAAGATCGCATCTGACTTTTCTATGGTCCATTGAGCAACGATCCAGTGGTTTCATGCATTCTATAAAACTTTTGGAGTTGGGCATTCGAACAGATTTAGTGTTTTGCTTTTGGAAATGTTTCAAAGTGTTCTTATCTTTCTGGGGTGAAGGAGAAAACATTATATTTCGGTATTTTAAATGGAGCGTAATAAAACCAGGTAACATTTATGCTGTCTAAACGGTAAAATGTTTACCCCGTGGTCGCTGATGTGAGGTTTCCTCTAAAGACATTCTCATTACAGTCACTTTAAGTCTTTATATCATAGGGGCCACGACTTCAATCCTTTTCCACCTGGGAAACCTTCCAAGAGAAATCACCTAAGTTGTATGTTAGCCTACAACATGTTCCATTCAGATAATTTTGAATTTTGATGTGTTGTAAGTACGTTAGTTGTTATTACCCAATTATAAAGTTCAGTTAGATCATCCTGGAGTGCCAGATTATCATACTGCTTACAAACTCCTCCCCAAAGTTTAACGTCTCGAGAGAAAAACTATAACTGAGGGCACTTGGAGAGGGGAGTCGTAATAGAATATTGAGCCCTGAGATCACAACAGGATATTCCCTTAGAAAACGTAAAGTTTATCCTGATGTTAAAAAGTCGATCATCAAGATATGGCCCAAAACAATTTATAAAAAGTGACTTGTTACCTATCGGTTTCAGTCTAATTATGAGACTTGCATGATTGGCGTTATAGACATATCATATACGCATATCAGATCCACTCTCCTACTGCTTTTGAGGATCGCAGAGACATATCTTCTACATTCAGTAGATTAATAATAATGAAGTGGCCCTACCCAAAACCAATCTGTCGTAGTGAAAAAATTTGCAGATAACAAATAGTCACGTAGGTCGTCACACACCAGAAATTCCATAATCATTAAAAGTATTAAAAGAAGTTCTATAAGTCAACAGCATGAAGATCTATTGCATCGGTCTCAGTTGAAAGTCAGTGTGGTGACTGACAGCTTCCGATTACCTGGGACTGCATATTGGGTCACTGAAGTAGAGGACATCACAAAAAAGAGGCGTTGCCAAGATTAAAGCTGCAGTGCTGAGCTTCTGTCAATCTTCGTTGGTTTTGATGGTTGGTCCACCATTAATGGTGACGTCAGCAACTAGTTTCCCAAGTTGTTTTCGTAAAGCCTTGGTAGGTTGCCAATTTCTGGGTTTTTTACGGTTTTGCTGAATCTGTGACCTAGAAACTGGCATATTGTCATGATCTGGTCTGCATACAATCGATCCTTACGGAATTCAACCTATGATCTCGAATTTGGGCGTCTACTGAATCTTTCGTCCATTTCAACAGCACTCTGTTGAAACTTTATCGGTACTGATAGTGATGTGATGTCTCTGTAGTTATCACACTTGCCGATATCTCCTCTCTTTGGTATCTTAATAAGTTAACCTTCTTTCCAGTCTTTCTGTACTTGCAGTTTATCCGTCCCACTATAAAGATCGTCCTCGAGATATTCTTGCAGCCTGACCCAAACGATTTGTGAATAAATTCCGCTACTTTCAACACAATTCGGGATCCCGTTTATAATTAGGTTACAAGACAAATAAAGGTTTTCATTGAACATTGTGTTTTACCGTAGCAAGTCAGTGGAAACGGAAATAAGAGTAATGTAACTATACAAAGTATAACTTATAGGTGTGGCGTAGAAAGTATAACTTCTGTAACCCCCAGAACCCTTGATTGTGCTCTTAAATGGGCCCCGATATAGAGGTTATCCACCCACCGAGCGAAATAGCAGAAGACATAGCAAATCGGTAACCAAGTAGTGCTAATAATTAATTAAAATGCACATAAAAATTGAAATATTTAGCGCCTGAATGGTTGATTAACAAGTTTGCCAGTCAAAAAACAGCCAAAATGGAATTTAGATCACTTAAATTTTCTCGAAAGGCAAGTGTCAGTTTACATGTAAGTTTACTCAGATGAGTGATCAGAGTTTACAACACAAGGTTCAAATAAGCAATAAGTGTGGCTCTTATAACTTGTCCGTAATAAATTCGATCATTCAGGCAACAACAGTCAAGAATATCGTCACTTAATTTGGCAACCACTGAACTACACTGTCCAAGACAAAATCAAGACAGTCAGTAAGACGCCATGTGGTAGCAATAGTAGGACTTAAAACTAAAATTGAGGACAGAATGAATGTATTTAGTCGAATATGGGTCAAAAGACGCTATAAATTTACAGATAAATTTGTCGAAAATTCTAACTCTATATCTAAGTAAAGATAGCAGTTTGTCATCACACAAATGTAATGTGGAGGCGACTTTATGTACATTCGCATGAAAAACATACAAATAAGAACTTACAGTTAGAGTGCGACGTTGGAATATATAAAATAACAACAGAATTTATAGGCTGAGCGGATAGATAAGTGGGTGATACACTTAAGGACTCTTCTGAGAAACAAGCCATGAAACTATCTCATTCAGATGCAATCTCTGTTGTAGGATGTAGGTTGTCAGTTATCTCTTGATTTCGGTCGAGAACAATTGATCATTCGACCCCACCTGATTCTTACGGAGGAATTAACTGGAGTAGTATAGAAAAGAGATGACTCAAAATGCTGGTAATTGCTTTCATGCTGATTAATCAGTTGTACATTTGGCTCTTGATAACTTTCGAAGGAACATCTGAAGCAGTTTCAAAAAGCGAGAACTCGTAAACATTTTAGAAGCTATATGTTATGCTGATTCTGTAAACGAATCAAAATCTTATGCATACCAATCATCATTTACTTCTGATTCTCATCAGCAGGAAATCTTTGGTCGGCGTTTTCTAATTCTGTCCAATCTGAGCTATCTTCAACTGTATCTTTTATTGCTGCCCGTTTTACTAATATAAGTCTCAATCCTGAAGGGTACTATATTCACGACCTCTTAAACAGGATACTCTTTGGGTAAGATCTTATGTCATAATTAAACTGTCGTAAACCGCAACATGTCATAAGGAAGAGAGTTGAAGCAAACAATCTGGTCTACACTGACTCGGTGGTTAGACTTTGACAAGGAAGTCACTTTGAGTACACCACAAAGCCATCCAAATGGTCTTTGAATCTGTTACACAACTGCTTGGAGCTTGATCAACGAGCAGTCGAAGCTAGATGTACAGATAGGCTCTGCCAAGCAAGATGCCATCGCTGTTAAAGAAACTAGGCTGACACAGTCTGTAGGCAGTAGAGAACTTGATCTTGAACTTTTACATTCGCAAGATCCGATAGAATCCAGAAGCTTACAAATGAGCAGCTCATTAGAAATACTGTTCCATTTGTCGTTATTGATAAAATATCCCGCAAGAATTGGACATGCGAATTGGTATATCGCTGCTTGAAGTGCAAATGAGAAGAGCTACCGATTGATTTTCTTTATCTCAGTTCAAATTGTCAGGTGAATGAGGTCTTGCTAGACGGTTTCAACTCTTGGTCATTGAGTGGTCGATGTTTGATCCTAGGAGACCTCAATGTACACCCACAGTACGTTTATTATTGGTTCGTCATGAGGGTGACATCTCAACGATCCATTATATACCACCTCTAGGTAAAAGTGACCATTCATTTCCAGTCCTTAATTTTAGTATATTTTTCAGTAACGAGGATGCCTCAGCCAAAGCCCTAAAAAATGTCTGGAAAACAAATATACATGATATTATATATTCAGCATCCTCATTAGACTGGACCATAAAACCAGAGTCCCCCATTGAATGGGCTTCGAATATGTTGGAAATTTGTACATACAAGTTACTGCACGGTGCACCCCACACCAAGGATTCCGAGACACTCCCCACTGTGTTTGAGTAATGAGGTTTGAACCCATCTTTGTAAGAGAAGAGGAATGTAAGGGATTTAAGTTACTGGATACTGATGAGCTAAAATCTCAATATCGAGAAGCCCAAAATGTTTGTTCCTTATTCCTCAGAAGGCACAGAAGTTTGTATGAAGTAACCCTTGTTAAGAGGTCGATAGAGCACTTTAATCGCCCACACATGTACACAAGCCAAAGGACTAAGAGAAGAGGTGACATACTAGCCTTATGAGGAGACAACAGTACTGCACCTGTAGTGGAGGACGACTATGGTAGAACCCGAGTATTCGCAAATTATTTTAGCATTGTATGTACCGTAGAAATGCCCTATCATTTAGTTCATATAGACCTTCCTCACACACTCTGGACAATGTGACCATTACAGAGCTCTCTGTCATTGGTCTGCCAAGCTTGATGTAGGCAAATTGATGGGACCCGATGAAATGTATCGTAGGTTTTCAAAGGGATTAATAAACTTTGTTGCGAATCCCTTAAGGGTATGCTTTGATCTATCTGTAACCCTAGGTCAAATACTAAAAGACTAAAAAAATGCCATGTAACGACCGAAATACAAATATTCGGTTCAAACGCACAAATAACGAACCAAAGTCTATTCAACTAGAGCAGACTACGTTCTTCTGTGTAGCGTACGAAGCGTTTTGAGTGACTCGTGTTAAATTATATCAAAACATAAACTCTGTGTTCGAATTTAAACGGTTCCAATTAAATATAGGAAATAAATTATATCAAAAGTACGAAATCCCTCAGACGGTACGACCTGTGCTATACAGTCAAGGATTTTTCTAACACAAACTGACGTATTTAACAGCAAATTAACTGTTAGTAATCCAGAGTTTGATACCTGAGAGTCAATAGATATATTCCCGACAAGATGGGGTCAGATATCTATCTGACAAGATTCCAGGAACCTTTCCAGGCAGAATCAGTTGTGAACTACGCCGTGACCTAGAGTTTCGTTGGACGCGACCTTATAAGCAATAGTCTGACAACATGTAACAGAAAATAGGCAACCAGGGGCAAACAACTAAAATCTCGACGAGGAAAATTGAACAACAGTGTGTGGTTAACAAGAGGCCTTAATAAAGATTACAATAGAAGGCAAGAAGAGACAAATAATTGACAGTGCTGTCACACAAAGTGTACTGCAGTAATTTTCAGTGTTTTTCTGTTACACTGGACACGAAAACCACTCCAACTAAGTAAGTGTACCTCTCCTTACATTCAGTCATGTCTCTCCTAGCTAGCTACTCTTTGTCAGCGAGAAGCACAGGACTTGCAAAAATACCTCTGTACACTTATGAACCTAAAGCACAATATAGAGTTATTCAGCTACCACCAGAAGATGAAGCTTTCGCACATCCTTTATCACACACCTTTCCTATGTACCATCACTGTTCTTATTAGGCCATCTTCATCTATCTCGCATTTATCAAGCCGTCCGATTGGCTATGAAGCGGGAATGGTAGCGTCGTTAGTCACAAACACCATTTCACCTTCCTTAAGTTTCTATGTTCGTGAAACCACTTCAGTCTCACTTGCAGCATCTGGATGTACTCTTCCATCCATCGACTCCAAAAAAGATTAGCTGGACAAATAAGCTGTCTCCATCGCTTCGAATACCTATCCGCAATATTCTGCCTCACTTCTAAACTATCAAAATCCTTTGGTAGTAGCAGAGGATTCGGTGTGAGCGCTAAGTCCTCCATTTCATCCGGTGTCACAGGGAGGATGTGGTGGTTAGTAAAAATTCCTTCTAACTCCTAACTTTAAAACGGATACGAGGCGTAAACCCAAGAACTATGGACCTGTAAGTCTAGCATACGCATTCCTTATAAATTTTATAGAAGATTATTCGGAAAAAGTTGTAAAAATTTCCACGTGAAATTTCATACAATTGGTTCTATTATTGATTGCGAATATAGCCAGAGAACATTGATTCAGAATTACACGGCAACATTTTATTTCCTGGTTTATCATCAGCTGCTGACAACCATATCTATCTCCCGACCTCATTTGATTAATGTATCACTTACTACTTCTGTTGTCTGAATTTTTGCAAGTCCTGTGCTTCTCGCTGACAAAGAGTAGCTAGCTAGGAGAGACATGACTGAATGTAAGGAGAGGTACACTTACTTAGTTGGAGTGGTTTTCGTGTCCAGTGTAACAGAAAAACACTGAAAATTACTGCAGTACACTTTGTGTGACAGCACTGTCAATTATTTGTCTCTTCTTGCCTTCTATTGTAATCTTTATTAAGGCCTCTTGTTAACCACACACTGTTGTTCAATTTTCCTCGTCGAGATTTTAGTTGTTTGCCCCTGGTTGCCTATTTTCTGTTACATGTTGTCAGACTATTGCTTATAAGGTCGCGTCCAACGAAACTCTAGGTCACGGCGTAGTTCACAACTGATTCTGCCTGGAAAGGTTCCTGGAATCTTGTCAGATAGATATCTGACCCCATCTTGTCGGGAATATATCTGTTGACTCTCAGGTATCAAACTCTGGATTACTAACAGTTAATTTGCTGTTAAATACGTCAGTTTGTGTTAGAAAAATCCTTGACTGTATAGCACAGGTCGTACCGTCTGAGGGATTTCGTACTTTTGATATAATTTATTTCCTATATTTAATTGGAACCGTTTAAATTCGAACACAGAGTTTATGTTTTGATATAATTTAACACGAGTCACTCAAAAACGCTTCGTACGCTACACAGAAGAACGTAGTCTGCTCTAGTTGAATAGACTTTGGTTCGTTATTTGTGCGTTTGAACCGAATATTTGTATTTCGGTCGTTACATGGCATTTTTTTAGTCTTTTAGTATTTGACCTAGGGTTACAGATAGATCAAAGCATACCCTTAAGGGATTCGCAACAAAGTTTATTAATCCCTTTGAAAACCTACGATACATTTCATCGGGTCCCATCAATTTGCCTACATCAAGCTTGGCAGACCAATGACAGAGAGCTCTGTAATGGTCACATTGTCCAGAGTGTGTGAGGAAGGTCTATATGAACTAAATGATAGGGCATTTCTACGGTACATACAATGCTAAAATAATTTGCGAATACTCGGGCTCTACCATAGTCGTCCTCCACTACAGGTGCAGTACTGTTGTCTCCTCATAAGGCTAGTATGTCACCTCTTCTCTTAGTCCTTTGGCTTGTGTACATGTGTGGGCGATTAAAGTGCTCTATCGACCTCTTAACAAGGGTTACTTCATACAAACTTCTGTGCCTTCTGAGGATTAAGGAACAAACATTTTGGGCTTCTCGATATGAGATTTTAGCTCATCAGTATCCAGTAACTTAAATCCCTTACATTCCTCTTCTCTTACAAAGATGGGTTCAAACCTCATTACTCAAACACAGTGGGGAGTGTCTCGGAATCCTTGGTGTGGGGTGCACCGTGCAGTAACTTGTATGTACAAATTTCCAACATATTCGAAGCCCATTCAATGGGGGACTCTGGTTTTATGGTCCAGTCTAATGAGGATGCTGAATATATAATATCATGTATATTTGTTTTCCAGACATTTTTTCCGGCTTTGGCTGAGGCATCCTCGTTACTGAAAAATATACTAAAATTAAGGACTGGAAATGAATGGTCACTTTTACCTAGAGGTGGTATATAATGGATCGTTGAGATGTCACCCTCATGACGAACCAATAATAAACGTACTGTGGGTGTACATTGAGGTCTCCTAGGATCAAACATCGACCACTCAATGACCAAGAGTTGAAACCGTCTAGCAAGACCTCATTCACCTGACAATTTGAACTGAGATAAAGAAAATCAATCGGTAGCTCTTCTCATTTGCACTTCAAGCAGCGATATACCAATTCGCATGTCCAATTCTTGCGGGATATTTTATCAATAACGACAAATGGAACAGTATTTCTAATGAGCTGCTCATTTGTAAGCTTCTGGATTCTATCGGATCTTGCGAATGTAAAAGTTCAAGATCAAGTTCTCTACTGCCTACAGACTGTGTCAGCCTAGTTTCTTTAACAGCGATGGCATCTTGCTTGGCAGAGCCTATCTGTACATCTAGCTTCGACTGCTCGTTGATCAAGCTCCAAGCCTTAAAGAGAGCCTCAACCTTCCTCTTAGTCTGCAGGACATAAACGACAGTATGCTCTAAGAACGGGAATTCCAAACCATTCATAATTGAGCTAATGACGGTCACAGCGCTCACTCGGGGGGCTCCAAGAACGAAAATTACCCATGAATCCTTCATGTAATGTCCTGCAACACTGGCAACGTAGAGGATGTTCTGCCAGCAAGTCACCGGCTGGAATCAGAAGGGAACGTAAGAATGATGCCTGGTATACTATATTCCGATCACAATGTCATCAGAAACATCCCTAACGAGTTTCGCGAGACTCGCTTTAGCGAAAAAGTACCATTGTGTGAGGTTTCTCAAAAAACACTGATCTTAACTACGTAGACTTTGATATTCTTGAGTGGAAATTCACAACACAGCCCTGAAAGCTCAAGAACATATTTACTCAACAAGGGGTGCAACCAGTCAAGAATGGGGATTTTACACTCCAGCTAGTGAAGACAACATTCTCATCCACCCGTATGGCGGGTGCCAATAGACTTCTGTTGCCTTCTGTTGATCTGGCGGCCTGCTTGAATATCTGGGCTACCTGTTTCTGCCATCTGATTATTTCAACAAGTTATCTGTTTTTCATTTGTTTTAATTTATAATTATGTCCATTAATCGCATAACCTATTCAGGCGCTTTTATGAAAAGCCTACGACCTTTCGCTGCACAAGTTACGAAAAAGTACTATAAAAGGCATCGTGGTGGTTGGCAATATGCGTTAAAGAGAATGAACATTAATCGTATGTCGATTCCCGAGCTACTAAATTCTAACTGCCGATCACTAATCAACAAAGTGGACTATCTGCAATTCCTGCTTAGTCAAAATACGTATCGTAATTGTGGTGTCATCACAGTTCAAGAATCTTGGTTGAATGATTTACAGGATGACTGCCTTGTATCACTACGTGATTTCAAAATTTATCGTCAGGATCGATCGAACAATAAAAAGAGGTGTGGTGGCGGTGTAGCTACGTTTGTAAACATAAACTGGTGTCGATCTTCGTTTGTGTGTTTTAAGTTTTCAAATGATTTTATCGACTGTCTAACTCTAAGATGTCGTCCAAAACATCTGAATAAATACAAATATGTTTACGTGACCAATATCTACGTGACTCCAGATTGCACATCATCTGCACTATCTGTTTTTGCTGATGAATTCACTGAGTTCGCTGTTACTGCCTTCAGTGATTCACTTTCAGTTGTATGTGGTGATTTCAATTCATGTGACTGTAGCTTCCTTACGTCACTAGGTCACCAAAATGCAGTAGATTTTCCTACCCGTCTGGATGCTCATCTAGACTTCGTCTTCATTAATGATGTGGGTATATATGCGACTCGTAAACGTGCTCCATTGTCTAGCTCAGATCACTGTATAATTCGTGTTCTACCTAAAGTATATGGAAAGCATGGGAAGAGTACACTCCTACGTAAAACCAGAAAAGTCAAATATAGGAATTACACAGAAGAAAATATCCTAAATCTGAAAAACATGTTTCATACGACTAACTGGGAATTATTTACAGATGACTCACTCGAAAACACTACTGATGTTATCACTTGTTACCTTAAATTCTGTTTTGATATTTGTTGTCCCACCGAAACCATTTTTGTAAGTTTTGATCGACTTACATCTTCACAACTAAAACGACTACGAAGGATGAAAGAAAGCATGTACAAGGAGAAGAACTCAAATGAAGTTCGTAAACTAAATGGTCTGATAAACCTAGAGATTAGACGTCTCAACTGTATGTTTACTCAAAAGCTCTTATCTTGCAAAAACTCTCCAAGTATGTGGAAATTCTTTAAAGAACTTACAGGTGACAGAAAGTTTAGAATTGATAACCAGCTGAATGTTTGTGACTTAAATAAGTCTTTTGTACGTCAGTCATCTGATGTGATGCTCCCTCTATCCACGGGTTTAAAAACTAGCTGTGTTCCTACTTTCACTGAAACTGATGTACGAGGATGTCTCCAGTCGCTTAATTCATCTCGATGTTTGGGACCTGATGGTATCCCAAACATCCTTTTTAAAAAATGTGCTGACGTTCTGTGTCATCCGTTCACAATTATATTTAACAGATCCTTCTCATCTAATCTCATACCGAAAATGTGGAGAAAGATGAAGATAATTCCTGTACCCAAGAAAGCATTTGGTGATAAGAATGTAAAATTTAGACCTATTGCAATAACTTCACCCTTCCTCAAAACCATGGAAAAATTATTAATACTTCCACTTCAGCCTGCGATAAAAGAGCATACTGACCCATACCAGTTTGCATACAGGCGCAAAAGAAGCACTTTAGATGCTGTTGCAGTTCTGCATCACAACATAGTGTTCAACTTAGAAAAGGGTAAGAAGTATGTTCGATGTGCTTTTCTGGACTATACTTCAGCTTTTGACTCTATACCAAGACAACGATTACTTAACAAGTTAATCAGCGTCAACACTGACAGCTGGATAACCAACTGGCTATGTTCCTACCTCTCTGGAAGGGAACAATACACTGTGTTTGGAGGAAAGAGTTCAGAGTCTCTACTGTCTCATGAAGGTGTACCACAAGGAGCTGTTCTTTCACCTCTTCTATTCTCTTTTTTTCTGCATGATCTGCCATCTTCCACAGAAAACACTTTTGTGAAGTATGCGGATGACCTCACTGTATGTATGCCTATATCTTCCTCTTTACATCCCATAGAAATGAATGAGTTTTTGTCTCGTATTGATTGTTGGTCTGTTGGTAATGGTCTCATACTTAATCCGTCTAAATGTCAAGCTGTTAACTTTAGTATGAGACATGAACGGAATATAAACACTATTTTGAGATCCCATAGTGCTTGTACCATCGGAGACTCTTTGATAAACTCAGTGTCGAAGGTCAATTATCTTGGTGTCACCTTTTCCTCTGATCTGTCTTGGTCTTCCCACGTTTTATCGTTATCGAAGAAGGTTTTCCGTCTGACCTACTACATAAAGAGATTGCATGCTCTTGGAATTACTCGTCATTTACTCTTACAATTTGTCAATTCTTGCATATTACCTATTATTCTTTACTGTTCTCCATTATTCTTTCCCGGGCTTTTGAGAAAAGACTTTGCTGTATTGCGAAGAGTGCTGAAGGCAGTTAGCAAGACGTGTGGTGAATCTTTCGAGGTCATAATTAATATGGTTGTGGATAGACATTTAAAATCATGCAAACTCCTGGCAGGTGTTATTTTATCAGATACTAGCCATCCCCTTCACTCTTATCTTTCTCCTTGTATATCTTCTGGTAGAACGAGACGTAATTACATTAAAATCCTTGCACGCAAGGAAAAGTATAAAAGTTCTATAATACCTTACCTAGCAAATATACTCTGTGACGAACAGGTTGTTAGAATTAACCTAGTCAATAACTTACATTCTTAACATGTCTTTAATTTTAAAAGTTTGTAGTTTTTTTGTTTTGTTTTTATATTTCTTTTTGTATTTTCTACTGCCTTTTTGTTCGTTGTTCAGTAAGTAACTTGTTGAAATACCCTGTGCTGAGAATTCTATATTGTACCAAAATATAATATTGAATAGAGCCATTAATAATAATAATAATAAACTGGGATCCACATGCACCTGGACAGGCCACATGATGTAAGGTATAAGAACAAAAGCAAGTTGATAATAATATATTTATGCAATGGCAGGTACACGTCATTTTTACAGGCATGATCTACAAATTACAATATTTATTGTTTCACAGTATGCATTTTGAATAAACATATAAGCTGGGACTGACTATTCAACTTGTGGACTGTCAAGATCATGGAAAAAATATAGAGGGAACAGGGGTAACCAACTGGGAAATTTCTACGTGGTTACGTTACTTGCCCATTCAAATAAAGTTCATAAAGATTAACATGACGAAAAAGCTCACGCGTTTCAAATTGAAAGCATAAACTGCCTATATATGAACGCCGTAAGTTTAGCCGATAAAATGGATGAGTTGCATGAACCAAGTAAGATTATTAATACTCATCTGAAGAGAATATCTGAAACATGGCTATCTTCCAAAGTTACAGACCAGGAGCAAGTAATACACAACATGTCTTTGGTTCACAACAACAGAAAAAACAGGAATGGAGGTGGAGTAGCCCTGTACATTGATCTTGCTTGGTAGCACATCAATTGAAAACCGAAGAGTTTATCAAACTTGATGAATCAGTTTGGTGCTCAGTACTATCGTTTAACAGCCCGAGATGTCTAGTTAGGGTAATCTACAGAAAGCCCAGTGGGATTATACCGCTCTACGCGTCCCGAACGCACTTATATCCTGATTTTGGTAGAATTTAACCTTCTTAAACTCAACCACGCTGAACATACTTATACTGGTGCTGACAACTCTACTGAAGCTCGGTTATTCAAAGTCACTGAAGATCTGGGGTTACTCGAGAATGTCAAGTCAGAAACGCCATCGCTCTTAGACTGCGTATTTACAAACGAGGAATTCCTAATTAACAACTCTTCTGGGTAAAAGTGGTCAAGCCGTCATAGTCTTCAGTCTTATCAGAAAAACTGATCTCATACATTCTACGAACAACAGGCGTTGGAATTTCAAATGGTTAGATGTTCCATCTTTACAGACAATCAACAACAGGTGGACTGGAAAGTTCACCCTCAACTTGATGTTGATGCTCTTTGGGATATCCCACTGTACACGATCATATGTGCTACAAAGCAGTCTGTTCCGCTAACGGTCCTTAAAATCGAAAAGCAACCTACAGTCATCAAGAACCGCACTCTACCAACAACAACGGCGACGCCGCTAACCTTCTAGTAAAACAATACTTTTGGACATTTCAACCGACTAGAACTAACTATATTGATAAAAGTTTCATCTACAACTCCAGAGGACTTTCAGAAACGGAAATGAGCACTGACTTGGTGTACGGGAAACTGCAGCACCCAAACAAAATACTTCTCCTGGTCTGGATATGAGGGAAGCAACTTCAATTTGGCAACACCACTTAGCGTGATTATTAGGTTTGGAGCTTCACGATTTCACTTAATCGGCGAACGAGAACAAGACTCACTGACCAAAGACCAGTAATCCAGCTATTGACGCGTCCCAGCCCCGCTATCTAGAAGGAGAAGTCCAAGCTTGGTATGGAAAATTTATTCTGCAAACAGCCAGAAAACGAGCAAGCCCACAAACACAATTTAAAACGTATATATACAAATATATGTAATCGATATTTTCATAGTAAAATGTTTATAAACATGACTCATTAAGTTCATCAATCGACAGGCATTCAAATATTTAATCGGTAATTTCGTTAATTGACTGCTATTTAATCATTTAATCGATAAGTTCATCAACTGACTTCCATTCAAATATTTAAACATTTAATCGATATGATAAAATTACAAATATGAATTTTGGGAGATATACCGTCCCCAACAGTGATGCTCCCACATTCATTAGGCCGAGGAGTATTACTGGAAAATCGGAAGCTGGCTCACATCACACTAATTTTCAAAGGAGGTCGATGCAGAGAAAGTTCAGGCCACCAACCGGTAGCACTTTTCTCTATATCCTCGAAACTTATGGAGTTCCTGATATGTGACGGTATACAAGACTATTCGCTACCTATAAACTTCTTTTTACTCGAACAGCACGGTTTCAGAGAAGGTCACTCTTGTATAACTAACCTACTGGCCGTGTAGGACAGATGGACAACCATCCTTGGTCTCAGGGCGAAGGTAGATGACATATGTCTTGACTTTTCAAAAGGCTTTGATAGGGGCAACCACATGTGTCTTATCGCCAGGCTCAAAGGATTAGGTATCAAATCACCTCTGACTGATTGGTTCACTTCACATCTAAAAATGTGAAACTCTGGAGAAAAGTATGCAACGAAGAGGATAAACCGGTACTTCAGGTGGATTTGACTTCTTTAACAAGTCAAAATATAAAGTAGTCCATGTTTTAGACTACGAAAACAACTTAGGTAACTCCTCTCTAGAGGTATCCCGAGTTTAAAAAGATCTAAGAGTGTTGATACCCTACGATTTGAAGCCTTTCGAGCAAACTCTGCATTGGTAACGTTGAAGGGTATTTTCGGCCAGTTCGATGGGAGAACGTTCCACACAATTTTCAGCAGTTCTATTCATTTCCATTTAAAGTGCGGAAACATAGTGTTTCCCCCTCGCTCCAAAAGAATAAGGACACACTGGGACGTATCCAACGACCAGCCATGAAACCAGCTCAGGATCTCAAATTCAATTCTTATGGAAAACGCCTCCAATCACTGAACCCCCACTCACTAGTGTACAGGCTTCTTTGAGGTGACATTCTAATGACTTATAGTATGCTAAACAATTCTGAGCATCCCCTTCAGTACCACTTAAGCCTAGTCCCAATACAAACCTTAGGGGTAACACCTAGAAACTGAAGACGCAACATGGAAGAACGGTAAGTATGCGCATCTCATGCTCCTTTAGGGTAGTCAAATGCTAGGATTCGTTTCCAGACGAACTAGTTCAAGCTACTTCTCGAGAACTCTCCGAGAGAAAACTTGACATATTCTTAAGGATCAAGGACAGTATCTCACTATAATTTACCGAATTCCCTTCTCTTTTACCGTTAAATATTCCTAGGGTCTTGCCTGGAGGCATCGGTGATTCACTGCTACTAGATATGGAAGCCCATTAAACGAAAGATTCTTCTATTCCGTCCAGAACCATTTGAACTATTTGAAACACTTGATGTCAAGATATGAAAAGCGGTAAAAAAATGCAGGTGATGGTTAAGAGATTCAAAATGACCCGAAGAAATTATCCGAACGACCTAGAATTCAGCAGTTGCCAAGTGAGAGACCACCATTGACACTAAGATATTGCCTATTGTATCTTTTGGCGGAAAATTCGTTCTGTGTTCAAGGTATGTATGTATAGAAATATCCCTATAAAAGCCACTGTTCCTTTGATGTTTTGTTCTGGCGTCCAGTCAAGCCATAATCAAGCTAAATCTTATATGCTGTTAGAAGTTTAAGCCGTCTGGCAAATGTGAGTAACTGAATGTTTTATTTACGGATATTCTGGTCCAGTGAAGGTGGAAGTCTTTAACGATGAGTACTGTCTACCTCGTGGATAAACTGGAAACCCACTCAAAAATGTTGGTATGTAGTAGCGCTAGTAAGCTATTAGTCCATAGATTTGACGTTTCTAAAATATGCTTAGATATTTCTGTAGTGCTTTCGCTCATATTTTTTAATGCTTTTGAGGCCTAAAACGGGCTTCAATCTAATATTCGTTACAATGGTGCACAAACCATATGATCTTTTTCTTTGTGGAACACATTCACATAGCAATTAAGAATAGAAAGTCAGAACTGTGTGAGACTATAATTTGTGGACAACCTGTAAGTGTCTCTAATAAGACCTTGAGAATGTCCATCTGCATGCTGCGGTTAAATGAGGGTTATAAACCAGTGTGAGGAATTAGGATCAATATTTACAGTTGATAGATAGGGTTAGGAATTAGATTTAGGGTTTTTTCACGAACTTACATCAGCTATAATGAAAAAACTCTGTTTAGCCACATGAATAAATTAGTTTCGCGCCAAAATTCAAGACCTGTTACCGTAAATCTAATTGTTCCGTCCATAAATTATAGTCTCGTCTGATTCCGCTCTCATCTTTTCACTTTGAATGTTGATTTTGTTTCGTACTCATGATTTCTGCTCCTTAGAAGCGTAAATGGCTTGAGTCCACAAAGGCATGTTCATACTTTTAGTTTTAGAGGCGCAGTGTATGTTAATCACACTTTGATTAGTCTTTATGAGAGTTTACCTTGAAACCACTTCAAGATTCCACCAGCTAGGGATGGTGGAAAGACGGTTTGTGCAGAAAACCAAACTGTATTTTGTACTTTGAATATGTAATGTGGAACTCCATGATAATACTTCGTAGTACCTGGCACTTGTAAAACAGTTAGATTTGTCGTGCTACATTAACACAGTAAAATATAATTAGTAAGACAAGCCATAAAATAGAAGTAATGTGTCCATAATGGTGGAAAAGACGAGGTATGATGTGATTTCTCTCTAAACATCATTTTTTCCAAGAACTAAGTATTAATCAGTAGTTTAGCCTTCTGTTACCGGTTCAATTATTAAAAGCATATGTACTTATGCCTAATTTTCTTGTCGTCCTTACTTGATATGAGATGTGAGCAAAAAAAGAGGTACTCATCACAAGTCGAAAACGGTATGCTCTTACTGTTCCATGATTTCACAACTTGTTAAAAAATATCACGAGGTCATAAACGGGCTTTATCGTAAACTTCATTTGGTTTTGATAAGCCAAGCCCGTCCAAGCTCCCAAACATAGTAATGAGTAATACCAGAGAAGTGAGCCTTGCATAAATAGAAATTATCGCCTCAGTGATTTTCTAAGTCACACTAAAGTGGTCGTTACCCGGTCAATTATTTTTTTATCATATGTGACTGTATTTGTTTTCTACTATAAACACAAGTTAACGTATGGGAATTTAGTACCACAAAAGCAGGACGTCGGGTAATATTGTATTTATTCTAATGACTACGTATTTTCTTGGCTTGTGATAAAAAATATAGCTATCGTGCTGTTATAATGCCGCGAATCCCGCCTATTTTCAACAATCCTATTGTAAATCAAGACAATTTATGTAAAAACCTTGAAAATCTTAGGTTGTAATGCTTTGTATTTTACAGAAGTAATTGTTCCTACAATGGATCTCGTCAAAGCAGAAATCGCGAGGCAACGTGAGAAGCTAGTTAGCAGCGGATTGGTATGTATAAAAATCCTGGTTTTCGTCGTAATTTAGATGAAGTGTGATAAAAAGTTCTTTAAGCGTTCACTGTTAAAACAAAAGGAAGAAGAGGAATATTTCAGCAAATCCAAACGCATTAAAGAACAAGCGAATAACAATGAGGACTATAATTTTAGAATTAAAGTGTGTGTCCATTTCCGAGTGGATAATGTTTTTGATAGACAGAGGAGGAGGATCTCTTGTTGAAAAAGTTCGAAGAAAGAAGTCGGGAAGAAAGAGAAAAAGGGAAGCTTATGCCTCGTAAAGAAGTAATTTCGTGTGTTCTTCTGAAACTTCGTTTTTAGGTTATTCGTCTTCTAAGGGAACGTAATCAACCCATACGATTATTCGGTGAAAGTGACTATGACACTTTCCAACGGTTGAAAAGGGTTCAACTTTTAGAACCTGAATCAAAAGGATTGCGCAATGATCTAATTGCAGCATTAGATAAGGTAGTTTATTAGAACTCCTATTATTGTTGTTAGTTAGATGACGCTGAGGATGAAGAGTTTTACACCTCAGGTCGTGGAAAATCAGCTTCTGAATCTCAGTCCGTTGATAGCTCATCAACCTCTACCCTGGATGTAAAAACAAAAGAAAATGTATTAACAGAAGACGAACTTGAGAAGATAAAGATAGATTTAGCCTGTTATGTCACAATGAAAGAGGGTACTGCTACTGATGACGCAACGACTGCGGTTGTTACTATTAGTAAACTTGCCCCAGATATTGTATGTACCAATGATTTTGACGAGGGGTTTCATGATCAAGTGATCGATCACACCCTTCGCTATTTGAAGGTGAGCTTATCAACCTTTAATAACCGCATATTTGCCAAAATATTTTTATCAGTTTGAATTATGTTTTACTAGTGATAAATCCATTGTACTTTAAAAACCTAATTACAATGAATCCAATCTTATGGCATGCAGGGTATGGTGAAATGTCCAAGCGTAACCTTACCAGATCCCTTATTGTTTATGGTTTTGAGTTTTTATGACTCCTTTCCATGGTGAACATATGGTTGTGAATTATACCTTGTAGTGAATAAGTGAAAATCACTTTCGCCATGTTAATTCGTCGGCTACAATGTGCTTGAGATAGTGTTTCTTCGTGAACCAAATTGAGCATTATTCATATGTTGTTAGTTCAAATTCCAATGTTATTAAAAATAAGTGATAAATGAAAATATTGGTCAAAGTAAAAGGTCAGTTGTTGGAACTAATTATGAAGCGAAATTAATGAAAAACACTGAATTTATGGATGGCTCTTATTCACTCAAGACACCCCCGTCAAGATTTACTCCAAGTTTTCTGACTTCAAGTTTAAAAATGCGGTAAATGGCTTTTCGTTATCAAGTTAGTTTATCCAACCAGAACACAACACACACAAAACAAGCCCTTAGGTACCCTGAAGGTTTCAGTTGTAACAAAACAAAGCTTATGATCATATTACTGCTGATCAGATTATGTGATAAATACAGAGACCAAAAAATAGCTGACATACTGTTTTCGCTCTCCGAGATACAGCAGTGGCAAATATGTCAGATTTTATTGGTAATGTGGATTCAATATATGAAAGAAATAAAAGAAAACGAAGAAAAATACGAGGAAAGCTAGAATTGTTAATGTTTTACGAATGTCACCACAGAGGTAGCTGTCGTAACAGATAGATAACTGACCAGTATCCGAAGTCCCAAATTAATTGCATGTTCAATAACCTGCTGATTTCACTGCGTGAAAATCGTACGTTACACAATTTGTAGTCAGTTTCATCTTGTAAGTTTTTACATAAGAAAGTGTTTCATTACGCTCACAAAATGAAGAATAATGCAATTTTGATCGTGTGGTTAACTATTCAGTCTTTTTTATCTGTTATTTGTTTGAAGACTCATTGAATGTAACGAACGAGAAGACTCAAACTTGTAAATAAATATCACTCATATTATCATTCAAATAATCAGTTAGTGAATGTTCCATCGTTTTAAGCGTAGATTCGTGATTATAACACTTCAAAACTGTAAGTTATTACAGACAAACTGCTAACATGTATTCACAGGAGTAAAACGACTAGTCGGTGTTTAAATGATCTTTATATCATGAATATAGATTCTAATCTTGTTTAACATAAATATTCAGATGTTAGGGATTCTACAGGAGTTTATTTAATCTATGTAATTATTTATTTTACATTGATAGTATGCAGTCTCTAGTATTTCTTTTAGTTGCTCAAGTGTGGATGTCGCTTCAGTAAATGATTAATGAGTTTGATAACTAGTCGTTAATACCATGTGTCCTGTGTTTTCAACAATCATTATAGAAATAGTTTCTTCCCATTCTTCACAGCTTATCATGAAAAGTAAGCTGGTTAACTGTAGAAACTGATGGTATACAATACGATTGGATAGTGATTGACTATTATTCTTGTAATCATTCATAAAAGCATTTCAGGTTGAGATTTAGATTACAAATCGTTCTGATTATATGACGACAGTGAACCACCAGATCTGGGTCCAGGAGTAGCCTAAGTTTTATGGTTATGGATGTGACTGGGGAGTTTTTGCTGACTCAGTTGCACAAAAATAAATAACTTTTCCGCTCATTTCCATTTTGTTTGTGCCCTAATGCCTTTTGTTTTTGTAACTTCACGAACTGTTACAAGTTTAAATGTACAGTTGTAAGTTTTTGTGTCCTACCAAATAAATCTGTATCTTTCTGTCTTTTCCATTTATGTTAAGTCGTATATACCCGCCTGTTTTTTAGTAGTAAATTGCATTGTGTCTGGTTAAAGAAGACCCAACTGCATATAATTCGTTGCGAGTTCCTATTCTTGCTCAGTTACTAGATGCCATTTACTGGTCTACAACAATGATCATATGCCAAGCATTCCACGGTCAGTAAATACATATGCATGCTGAAGTCACTGGTTGTCTTAAATCTGTTTAAAAATTTAGTTTAGTTAAGTATGAGGATATCACTTTTAGCCGAATTAACCATATTTAGTAACAGTAAGATTTGGTTAATAACGAGTTGGTTCACAATGCGATCTTTTCTTGATTACAAAAGCAAGTGATAATCTCCCTATTCCTTATAATTTTTTTGTAAAGGATTATTTATACGAACTTTCTCATTTTTGCATAGTTATTCAATGACATGATAGTTTGTTACACTGCAAGCTGATTTTTTTTTCGGTTAGTTCCTCTTGTCAAAATGGGGTCATGCTTTGAATACTAGAACTAAAGAAGAAAAACTATCTTATTCTGGAAAAATGGCCAGTGCAACATATACCCAAACAGTAGAGTATATTAAACCACTTCTCCGTACACTTCAGAATAATGTAAGTCAATTCATTCATTAACAGTATCACATTCATTTTAGCGTTGCAAAGATGATATTTTGAATTCTTTGGTTAAAATCATGGTTTTGATGATTGATCGGAACTACCTAAAGGTTAGTTGGGCTGTCTTTCTGCTTTTTATGTTTTATGAAATAGATAGGCAATTATTAAGTGTTTTTTCTGGGTTGTGGTAAAATAAACTAATATCGGGTCGATATATCAGCATACTAGTGTTTTTCCTTCTTACTGAATAATCATTGATCTTGATCACACTAATTCCATAAAATAACTTTTACTCGATGTCATTATTTTATTTCCTCAGGTTTCATTCACTTGTATGATATTTCATCGCGACTGTTGCTGCTACCTTGACGTGGTGGTCGGGCTTGCCTATCATGATGACTCAACTGAGTTATACTGGCTAAAACGCATGTATCTTTAGGTCTTATCATGTCAGCCAGGTTGGTTGGAGAGCTGTAAGACTATAAGCAACAACTTAAGGTCCGAGGTTGAAGTCATACTGCTGACTGTGGAAGGATTTGACAGCAGTGAGGTGTTTACCTCGGACAACCGGAATCTCCAACACTGCTCTCTTCCCACAACGGAAGGAGGGGTTAGATAAGGTCGATTCTAGAAATGTTACACCTCACCTTAGCCCGCGGATTTCCGTCTCCGACAGTGAGGCTATTGGAAGTGCGGAGCTAACTCGCCACTAATTCAGCTTCTTTCTCAAATCCCTCAAGAATAAATGTCCTCCCACGATTTGTGCAATCGGGAAGTGACGACCACACTCATGCTTCTATCAGCATCCAAGATCATCTTGTTGACGATCGAATCGCTCTCTCACCTCTTAATAGTTCTTCCATCTCCATGACTAACCCTTTTGATTGATCTGTATCACCACGCGCCACCAGTGTTAGTGATTTGAGTTAACGAAATATTATTTCCAGTTTCTTGAAACCACGCTCGAAACTGCATGTTGGAGCTTTTAATGTTCGAACCTTGTGTCAGACAGGAACACAGGCTTGTTTAAATAGAACTCAAGAACCTCGCGTCATCGATATGTGCTGCGTTTCCAAAATGCGAATACAGGATCCACGTACAGTGTTATAACGGTAGGATTGCTCGTCTACACGGATGGGACGTTAATTTGCCTTAGACGAATATCTACACTAGATTCCCTCTCAGCGTCTGTTTTATAGGACTTTAACACAACTCAGACCAAGAACACGCGATAAGCCTGACTAGAACGCGAATATATTTCCATGCCAAAAACCGACAGCAATCCTTCATCAATCACAGTAATAATAAAGGTAATAGAATATATAACTCATCTAGTACCTGTCAGACTATCTACTAGTCTGACTAAGCAAACAACCAGTCATTAGCATCCTCGCCCACACATCATATGGTCATTCACTTGACCTCACCTTGCCAATATAAAGGACTGGCATGACTTACTCTTCGAGTATCTGGAGACCCCAATGCTACTTCCCATGGCTTCGTATGTGTAGATATGGCATTAAGTTCAAAAGCGGAACACGTTAAATGTAGGCCGATAAAAAACCTACGTAATGATCGTTAGCAGTGGTGAGTAGCGAATGCAGAAGAGATGGAAAAGTCGGCAGTGATAGGTAAAAGTAGACAACTGTTCAGACTTATGAAGGAAACGAGTATTTAGATGTGGTTGTTGGTGAAACTGTTTTGGAAAATATGGGACTATTATTCACTCTCAATTCAGGAGCTTGAACTGATGGTCGGAACTCTTTACGGAATAGTTTAACTGGCCTTCAACCACATCTCAGTTACTTCAGGATCGACTTGCGCCATCGTCTGAATGAGTGATAGGGACTGAAGTAGTTGAACACGTCAACCGCTTCACTTATCTTGGGAGTTTCATGAGTACTGATGGTCTGGTGTCTGACAAAATCTCGACATGGAGTGAGAAGGCTCGATTGGTTTTCTCCGACTTGCATCACATGTGGCGTAGGTGAGAGATCCGTCTTTCAAAAAGAGGGAAGTTTACTGCGCAGCAGTTTGCTCTGTTCTACTTAATGGATGTGAAACATGGCCATTAATATTAGAGGATATTCGTTGGTTACTGGTGTTCAATCGTAGGTGCCTACGAGGCATTGGTGGAGTATTTTGGGACCACGGAGTAAGCAATGCCTGGGTTAGGAATACAGTACTAGTTAAAGATGGGAAATCGATTGATGAGGCAGTAAATCTTTATCAACTGAGGTGGTTGGGATATGTGTCACGTATGCCCAACCACCTCTTACCTCGACAGGCGATATTTTCGATTGTAGGAGCATGCTGGAAGAAAGCTAGGGGCCACCCAAACAAAATCTGGTGTAACCACTGATACTGTTACTACCTCTACTATTCTGGGATTCGTCCTGACAGTCATAACTCCGTGTGCTAATGGGGTATGGCAACTTGAACCCGTGTAAACACGTACAAGTTCCACCTAGTGACTTACTGATTATGTTTTACAAGATGGTAGGAGACATCTATTTAACAGTAATCTGTTCCCAATATATATGGTACAGTTGAAACATTGTGTACAATTGAATTATTTTGATTGTGTAATGGTGAAGATTATCACATCATTCAAAACTTACAGCTTATTATTATGTACATTTTCATTTCATAAACTAATAATTGCCACATTAATACATTTGTATGGTTTTGAAATGACATTCATCATGATACGTTGACCCGTTCTTGCTTGTTAAAAATAATGATAATTATATTCACCTTATCACATACCATAAGTTTGGTCACAGTTAAGATTTCTTAGCTTATTGCGTGCAGTACTGCAACATAGTCTTCGCCTGTATTTGTTGAACTCGCAAATATTCGAGTAAATATGCAAAAGACGTTTTCAACGGTTTTCATCCTTCGATCGTATTTATCCACGTACTTTATGATCAGTTTAGGTCTTATGGAATTTTTTCATCGCATTCTATATTTGGCAGATGAGTTCCAGTGTATTCGGGCCTCGTCCCTACAAAGTACAGACAGTTAAAAAGTACCAACCACCGTGATGGTTTCGCCTGAATTCCACTGCATTTAGCTTCATGGTAGGTTGTAAGCTTTTTACAGGAGCGATTAGTTCCATTGGGTAGTTAAAATACATAATTATCTAGATAAATCTAAAACAAGAAAGTAGTTGTCTCTGATTTGATCAGGTTGCTAAAAAAACCTATAAAGCTTACTAACCTCATAATCCATGTACGATGGGTGTCTACTATTGTTAGTTTTCAGTGGTAACCAATGTTTTGATTTCTAGACAGACTATTCAGCCTATTATCCCCAATAATATACTTCATCTCTTTTTATCCTTTTAAAATATGTTTTATTTACGTTACCGTGTGTTGTTCATCACAGTATTAATCCAAATTATTCAACTAATCCCTATATATTTTCCAAAACCAGGCTGGGACGAATTTTTTCTATGAAGAGAAGAATGTCCGTATGATGATTATTACTCGGATTTATCTGTTTTCTTTTGTAGGCCAATGATGCTTATTTAGAATTAGCAATTGGTAATGCTCCTTGGCCGTTAGGTGTGACAAATCATGGTATTCACTCACGTACTGCGCAAGAAAAAATCTATGCCAAAAACGTAGCACACGTTCTGAACGATGAGACACAACGTAAATATATTCAAGCTATAAAAAGACTAATGACACAGTGCCAAAAGTTTTTCCCATCAGACCCTTCAAAATCTGTAAATTACATGGGCACTGTGGGGTAATTTACTATATTTCAAGTTCCACTCTTTCATTCAAAACACATTAGTGTACATAAACTGATTTTTTATTTAGTAAAGTTGTTTACTGCATGTAAATATTACTGGTATAAATTTTGGAGAAATCTTAATATTCCTGTTCAGACTACGTCACGTAGTTCTTCTATAACAGCTTTGATTACTTGAAAGTCTTTCATATTATGGTGCTATATATTGTTGATGGATAAGTAGACAGTTTTTATAAATCTGGAAGCTTGATATGATTATCCACCTAATTGCTCAAACTCCATTATGAAGAATTCGAAACATATAACTAGAAAAACCATTGTGTAGTGAAATTTAGAACCAATAGTATCCCGAGTAATCAGTCCATTTTATTTTCATTCTAGGCATTTGCAAGATAAAAATATATTTAACTTCTATTGCTGTGGTCAATCCACCATCACCATCACTAATTTCTCTATAACCTAGTTCTGAGCAAGATACCAGAGAGTTTTGTTTTACAAATACATTAAAAGAGTAATCCAGGTATGTAAACAGAAAAAAATGTTTCATTAACTGATCATTCTTCTAACTGAACGCTAGATTCGGTTCCTAAGCTCTTCTAGTAACCCCCAGGTTAATTCTACATAGCGACTTGACCACGAGAGAAAAGGCGCGAAATATGGAAGAAACACTTTGCTCCAAAGGTTTGTTTATGTACAGAAAATCTAAGGTATTTGTAGTATTTTATATGGCCTTGGGCTTCCGGAAGTTTCTGGAACGCTAATAAACATAGTAGCAGTATAGGTAATCATCCTCAACAATAAGAATGGCCTATGACGAGCTAGAACAGAATTTTCATGGAGCAAGAACAGGAAAAAGATCTTGACACACTACTGGGAACATTCATACAATCGTTGTAATGAGTATTACTGAAGTGACTGCCGTAACCTCTTTTAGTAGACACTCCAAAAATAACAAGATGGCAGTTAACTGAACATTGAACTTGGTTATTGTTGAGGAGACCCAGAAAAATCCTCGAGAAAAGCCAGGAAAGGCGCTGAAAACGCTGAGAAGCATCTTATCCAATCAGGGTTCAATAAAAGTTTTGCCGGAAATGTCTAGAACGTAGAAAGTCACATAGTGCGTTTCTGGCTGGATGATTACCTATACTGCTACTATGTTTATTAGCGTTTCAGAAACTTCCGGAAGCCCAAGGCCATATAAAATACAAATACCTTAGATTTTTTGTACATAAACAAACCTTTGGAGCAAAGTGTTTCTTCCATATTTCGCGCCTTTTCTCTCGTGATGAAGTCGCTGTGTAGAATTAACCTGGGGGGTTACTAGAAAAGCTTAGGGACTGAATCTAGAGTCCAATTTGAAGTTTTATCTCTTATTTCGAACTAGAAATATATCTTTTGATTAGGCAGTCCATGTTGATGTCATGTCCAGTTTTCATACTAACTTTAAAGAATATGCGCACATATCTCTTACATTTTATGTTACTTTAAACAAACGTAATTTTAATTTACTTACTTACGCCTGTTTTAAGTAAATTGTAAAATAAATATGTAGCAAGTTTACCTCAATATATCTTTATTATTTTTATGTGAACTTTTCAGTGACACTACATTGTCTAGACAATACGTGCAGGCTTGTTTTATGGATTTTAACGTGGACTATATTCTAAATGTTAACTTGTTATTTACCCATACAATCAATGCCTACTGGTTTCAAAAGCACATTTTTATGATTGATAGTCAAATTTCAACCCACAAGACATAAACTAATGCAAACTGTTATTCAGTTTTAATAATTGGCTGTGTACTCAATAGGTTATTGCGATATACCGAAACAAACCATACATGTTTCAATAAGGTTTTGTAAAAGAAAACTATATTACTTGTGACTAATAATCCATTTATTGGATGTAGCGAATTCGTCTGTTTGATTGGACGTGTGCTGAAATGTCAAGAAATTAGCGCTGGATATGTAACCGTTTGCTCTTAATTTTATGTTATCTATCAATGTACGTCCTTGATGCCATTCACCGAAATGTTTAATTAATACATAATACTGTGCCATTGTTATCCAGTTTATTCTCACTCTTGACTTGGTTGACCCTACATGTTATGAGCCTAAGGAACACAAATCTTCCGAAACAACCTGGAGTTCTTGATCTTATTGTATCCACACTTAAGGATCCATGTTAATAAAGATAGAATACTAGTATAGGGGTTGTGGAGATTATTAGGTTTTTGATTGAGATCATGAACCGATAGAATAACTGTCTGATGAAACTAAACTTACAGTTCCAACTGTTTTTTTTTCTCGGAAAACTGGGGATTTTCCGTTTCTATGAAAGAAAAAGAATGACGGACTGATATAGTGGTTAGATGTTGACAAGCACATATAGAATCTCTATGAAGTTGGAGTTAATTTTATCTTACTGAAACTTACAGAAGTTTCTTCTTAACATTGAGACGTATATTCTAATTATGAAGTTAAACATAGATGTCGACCACTACTTTTCATCGACCGTTACATTTTCGTGTCATCGTATTGTACTGTCCTATGATTGTTCATAGAGTATGTTCGTTTCATTTGTTTTCTAACGGTCAACAAAGAAAACTCCATCATACTAAGGGAAGCAAGACTCTGTTGTTGTAAACAATTAGTAGCCGTAAAACCATGTCAAAGGTTTCCTAAAATAATGGTGTCTATTAAAATATAGTTTAGGTAGGAATACATCTAGGATGAGGTCCATTCAGTTCAAAGCTGCATCTTATTTGTTATAGGAAGATCAGAAAACTGCGGGGTTTCCTCTGCTTTATATTCTAAACCATGTTTAATAGCCTCTCGATTCATCGAGTTACATGATCGTTCAGATTATACTCAGACAGTCGTGATATACCAACGGATTCCAGTTCTACAAAGTTACGACTTGTCCTATCGCACCATATAAAATTGCCACCTCTCCACTTTTAGTGATATAAAACGTGGTTGAAGTTTATTACTCTTCATCTAAACTTAATTTTTATACTAGAATCGAAACACTGAAAGTCGACTTCCAGTTATATTTTTATTGAAATAGTCCTAGTGCTTCCTATACTTTCATGAGAAATTTTACCCAAAATCATAAATGTACCGGTAAATTAGGTTGTTTGGATATTATTTACCAATCTGTGTATTGAAATCAGTCAAACAGGGTAGGAACTGAGACAAATCAGCATCGGTCGGGCAGCGAAACATGGCCTTTAAGAGTAGAAGACACTCGTAAGCTATTAGTATTTGACCACAGATGCCTTAGAAATATTACTGGCGTCTGCTGGGATCACCGGATAAGTAATAGTGAGGTTAGACGCAGGGTATTAGGAAATGATGGTAAATCAGTTGATGAGGTTATGAATCTTCATCGACTGAAATGGT
This sequence comes from Schistosoma mattheei, assembly GCA_944470405.2. Classification (NCBI taxonomy): domain Eukaryota; kingdom Metazoa; phylum Platyhelminthes; class Trematoda; order Strigeidida; family Schistosomatidae; genus Schistosoma; species Schistosoma mattheei. The sequence continues at coordinate 36,137,599 of OX103943.1, read as the reverse complement.
TGGGCCACGTATTACGTATGCCTGAACACCGATTACCACGACGTGCAATGCTAACCGGTGTTGGAGGTGGTTGGAAGAAAGTTAGGGGCGGCCAAACCAAAACGTGGCATCAGTGCTTGAAGACACTAACCTCTAGTCTGAGCCATGTTGGTAGATGCAGACTACTTGGTTGGGGTCCGCGTGACTTTCGTAACCAATGGTTGGAGACTCTTGGTGACATGGCTCAGAATCGATCACAATGGCGTCGGTGTATACACTCCCTGTCTTCCCTTAAACTAAGAGATTAAAATCACTTCATATCTTTCTTTCTACGAACCAATTCTTTCTTCTTGTACTATATCTCTATATGCAATCTTCCTCTTATTTATTACCGCCTTTGACATAACCACTGCTATGAATCCGGTGTTCATCTTGTTGTGCTGATGCGGTATGGCAACCTGGACCGATGCACATATGTGCCTGGTCCTACGTTGTAGCTGACTGGCTGACTTCCATAATTGCTCCATTTTACATTAGTAGGAGAGAGGGAGCTAATAAGATGCAAAGCAAATTGGTCGGAAAAACTCGGATGATAAAACAATGTGGATATAAGTAGTTTGGGTAAAACGAGGGAAAAATTTAATACATACAACTTCCGCCGATTACTCATAGAGGAGCATAGGCTGCCCGCTCACATTCTCCATCCAACTCTATCCTGGACAGTCCTTCCCAGTTGCTACTCATTCTTTTGATGTCTGCTTCCGATTCCCGACGTAGTATGTTCTTTGGTCTTCCTTTGCTCCGTTTCCCTTCACGATTCCCTTGTGATGCAATTTGGTGATTTCCTCAATGCATATCCAATCTTTTTCTAATTTCCTCTTCAGATAGAACCTGGTTTGTTCTCTCCCACAGTAGACTGTTGCTGATGGTATCCGGTCAACAGAAACTGATTATCTTGCGTAGACAACTGTTTACAAATACTTGTATCTTTTTGATAATGGTTGTAGTAGTTCACGTCTCAGCTTCATACACTAGGACTGCCTTGACGTTCTTGTTGAAGATTCTGACTTCGATATTGGTTGAAAGTTGTTTTGAGTTCCATATGTTCTTCAATTGAAGAGATGCGGCCCTTGCTTTTCCAATCCTCCCATTTATGTCTGCATCAGATCCTCCTCGTCCATCGATGCTGCTTCCCAGATACGTAAATGTTTCCACATCTTCCAGAGATTCTCAACCAAGTGAGGTTGAGTTGGTGTTCTCTGTGTTATATTTAAGGATCCTGCTTTTCCCCTTGTGTACGGTGATGCAGAGGCTGCTGCCACACTAGTTGTCTCCATCTGCATTTGTTCTTGTGCATAGGACAGAAGAACCAGGTCATCTACGAAATCCAAATCGTCTAGTTCCACCCAACCTGTCCATTTTATTCCGTGTTTCCCACCTGATGTCGAGCTCTTCACAATCCAGTCAACTACCAGAAGAAAGAGGAAGGGAGGCAGCAAGCAGCCTTTTCTGACTCCGTTCCTCACTTGAAATGCATTTATCAGCTGTCCTCCATGCACCACATTGCAGTGTAGTCCGTCGTATGAATTCCGGGTGATGTTGACGATCTTCTCGGGTTCACCATAGTGTCGAAGGTGTTTTCATAAGGTTCTCCTATCCACACTGTCAAATGTTTTCTCATAATCAAGGAAGTTGATGTATAGTGACGAATTCCATCAAATTGATTGTTCGACGATGATCCGTAGTGACGCGATTTGGTCTGTGCACGGCCGATCCTCACAGAATCCAGTCTGTTGATCTCGAAGTTGGGTGTCTACTGAATCTTTTATCCGGTTCAGCAACACTCTGTTAGTAACTTTGCCTGGTACTGATAGTAGTGTGGTTCCTCTGTAGTTCTCACATCTGCTCAGATCTCCTTTGTTTGGTATCTTGATGAAATATTCTTTCTAGTCTGTCAGCACTTATTGTTCTTCTCAAATCTTCCTTAATAGAACGTGGAACATGTTTGCAGTTATTCCGATGTCTGACTTTAGTGCTTCGGCTGGTATATTGTCAGGTCCTGCCTCGGTTGGGGCACCACACACAAACCAAGTGACTTGTGTGGGGCATATGTATTCGGTGCCCCGTTGTACCAATATTTATGTGTTCAAATAAATATGTAATAAATAATTGTCAGGTCCTTCTGCTTTCTCACTCTTGATTTGTCTGATGGCCATCCTGATTTCTTCTATCGTTGGTGGAGTGATATGTATAAAAAGATCTGTAGGTGCTGCTTCGATATCCGGTAGATTTGTGGGATTATGGTCTAGTTCGCTATTAGTACTGCTATAATGATAGACCTAATCCTAAAATTGTAGATTTTTCATGATGTGACTACCTAATCTATGATATCTTCCGTGGAATCCTCATCATTACCTTCACTGACTTGTCGTACCGCAGGAATCAGCAGCATAACGTCTAGTGCTTTTGAAGAACACTTTTGGGCTAAAGATAGAATAATATATTTAATGTGAGTAAAGACAAGTTATGCAGACTGATCACATCTGCAAGGCTGGGCCATGCCATCTGATTGAATGAACGAATGTTCCCGCGTTCTCCATCGTTAACCTTCTCTTCGTGTCAATTGTTGAATATAAATCTTTTCAGTAATTATACCCTCGGCTTCAAAGGTCGTGTGGTTAGGGCCCAATGCCACTACAGATTCAATGAAACCGGTCTATTCAAGAGTTCCTCGAAGTGTTCCACCCTTCTGTTCTTGAATCTCAGTGATTGTCCTGCCTTCCTTGTTCTTGACCAATCTCTGATTTCATCGTTTCTTCGTCGTGTCATATAGTTGTTTCATATTTCTTTCTCTTGCAGCTTTTTCGCTGTCGTTGCTAGCTCTTCCACATATTTCTGCTTGTCGGCTCTAATGCTTCTGTTAACTTGCTTGTTCGCCTCTGTGTATTCAGCTTGTGCCTTGACTTTCTCTGTTCTGGTCCAGTTGTTGTTAGTTGATGTCCTCCTGTTCTTTCTTTTTTGAATTTTGTCGAGGGTTTCGATAGAGATCTATTCCTTATGATGATGCTTCTTGCGGCCCAGCACCTCCTGACACGTTGAAGTTAGTGCTTCTTTGATCCCTTTCCAGTTGTCCTCTATAGTAGTTTCTTCTGTCAGTAGATCCTGTAAGGTGTGGAACCTGATACCGAGATTTATCTTGAATTGGTTGAGTTTTTCAATATCTCGTAGAAAGGCTGTATTCAACCTTTGTAATGCTGTTTCTCCAGTTTTCTACGGGATGGTGTTACCGACCCCATCCCCAACCCCCCTCCTTTATGTGGGCTTGGGGTGGGCAGTAGCCCTAGAAGAGCTACAGGAGGAGTTAACAATAAATATAGTAAATTTAATAAGTGTATGTAAATAATTTAGGATATTGCATGACAAACTTCCATTATATCATACGCCTAGAAATTATTAAAAATAGAACTGTTTATTGAATATGAAGAAGTAGTACAAAGCGATACACAAAATATAAGTCGGATGAGATGACAATATTGACGGAGATTTCTGACTAACTTAACAGTAACAGTGACGTAAAATATATAAAGGCATGAAAACATTATTTTTACTAAGGAAACCGACGAAAATGCTGTTTTTGATAGCCCCAAGGTTCATTCTGAAGATAAACAAAGAACTATAATTGGAAAGGGAATGCTCAACGTGATAAGGATCATAGAAACAAAAACAAATTAGCTTTGCCTTAAGGTCTATAGAGAAGATAAGTAGAGAGCAGATGTCTGTGAGAGAAGAAAGAAGGGAATTGCGAGATATTAAGACTATGGTAGAAGAATGTATTGTACCAATTTCATTTTTTCTTGTTATGTCATTGCAAAATTAGGATAACGAAAGTTGTTGTAGAACGAATATTGGAATAGACGTTCAACTTGTTAGATTTTTACATCACAGATTAATTCCAGTTAAAGTAACATTGAAAACCTAGTAGCACTGAATAAATGTTGGGTTATAGCATAGTACATCTCAGCAGTCCATGAATTTTTTTGTGGTTAAACATGAATATCCAGAAACTTCCTTTTTTTAGTAGTGAGTCAAAAGTGAGAAATACGGGACTTGTTTCACCAGTGAAAATGGGAATTCTTTCCAGTTAATCATGTTGTTTCATATATCAGAACAATAGGAATTGGTTAATAAGAATCCATCGTTCATATGGCACTTACTGTATGGTAAGAGACCGGTTAGGATGTAGACCGAGACTCACCACGTCCTGTGTCCACCTGTACGATAAAAACGACTCAGCCAGGGATCAAGTTTAGATTCTATAAGTTTCAAGGTAAGTGGGCCATTGGGGTCGGCATACAAACGATTTCAAACATTTTAATTTAAAAAAAGTAAAACAACTAATTCTTATAGTTTTTAATGAATGGAGCCGATGAACATATAGGATATAATTTCGAAACATGATTATATGGGAGAGATTATTGATTTGTGTGTAATCAACGAAGTTTTAAAAGATTAAAATATTCAAAGCACTGACAAATACTAGTATCTTTGGATATATCGTTCCTTTATCAAATGGAAATCAGCAGTCTATACCATTCAAAACTTGGTTATAATTTGCTCTTAAGATGAAGTAACTTTTATGTCTTGTTGAAAAAGACAAGTTGTGAAGATAGATCACTGCAGAAACTAACCAGAGGCTCAATATTTTACTCAATTTGGCCTCAATAGAAGTCTCGAATTCCAAGCTATCTTGTTGGTGAGATGCTGGTAACATGCGAGTATCAGACTTATCTACATGAAATGTCTGCAGAGATGCATAGTCTGTTCATTAAAACTATGAATATATAGAGATGGATTATATCGTATCTTTTTTATTTCTCTAGTGACAGGAAAAACAACTGCATAAGAGAACAATTGATGGTATTATTCCAATCTCTCGCCCCTACTGATTAGATAACTATCTAAAGGTGATGAGTAAACTAACAAAACATTATACAAATGAATTTAATCACAACGTCAGTGTTTACAACAGTTTAATCTGGTACCATGTAAAATATCGAAACAAAAATAGACAAGGGGAAAGATTATAAGTCTAATAATATATAGGACAAAACAGAATGTTTTAATACTACTGGGGTGTTGCATATTTTTATTTATTCTATGGGAATAGATGCAAAAGGAAATATATTGTGTTACTTTACAAGTTTAAATCAAGTGGTCAAGCAGCTGGTATCGCTGTGTTGTCTTGTTACATAACTAATTAGATAGATTCAAGAAAATAAGATGTGTCATCGAGGTTCACAGCTCATTATGAGAAGGGTTGAACACATAGTTGTCGGAGCATCCAGTCTGATAGAAAAAATGATAAACATCAACATTTGTCTAAGAAATAAAAAGAAATTATTATTCACACGAAACAGATATTTATATATTTTTTACCAAATACAGTTAATATACATACGATTGTAAAACTACTCTCGTGTACTCCATACGCAAAAAGCTTTGCAACTTACATCATCTGGTTACCTGGATGTAAAGTTATTTGATTAACTGCTGGGTGAAAACTCTACTTTAACAATCCTAACGTAAGTTTTGTTGAATAAAACTAAAGAGCATTGAGCGAAGATTTCTTTTCGGTGAAATCATTTACTTAAGTTGTACATTCGTATTTACAGTTACTGTAGACTGTTGTAATTAATATGCAAACACATTAGCTACAACTAGACGATTACTCACAAAAGGACATAAGTCTCGATTATTTGATCCTCTGATAAATCAGATTTCAGTGCTATGTCTCCCAGATGAGAGTAAGGGTATTTTCCTCATGGATCGTCATGACTATTTTACCAAACTATCCTCAATATTATCGGATGGTGTCAAATTCTCTAGCGAAATCACTCAAAAGATGCGACTGAGAAAACTGAACAGATGTTAACTAAAATCCTAGGGAAGATGAGTTTATTATTAGTTGTGACCTCTATGAACATCTAAACCATCGGGTTCCGCTATATCGAGACTATACGGACTACCAAACGTTCGTTCGAAGAATATCCCCCTACTTTCCATAATTGACATGAATAACTCTTCATATCATTTGATTGCTAAATGGTTAGCTAATACAAGTCTCTTGATTTCTTTGATTTTGTCGATTCGATCAAAAATATTAATGTAAATGGCAGAAAAATGATTTCATTGGATATCGCTTCTTTCTTTACAAATGTTCTATATGTGACTATATTGAAAATAACTTTGATATTTGTATCCCAAAATATTATTTAAAAGAGCTATTTCCACGATGTACTCTCAATGTGCAATTTAGATTTAATAATGATTTCTGTAGACAAACTGATGAATTTACAATGCGTTCACCGCTAAGCCCCCTCTTGGCTGATTGTTTCAAGCCCAATCTGGAAAATACGACACGTCAACCAATAATTGGAAGATTTCATTAATAAAAAGGGTATATGGATGATACTTTCATTATTTGTGAAGATATGGACCTCAATGTAATTTTGAATGGACTCAACAATTGTCATCAACTCAATTCTATTCTCATTGAAAGGAGAGGCGAACGAGGAATTTCGTCTTCTTGATGTCTTGTTGAAAAGGTCAGATGTTTCTTTATAGATCTATGTATAAAAAAATGACCTGGAATGATCAGTATACAAGTTTCTATAGCCGAGTCCCATTGGGTAGAAAAAGGGAATTAATTCACTCTTTATCTTTGAGAACTAAGTGAACATGTTCTAATGACACAATAAACCATGAACTACTTCAACTTCTACAGATACTCATCAGAAATGGTTATCCACTTCGATTTGTCGATGGGAACTTAACACCACAACAATATCCTAAAAAAGCACCGACAGTTTAAAAAACTACTTTTTGAACATCAGATTTAATGGAGATACGGCCGCCGAAGTCATGAAATAAACGGATTTCTCTGGATAAAACCTTTTATTCGGTTAAGCTTAGGAATGTCTTTTTAAACCAGCCTACTGTTCACGAATGTGTTAAGGATAAACTTCCACTTTGGGCCACATCGATGTACATCCATAAATTTACTTGCTTCTGTGGAGCAGGTCACATTGGCCGTACGGAGCGACCACTTTCCAAGCGCATCTCAGGATATTACTCGGTGCGATTTTTAAAAGAAGAATACATAATAATCAACAGTTCATTACAGTAAACCTGGTCAACTTTGGACAAGTCGTTCCGAAGGAGTCTTCCTTCAAAATAACCTAAGCAATCAAAGGAACTGGATGGAAGTGTAGTGTGGGCTACTTATATCCACTAGAAGATCGAGAGGGAAACAACAGGAACGGAAAGCAGTTAATATAAAAATACACGAACAGTGAAGTCTGAGACGATGGACTGAGATTTGCAAAAGGAACAGTCAGGTTTGTGTCAATTGATTGATATTTTGCAAATCGACTATTTACCGTATGGATCTCAGATTTTAGTGAGATATTCTGTAATTTCGTGTTCAAATACATTCGATTGCCCCCACTCTTGGCCTTAGTCACTATAGAAGGTAGGCCGAATCAAAAACTTATGCACTGCTGAGGCGTTGGTGATTCACTAGTGCAAGCCCTAAATCTGTGTGCAAAAACGATTCGTCTAACCTATCATCATTGCTTGGCCCTAACTCCCCTCTACGGTATGTTTCAGTCTTATTTCTTATTACTGTTTCGTAAATTTAAACTGTAATCAGTTATATTGTAGTGTCGGTTGCTATGTCAAGCCCACATAGCTAATTCTACCTTCCGAACAGACCAGTCTTTTCATTCTTCTTAAATCATATTTTGACCTTGTGAGTTATTCCGCTTATTAACTTTGTTTTTATATGAGTGTATGTGTACATTTGTTATCCTATTCGTCACATGTCTGTATTTTATTTTTGTGTGACTATAAATATCGATTCACGCTCGGTTAATTTGAGTTGGCTCACACGCATTCTCTATTGCGTGTCATCTCGCCCCGCTTTCTTCATTTTGCTTTCTTTGCTTCGTTTCTTCGATCGTTTGTCTGGATCAGCGATTGTATGAAATACACGCATTCGAAATTCACTTTCGTATTTAACTCATTTAATTCCGTTATTTACTAACATGATTTAAGTCGATAATCTTATACGACGATTGACAATATGTATATTTCAAATAACAATTATTCAAACGATTGACTTGGAGTCAGATAAGGGCCATAAAGTGGTGAGCTCGTCAATAACATCGTCCGATCTAATTGGCGTCAAAATAACGGGCCACTAAATTATTATCCTCCAACAATTTTTATGATTATTATTCAGTTATTATTATGACCTTTATGTTTTTCGTTTCTCTTCATATCTGTCAAGTGGACAGATAATAATTCATAATTCTGACCCATAAATTATTTTCATTCTCTTATTCTTCTTTAAGCCCTGATTATTACACAACTCCATTTGATGTTTGGAAATTTGAATGCTATCTTTCTACAGACTTATGTGTTTGCCAAACAACCATAAATACGAATGTACATCCTAAGTAAATGATTTCTGCGAAAATAAAATTTTCTCCGCTGAATCCTCTTTATTTTTATTCAATTACACAATGGATTACTTCAAAAGGATGAGCTAGAAAACACCTCTAGGCTGATCAACAACGTCTTCAATGACATCAAGTTCACAGTGGAACAGGAGTCAAACGACAAGCTATCACTCTTGGATATATTAATCGCCAGAACCGACACAGGTAAACTGGAGACTCCAGTGTATAGGAAGCCGACCCACACAGATCAAATTCTCAACTACAGTAGCAGCAACCCAAGAGCTCACAAAATCAACTACGTACAAACCTTGTTCAAGAGGGCGAGGACACACTGCAACACAATTACAGCACGAAGAAAATGAAAAACCCTTGAAGACTATCCTTCAAAAGAACGGCTACCCAATCAACTTTATAAAAAAATACCAGTTGCACTCATCAGCAGAAACAAAGTCAAGTACAGAAAACAACAAAAGGACCACCCTACCATACATAAAATGCAAATCAGGAACGACGAGACTGCTGAAAACCTTCGGAATAGGTGTTGCGCACAAACTAACAAAATCCCTATAATCAATCCTATACAAACCAAAGGGTGAAATGACAAAAGAAAACAAACCAAACATCATCTACAAAATAAATTGTGCCAACTGCGGAAAACACTACATCGGATAAAGCGGACGCCCTCTTCATCTTCGCCTGCATGAACATCACAATTAGCAGTCAAACGCCATGACGTCCTCATTTATATCAATCCACGCGGACAGCTGCGGACACATTCGACTGAGAAAATGTGGAGATTTTGGAAAGCGGCAATTCCAAAAACACCAGAGTTTTTAGAAGCCTGGCACTCAAGTCAATCAGCAATAAACAAACACATTGAAATCGATCCAATTTATCAACCAATCAGGAGAATCAAGCCAATAGGAGATACAACCAAAACAAAGAAGTAAACAATGACAGGTTTGAGGTCAACAAGAACCAATCAACATTGAGGTATATAGGACAAGCTGTGAACCACACGTGGAGAAATTCGAACACTTCACTACTACCTGATGTTTGTGCTGATGATGTCGTTCTGAAGAACGATGAAAGCTTCACGACCAAACCATCCAGTTCAGAGAACAAAACTTCAACATCATCCAAGTGATCTACAAATCTTTTCCACCATGGGTTACTTCAGTAAATTTCATTTATGATATGGTTAGTTAAGAATGCACATACTTGTTTCACATCATTTTATACCTGGAACAGTACATGTGTAATCTGAATTTTTAAATCTGGTCTAATTCACTGACATTAAAAGTCAATCCATGCAACTTGGAAAGCTTTCACTGGCACTAATGATCCACTGATCAATTGTAGTGGCATATAGCTTTTTTTTACTAGATACAGACCAACCTAACTGTTAGATGCTAAGTGAATTAAACTAAATAGTCCTTTTATCTTCTGATATCTGCTTTCAGTCCCAACGTGACCGACAGACAAGATGAAGATAAGTTTGGCCTATACTTGTCTCCAGAATTTAGTGGATGATGGTTTTTAAAGTGGTTGTATAAAAAATCTTAAAGTTTGTCTTGCTTGGTCTTATTACAAGAAATGCGATATATCCGTTCACTGTATTCAGTGATGTCGACAAGTGACGTATAAAAATTTCAAAATCAAATAATCACACTTCTTACTTTCTATTATTTAAGAAGTAGGGAACTTCTGTTCATAAAGCTTTTAGTTGGTTTACAAATTAACTCAACTCTAAACGAACATTTCAGAGAAAAATATATTTCTTGGAAATCTTAGTAAGCATAGTTTTCACTGTATGAACAAACAAAACCTAATTAATTATCCCTAATGATTAACAATGCATCGTACTACACGGATTACCAGTTAAATTCCAACTATAATGTATTTTTATACAAACAGACAAATATCAGACTAACTTAAAAATACTATTAATTGGACGCTGCCATTTGAAAACACTAGAATTATTTTATTCATTTCAACATTAGACTTGTAGTAGCACCGTCGCATGCACCCCTAAACATATTTTTAAATGTTTGACAATTGTACGTCTACAGTTTGTAATTTGATATGCAGTGATTTGGAATATCCGGTTTATGATATTTTGACTGAATTTAGGTCAGATTTAGCATATTTCCATCCTGCGAGGTTAGTCACTATATCACAAGTTTATATGAAATAAAATATGGCTGGCAGTGGGATGAAATTACATCCAGCTAACTAGTCTCAAGTTTGACAAAACACACGTTCTGGACTTCAGAGCTGGTAAATTTCATTGATTCTATCTTCAGTTTTATCTGTGTGCCTCAGGATTGATTGAGAATATTCTACACGCTTCCTTGGATTGTACTTCTGCGTTCTATTCGGATTTACTTTGGCACTGAGACTCACTTAAAATAAGCTTATCCAATATATTACATATTTGGTCATTTTACTTCGCGTCGTCAATAGCTGTTGGAATTCCGACGTAGTGGACCTAGTTATACATGTCATTAGTTGGAAAGTACATCGCTTGAGGAGTCAAATGTTCGGCAAGAAGTATTTCTGTAGACTTTTGTTCGAAATGTCTTAATGATAAAATTTCATAAAATATACCAGTTATTCGATGGTAGTTTGTATATCTGTGTGGCTTGCATTAGCAGACAAATTAACTTCGAACTCCCACTTCCTCATATCTAACCATAACCCATAGGATGAGTCTAACAGAAAAAAAGTGATTGTTATGAACTGACGACAGCTTTCATTCGGGTAGGGAGAAAAAGTAAATTCCTTTCTTATCTGGCCAAGAAAATGGGAATTTTAGAAGATACCTAATGGGGTTCGTTAATCTAAAGAAGTTATATGTTATCGAGAATATATATCCGTTGAGATTTCAACAGAGAAGCATTGAAAATATCCAAAGTCAGTTAACTGATGACATGGGAAAAGCGTAAGAAACGTGTAGTTCAGTGGTGAGATAAAGAACCATGATCTTAATAAGCATTTTGTCGGATGACTAAGTAGAGTATTTTTCTCTGCCGTCCTGCGAACAACTTATAAAAGCTTCTTGCTATTGTTTTTTTTTAATGGTAGTAATAAGTTGCTGTGTTTTACTAATTCGCTGTAGATCCAGATAGTACTAAGAACTTTATTCGTTATGTTCTACAGCACCTACCACACTAAGTGTAAAAACAATTCAGGAAAGTAATAACAACGATTAACATAGGAAACTTTTCAAACAATAATTAATTCGGGCTAGGAACAATTACTGGTTATGCTCTCAGTGATTTTCAAGCTGGGAACGATTGAGTACCAATGAAAATCAAATAGATGGGAAGTCTTTCTAGATTTAAATAATTTACATATTATTACCAGTCAAAAATAAATTACCTGTACAGCAATTAACTGTTTGGATTGAAAAATTCCGTTAAACCATCGAGTATTTTGGAATTATCATTTGGATGAAATATAATTGAGGTACTAGAAGTATTAAATGATTGTCTATTAGGAACATCTGAGCAACGATTCAAGGTCGGTTTTCGTGTAGGAGGTTTACGTGCACGATTCTGTGTAGATACAAATGCACCAATGTAAGAATCATAATGATAATGTGTTCTTTACAGTAAAATTCGTGTAACAATGTTATTGTTAGATAAATCTTTCGAAATCAAATGAGCTCTAGATGTATTCAGGAGAAAAAATATACATGTTCATGGATAACAAGCCTTTTGTGAGGGACAAAACACAGTATAGACTCTACTTCTAGAGTTATCTTAGAGAAATAAACTACCGTTTATTTACAACTAACCATAACCATTCAAGTAAAACCTCAACTATCCCACTTAGTATTTGTGATAATGTTTCGACTGTGGTCATAACTTTGCTCCGGGGAAAGACTAGAAAATCTTGTGCTCATGAGAAAAGGCTGTTTCAAAAATGGATCCTTTCGCAAATCAATCGATAATAAATTTAGTTAGTAACTGGTCTTCAATGTTGTAAATAAATAATCCATGAGGTAGAATATTCTGAATTCATTTTAGTTCGTAGTTTAGCATCAGCAGCTTACAACTGTATTTGTACTAAAGTGTAATATCGCATTTCGGAGCACGTTTCAAAGAACTTGGGACTAAGAGATGCGATGGCTTAAAAAACCCCAACTTCACTTTTGTGTTCAGAAAGGGACTAGTCAGTTTTATCATCCCCTTGGTAAATTCACAATTTTGGTTAGAATCACTCGAAATTATTATTATTGTGTTCATTATGTTATGCAATCTTTGCTAAAATAATTGCCATTTCTTGTACGCTAAAGTCATCCATTCATTCATTCTTTTCACGCACCCAATTCTCGAAAATTATCTGAACAATTCAAATCTTATTCATTAAAACGTAACCTGTCTTACGAATTCCGAATCCTAGACAATTGCCATCTCGTTGCTCTGTCTTCTAGTGATCTAAAACTTATGTACCTCTTCAAATTTTGTAAAATTATCACGCAATCCATCTTATCAGTCTACAGACTCTGTATAATTACTCCCCTTATATATATATAGTTATCACTGTTAATCTATATTATTCCAATTATTTATGTTACTGATGTCTTTCACCCTGTTATGAATTTAAGTTGCTATCGTCTTTTACCCTGTGCTAATTGTTGTGTCCTTGACTGGAAAATTAGAGAGCAGCGTACTTATCGATCGGTTCAATGACACATAAACACGTACGGACGGCCTAGAGTCTCGATTGGTCTCACTTCCCTGTCTAGCCCAGTCAGTTGAGTCCAGAACACAAGTCACATCCTCGGAGATATGAATCATTATATTTCAAACATACTTTGTTTACATACCAATCAAGCACACCACATCGTACCATAAAATAGAAAACAACATTTTGTACAATATACAACAAGTGAACAGATATCGACAAATAGAAAATACCCATTTAAAGACCAAGGACACTATTGGACTTAACATGATAATTATTGGTCTATTCCTCCGCATCCACAACACACCCTATATTATGTCATACCTCAATGTTACACTTCAATACGAATACGGTTCTAAGCAGCTGATGAGAAACCATGAAATAAGATAAATTCACTTGTTGCTCTGGCTTTAATAAAATTTGTAAAAGAAACCAACTGAAGGAAATAAATGACGTAAAATTGAGTTTCACACCATTCCTTCCCTTAACAAATATAGACCAAATAAAGGATAAGGATTTCACAGATGAAGATTGGTCGCTGATTTGTTATGGGTAATTTGGGCTTCTTCATTAATGGAACACTACTTTCCAGTATAAATGTAAAAACGGTTTAGTTCATAAGAGGTAAGAAGCTTTTTGACAGTCAACAATCATCAAGTCAATATATATATATATATATATATATATATATATATATCCACGAACATATCTGAATAAATTTCCTACTGAAGAGCGACATTGTACAAGAGACAGCAGAAAGAGGTTATTTTATCTAGTTTCCTTGTTGCTTTGTTAAGTATAAAAACATAATTCCAGCTGCCAACTATTTAAAAACTTCAAACTTCATGAATCACTATTAAATAGCAAAACACATCGGACAAAAATCGTTTCTTATCAGAGTGGGGATTTCTGAAGATTGTAGTAATTTTAATAGTTGAATTCATGAGTTCATCTAAGCTAAACTACCAGTCAAAACCTGGAAGCATTGAACGGCCGTTTCATCCTAATATAGGACTTCTCAGCAGTGGAGTCCAATCCGTGTCAAGTGGAGACATTTATCCGCCTCAGACAATGGATGAAGTGTGCACAACATCATGAATTGATCGAAGTTAGACACTAACACTGTCGGGTGCCGACTCAATGGTCTAGAGGTTGAACATTTTCGCGCGAGACTGGAGGTCCTGGGCTCGAGTCTCGTGGTTGGGATTGTGGAGGCACACTGCTGGAGAGTCCCGTACTATGACGAAACGGCCGTCCAGTGTTTCCAATGGTGGTATATCTTAAATAGACTTATGAATAGGACTATCAAAAAGTCGATTCATCTCGAAAACTCTGTTCTTCCTGTTGACAACAAACGTTGCTGAAATTCTTCTTTTGATGAGTAGGCAGTGAAAAATCAATTACTCAGTATGCAATAATAAAGTTGTTATTTTATTAAGCTTACTGAAAAGTGTAGAATATAAATTTCATACACGACCGAAATCGAAATTCGCATAAAACTGTGATGAACTTCAAATGCGGCAACTGACGAACTTAGGGACTCGATATGTCGCTGAGTTGTTTGTTAATATACTTATGAAAAGTGCGCATTGATTACTCATAGATAAGAATAGGAAAACGCCGATAAAAAGGACAGGTGAATAGTTAATCTTTTGTGTAACAGCAAATAGTCATGTGTAAGTGTTATTCAATACCGTCGGATTCGTCATGTCATGACTTTGTGTTAAGACTGGTTGCTTACACTCATATTCTGCCTCTTATCCTTATTTATTATTTGTAAAACAGTGAAAAACCTCCTCTGTGTGTGATAAATTAAAACTGCAGGTTATGCGGAAATACAGTAATCTCTCATTAATAATATGAAACATCTTGCTTCACATCAAATCAAAATAAATCAAAAGATGAACAAATTTGATATCAGTTCGTTACATAGGAACTATCACACTATATCCATCAACCTACTCAAAACTCAGACAAGGTCCCTATAACGAAAACAAAATCGTAGCGTCTTTGCGCACTCATAAAATATACGATTATTGTCCTAATGCTATTTCCATTGAAAATGATGTCTGTCTGTTAACATAAAGAAAAAACCTTAACATGATGTTAGATAATACTGGGTGTCATATAAGATACGTGAAACACTATACTTCCCACTTGTAGATCTTACACTTTTATCCCCATTATTTATAAATATTTATCCATTTGTAAACCTCAATCTGGAAACAGTTTCTTTAATTATTTAGTAGAAATTGATACCGTAGTGTACGACCGATGATTCATGTACTTTGAATTCTCCAAAAGATCAGAAAAACTTTCTCGACAGAAAGTTAGGTGAGAAATGGTTACATAATGGAAGTTTATATAGTTTAGGATTACAAGTGGAAACTTATAAGTCACCAATAGATAATAAACAGCTCACCAATAAAATATCTGATACTGTTTTCGACTCAGATTGTTCAAAATCAGCATATATTGGTGATCTGGGACTGGAGTTCGCTGACATGCTAGAAGAAGTATTGTCATATGAAGATGGTTCCTGCTGTTCAACTGCATTGTTCGTCAACATTTCCGAAGGCGATTCTTTAGTATCTGAATGTCCAGTTGATCTTAATTTTAGTCGGTTTTTCATTTCACTAAAAAGTTCATTTCCTGAAGTCATAAAAAATATCTGTTGGTAAGTAAAAACGAAATGTTTGGTCAAGTTTATAATTCTCTTATATAAACATTTATTCTTCATGTGTTATTTCGAAATTACCGTTAAGAGTTACGTGAGGTTAAGAATAGAGGATAACAAATGTATCAGTTTTGTACAATGAGGTTGGTGCACCTCCTCAACAATATTGTCCACTTTCCAACGATTGATACCTAAAATCCACTTACTTCCTCTCGTTTTCACATGGTAGCTTAGGGAAAACATCACCCTGACACGAATAAAACTTTAATGTGGAGTGTAATGTTATTAGTTGTGAAGGTAGTTGTCGGTCCAATACCGAAACTGTCAGGTAATATTACCACAATCAAACTTGGCTAATCAATAACTTAATTCCTAAGGAGCTTAACTAATCAATGTCCGACCGCATAAAGAATCAAAAACAGGCGACCACTTGTACGGAATTCACAGTTTATTGTTTGATCTATTCATAAGGATTTTATATTATCCAGTTTACAATGTTGAAGATTAAAGTTTGACCAGTATTTGTCGGCATATGCGCATCCCGAGTTGATGTATCAGTATTGACATTTAGTTAAAAGTTTCCAGTATATTTGGATTGTGGCTGACATTGAAACTCAGAGCTTGCGTCTCACCATATCTGGGACCCGTTAGTTGGATGTACCTGCATCCCACTTTTAATGTGCATATTGAGACCTTGTTCCAGTATCTAACACCAGCTCATTATCCACTAAACTGCTGAGTCCAGAAAGTCACGAACTTATTCACCATATGGAACGCTTATTCATAAGGATTTGTATTATTCAGTTGCTGGTATCAAAGACTAAAATTTGCTCAGTCATTGAGTGTATGTTAACAAAGACTGAATTACTTTCAAAGTTTCAGACCAAGTGCTGTTTTGGATCAAACCAATGTAGATCTATCAGTTTATTGCTCCTTCTGGAGCAGATTACATCAGCCCTACTAAGCGATAGATTTCTAAACTTATCTCTGAGCATTACTGTCCAAAGCTTTCATAAAGAGAATCCAAGACAATCGATAGCTAAATTTCGGAACATGTCTTCAGTCCTACCCAATCTGTCACAGCAGATTTATCCTTTTAAACAATATATACGGTCAAAGAGTTGGGATCGAAATGAGTACAAATAAAACAGTTGTGAACTAAAGAGGGTTTAGCTATTGAGCTGTTCAAACCTGAACTCTACGTAAAAACGCTGTACGAGAAATCTTTCATTTTACTGTTATCCTATACTCTTAATACAATACTTTATACTCAGTAATTAGTTCTTGATACCTTTTTCTGATCTTTTATTCTTATTAATCATTTACTATTATGACCCCTTTGCATTTATTTTTTCCTACATTCATATTGGTTAAATAAATAATTATCTCTCATACGTCAAATTCGTAAACTGTTTTCATCGTTAGACTTTCATGGATCTTGATGGGATACTTTTATTTTCCAAACACTTAGTGGTGAAATCACCTAATTGTCAACTAAAACGAGATATAAGTTATTCGATACCAGCTGAACTACATCCAGGACATTCTGAAACACCCAAACAAAGAAGAGACAAACATTTAAGACAAAGATATCAGGTCAGAATGTTATGCGACTAATCGAGCTGCATATTTGATAAGGTTGAGAAAAACAACATCGAACTAAATGAAATTCTTAAGAGAATGACTAATGGTGCTGTAATTAACGAAGATGTATGTACGAGCACATAAAACCAACAGGACCATTAATACCACGACTATATAGTCTATCTAAAGTACACAAGCTTGGTTTGTCTCTCCGACCAGTTCTTGATATGTCCGAATTTGCTTATCACTCTATAGAAAAGCGGCTGGGAGATCTGAAAACCGTCGGAAAACGTCTTTGTATGCACTCTCTACATGACACTTTTAAACTCAATGATCACATAAAAGAAGTGAATGTAGGTAGCAAAATTATCCTTCCATTTGATGTCGAATCACTATTCACTAATGTCCCATTTACAGAAACCATTAGCTTTATCTGCAAATACATAGATGATAATGGAATTAATATCGGACTGCCAAAATCCTGTTTAAAAGAATTACTAGTACAATGCACTTTTAGTGTACAATTTCCATAAAAGGACGTAATTTATATATAAACGGATGACATAGCAATGGGATCTCGATTTGGTTCATTACTAGCTGATTCTTTCATGGCCAGTCTGGAAAACAATCAACTTAAAACAACTTTTGACAGCTTACACCTGTATGAAAAGTACATAGATGATGTTTATATTGTTTGTGACAATAAATATGATTTGAAGCATCTTTCATAGACATTTATAACTGTTATCCATCAATAAATTTCACATTAGAAGTTAAAAACAAGCAAAGTATTCTCTTTCTTGGTGTTGAAATGACAAGGAAGTAAGATGGGACTATAGGAATATCAATTTACGCAGAACCATCGTGGAATGGCCAGCTATCAAGCTTTCACAGGTGGGTCTCCATTAGTTTAAAGCGTAGTTTATGTATTCCCTAGGTCATAGATAATGAACTGAAGCTGCTAAAGAAATGCTTATCAAAAAAGGAGATCCACAGAATATTTTATCAACAAGAACATAAAACACAGACCTCCGAACGCACAGATAGCTGCCGTACTGAAGAAAATCTTGTATATGCACGTCGATTTGAAAGCTACAGGCATCCTGAATAGAGAAATTTCCAACTCTCTCAATGGAGCAGTCTTCGCAGAAACCCTTGGATTATTGTTCTCAAGCTAAACAAAGTTCAGTAATAGTCTATCAATTTACCTGTTCATGCGGAACCAGGTATGTAGGTCGTCCGATGTGTATTTTATCCAAAAAATCACCCCGCCTGACTGAAAACAGAAGGAAATGGCTTAATAAGAAGTTCTATAATCGAACACCTTGTAAGCGTACGTCATTCAATGAAAACCGGCTCTGCGTTGAAAGTCATCTACAAGGTAAGTAGATGACTTCAAAAAACAATTATCTACGTGTTAGTATTGCCGAAGCACTTGCTACATATATATAAAAACATCATTGCGTAAAAAACTTTGTAAAATCCATTCTTCTACCATAGTCTCAATATCTCGCAATTCCCTTCTTTCTTCTCTCACAGACATCTGCTCTCTACTTATCTTCTCTATAGACCTTAAGGCAAAGCTAATTTGTTTTTGTTTCTATGATCCTTATCACGTTGAGCATTCCCTTTCCAATTATAGTTCTTTGTTTATCTTCAGAATGAACCTTGGGGCTATCAAAAACAGCATTTTCGTCGGTTTCCTTAGTAAAAATAATGTTTTCATGCCTTTATATATTTTACGTCACTGTTACTGTTAAGTTAGTCAGAAATCTCCGTCAATATTGTCATCTCATCCGACTTATATTTTGTGTATCGCTTTGTACTACTTCTTCATATTCAATAAACAGTTCTATTTTTAATAATTTCTAGGCGTATGATATAATGGAAGTTTGTCATGCAATATCCTAAATTATTTACATACACTTATTAAATTTACTATATTTATTGTTAACTCCTCCTGTAGCTCTTCTAGGGCTACTGCCCACCCCAAGCCCACATAAAGGAGGGGGGTTGGGGATGGGGTCGGTAACACCATCCCGTAGAAAACTGGAGAAACAGCATTACAAAGGTTGAATACAGCCTTTCTACGAGATATTGAAAAACTCAACCAATTCAAGATAAATCTCGGTATCAGGTTCCACACCTTACAGGATCTACTGACAGAAGAAACTACTATAGAGGACAACTGGAAAGGGATCAAAGAAGCACTAACTTCAACGTGTCAGGAGGTGCTGGGCCGCAAGAAGCATCATCATAAGGAATAGATCTCTATCGAAACCCTCGACAAAATTCAAAAAAGAAAGAACAGGAGGACATCAACTAACAACAACTGGACCAGAACAGAGAAAGTCAAGGCACAAGCTGAATACACAGAGGCGAACAAGCAAGTTAACAGAAGCATTAGAGCCGACAAGCAGAAATATGTGGAAGAGCTAGCAACGACAGCGAAAAAGCTGCAAGAGAAAGAAATATGAAACAACTATATGACACGACGAAGAAACGATGAAATCAGAGATTGGTCAAGAACAAGGAAGGCAGGACAATCACTGAGATTCAAGAACAGAAGGGTGGAACACTTCGAGGAACTCTTGAATAGACCGGTTTCATTGAATCTGTAGTGGCATTGGGCCCTAACCACACGACCTTTGAAGCCGAGGGTATAATTACTGAAAAGATTTATATTCAACAATTGACACGAAGAGAAGGTTAACGATGGAGAACGCGGGAACATTCGTTCATTCAATCAGATGGCATGGCCCAGCCTTGCAGATGTGATCAGTCTGCATAACTTGTCTTTACTCACATTAAATATATTATTCTATCTTTAGCCCAAAAGTGTTCTTCAAAAGCACTAGACGTTATGCTGCTGATTCCTGCGGTACGACAAGTCAGTGAAGGTAATGATGAGGATTCCACGGAAGATATCATAGATTAGGTAGTCACATCATGAAAAATCTACAATTTTAGGATTAGGTCTATCATTATAGCAGTACTAATAGCGAACTAGACCATAATCCCACAAATCTACCGGATATCGAAGCAGCACCTACAGATCTTTTTATACATATCACTCCACCAACGATAGAAGAAATCAGGATGGCCATCAGACAAATCAAGAGTGAGAAAGCAGAAGGACCTGACAATTATTTATTACATATTTATTTGAACACATAAATATTGGTACAACGGGGCACCGAATACATATGCCCCACACAAGTCACTTGGTTTGTGTGTGGTGCCCCAACCGAGGCAGGACCTGACAATATACCAGCCGAAGCACTAAAGTCAGACATCGGAATAACTGCAAACATGTTCCACGTTCTATTAAGGAAGATTTGAGAAGAACAATAAGTGCTGACAGACTAGAAAGAATATTTCATCAAGATACCAAACAAAGGAGATCTGAGCAGATGTGAGAACTACAGAGGAACCACACTACTATCAGTACCAGGCAAAGTTACTAACAGAGTGTTGCTGAACCGGATAAAAGATTCAGTAGACACCCAACTTCGAGATCAACAGACTGGATTCTGTGAGGATCGGCCGTGCACAGACCAAATCGCGTCACTACGGATCATCGTCGAACAATCAATTTGATGGAATTCGTCACTATACATCAACTTCCTTGATTATGAGAAAACATTTGACAGTGTGGATAGGAGAACCTTATGAAAACACCTTCGACACTATGGTGAACCCGAGAAGATCGTCAACATCACCCGGAATTCATACGACGGACTACACTGCAATGTGGTGCATGGAGGACAGCTGATAAATGCATTTCAAGTGAGGAACGGAGTCAGGAAAGGCTGCTTGCTGCCTCCCTTCCTCTTTCTTCTGGTAGTTGACTGGATTGTGAAGAGCTCGACATCAGGTGGGAAACACGGAATAAAATGGACAGGTTGGGTGGAACTAGACGATTTGGATTTCGTAGATGACCTGGTTCTTCTGTCCTATGCACAAGAACAAATGCAGATGGAGACAACTAGTGTGGCAGCAGCCTCTGCATCACCTCACCGTACACAAGGGGAAAAGCAGGATCCTTAAATATAACACAGAGAACACCAACTCAACCTCACTTGGTTGAGAATCTCTGGAAGATGTGGAAACATTTACGTATCTGGGAAGCAGCATCGATGAACGAGGAGGATGTGATGCAGACGTTGAAAGTGGATTGGACATACATTTAGGAAATCAACATATTGCATCACAAGGCAATCGTCAAGGGAAAGGGAGCAAAGGAAGACCGAAGAACATACTACTTCGGGGATCGGAAGCAGACATCAAAAGAATGAATAGCAAGTGGGAACGACTGTCCAGGATAGAGTTGGATGGAGAATGCGAGTGGGCAGCCTATTTCCTCTATGAAGGGTACCAGGTGTAGGCAGCAAGTAATATTTATTTTTATGATAACTTTCAACCACTGTAATACTCATTTTCATTTATTTGTATTCTTTTAATCTTTTTCTTAATGAAATATTTTGCACATTCGTGTGCTCTTAGTTCCCATTTTGATTTTTGATAAACTGTTGATAACACTAAAGATCTGTCATTCACACAATCGTGTGTTGTCATTACTAGTTATGTTATCATTAGAAAAGTCCTTTCTTTTTCCAGACTTGCAAAGTCTTTGATCTTCGCAGATATCCCACGAGTTGAGGTTTCCAACCAATTTAGGTTTATTCCTCAATAATTGGACCGTTCTTTAGACCAATCGTTATTTTTCGAACTACTGTTTCACGTATAGTTATGTGTTTCGGCAGAATTATCATTTATCAAAATTTTATTATCTTTATTAGTTATTATTATCATTTTGAAAAATAAGTGTACATTTACAACTGTACATCTTGGAACATGACTTGTTCGAAAAGAGAACCCTTCGCAGAGCCAATCTTTCTTATTTTATGTCTCACTGGGCGTATTCTGTTTACAGATTATATAGGATTCGAAATTCTTAAAAAAAAGAAATTACTCACTCGGACCAAACAAAGCTATTCCGCATAGTGGACGACTCATATTTCTTTTATATGGTGAAGATGAGGGTTCACAAACATTCTTTCCATTTGAATGCTAAACATAAAATCAAACATAATTTATTGTAAATATTAAGGTAATGTAAAATGTTACATCAGTAAAACAAATCTGATAGTTTCAGATAGATTTTTCAACTAAAAATTGAAATTAAAAAGGAAGAAATCAAAACAAACGAAACAATACGAAAAAGCATTGACGGTTATAAGATAGAAAAACAGAAAACAAAAGAAGAACTCTAATGGGAAACACATAAAACACAAATGAAGTTGTTAAAATAGATTTTCATTTATATTGTGATAATTACTAGAGATATGGAGCCCTGATTATTATGAACGCTATCAAAGACAGCAGCAGTAGTAGATTTGGTTCAAAAGGATAGCTATTGACGGCCGAAATTGTCAGCTCATAACGGTGGAAAAGCAATTCAGAAAACAAATGTGCTAATTATGCGAACTTAGAAATTCCATTAAAGAGATAGCAGGTCAATTTACTTATACTCTGTACCACTAACCCGTGAACCAGTGGAAAACTAACTAATGATAATTTTTAATATTATAACCCTTATGAAAGAAAAATCTACCTGAAACGCAGGACCTTCGGTTTCGCGCGTGAACGCTTAACCTCTAGACCACTGAGCCGGCATTCAACGATGTTAATGTCTAACTCCAATCAATTCATGATGTCGTACAACCCTTTATTCATTGTCTGAAGTGGATACCTGTTTCCACCCGACACGTATTGGACTGCACTGGCCACAACGTCTCACTAGAACTCCATGAAACCCATCTTCAAGCTAGCCACTAGGGTTCGAGTCCCGCGTGGCGGATCATGGGTGCACACTGCCGAGGAGTCCCATACCAGGATGAAACAGTCATCCAGTGCTTCCAGGTTTTCAATGATAGTCTAACTTAGATCGACTTATGAATTCAACTATTAAGATTACTACAATCTTCACAAACCCCCATTCTGATATAAAACTATGTACCAACGATTGTTCAGCCATCACTTTTATTATAATGAAGAACTTATGGATTGATAGCACTCAAGAATCAAAATTCCGTTCTCTTTGATTTGGAATCAACTTAAAAAATAATAATTGTTGTTATTATAATTTTTCTTAGCATTTCTCACCAAGCGCATGCGAGCACACAGATAAATACTTGCTTACCGTCACTAAAGTAATTAGGAAATGCTCATTCAATTACATATGTGAATAATGTAAATCTGTATTCGACTTATGATGGTGTCAGCACAACAAACATATTAAATATAATGGAGAAAACCTTTTAAATGTAGAACAATAGTTTTTGCATAGTTTATTCGAAAATATTTATATTTTGTGTACTGATGATTAGTAGGTACAGCCAAGTAGTGACAATAAATTTAATCTTTTTGCCATTAGTGAGAATTAGATAACATGGTAATCAGTTTGATAATTAGAACTTCATTTGAAAAACAAACGCACAAACAACAATTTTTATATGAATTGAATGACAATTTATCGATCAGTGAGTGATGTCCGTAGTAAACAACTTTACAAAATCAATAAATTTTATGTCCAACTGATACAAAATGAACTGAAGCTAGATACCAATGTAGCCTTAGTGTTCGGTGATCCATTATGTCATATTATTACTATCACATGTGTACGAAAGACTGCTAGTTAGTTGTGGCTTAAGTATTACCTAATGTCAGGACATACTAGAAATCCTCGATTAAACCTTTTTATCGATATCGTCTATGTTGTTGGGTCAATTAATTTGAAATAATACATTGACAAGATGGCGGCTTATTCTACACGAACTACTAATAGCACATAAATATGAGAAAGTGGATGATGATTGCAAGATGTACGCAACTTAAGAAATATCATTCGTATTCACAAATAAATCCGAGATGCTTATATGATGAATTCTTCAATCAAATTTACAGATGTTGAACAGATAGTTGTTTTTAACGCTAACCGATAGGTAGCAGAAACACGATTGAAAAGTAATTCTTTTAAGACTCAAACTTAAAAATGTATTTCAACTAAGGAAAATTAATAATTACTTAGGAATTTCAGGCATTCTATTTTATTTCACTGACTGAAAACCATAACAGTTACTTGGAAACAATAATTTGTACTTGAAAGATTAGTATGCAATTTGACGATATTCTGTACCTAGCAGTTTAATAATTTTTTATACTATTTATTGCATGTCGACTAGCAAAATGTATGATCAAAAGTCAAGTTCTAAAATCATAAAACAATGTATTCAGTAAGTAATATTTACATAACGGTATGAATCGAGAAACATTTTCAAATGATGCATTGATTAATTAACTATAGGTCTTAAGCAATTGCAATCGAAAATCCTCAGAGCAAACAAGCTCAGAAAGACTCTCAAACATTCTGAATCAGAGGGTTGGAAATGTAAAACTTGGAGGTGAGTAGTCGCTTTGAGATGTTTTAACTCTTATCAATTCATATATTTACGCAGTTTAAAAATCCCCATAAAATATTCACAGAAAGATTATTTGAGCGAACAATTGTTTTGGATTAGTTCATCATTAGGCTTTAAATTTATAAGTCCATAATTATTGTGATATTTTACAAAGGGTAAAATAAAGCCTGGATTAATGAATTTATCAGTACTGGGATGTGTGGAGATCGTAGTATTTTCACAGTTGAAATGATCAGTCGATCTAGGCTAGATTGCTATTGAGAATCTGGAGGCACTAAACAACCGTTTCGTCCTAGAATGGGACTCCTCAGCAGTGTACATCCATGAAGGACCTTTGGTTTCGCGCGTGAACGCTTAACCTCTAGACCACTGAGCCGGCATTCAACGATGTTAATGTCTAACTCCAATCAATTCATGATGTCGTACAACCCTTTATTCATTGTCTGAAGTGGATACCTGTTTCCACCCGACACGTATTGGACTGCACTGGCCACAACTTCTCACTAGAACTCCATGAAACCCATCTTCAAGCTAGTCACTAGTATGTACATAATTGTTATCAGTATGGGAATTTGTGAAGGTTGTATTTGACAATGCTATATGTTGAAAATGGCAAACTTTTGCATCTGTTACGACATAAATACTTCAAAATTGTGTTATTTGTAAACAAGAAAGATTATCTAATAACGGCCAGAATGATTCTTTATAACCAATATAATAGTAACACAATTAATTGTGTGGATAAGATGCATGGTAGGGGACTTCGTCTTGTTAATAATAATAATAATTATTATTATTATTTGGTTTGGTCGTGGAGCTTTCATTGCTATTCTGAACAACATCAGGAGCACAAGTCATCCAGCTCAAAGAACAAAACTCCATCCAAAACATTGCAGTATGTCATTTTATCGAATGTTTAAGCTTGATTTTGATAATTTTTGTTGATCGTTCCCGTCGTTTATGCATTGATGATTTAGGATAAAATTAGCACTCGTAAGGCTTGGTTTATATTCCGTTACATTTTAGTTTTAATGTTAGCTCCTAGGCCAACCAACAGCATAGCATAAAGTAGGAAAGTCGGACTGGATTTTGAAAACACGAGTTCTTATTTACTCAGTAGACGAGGGTTAGTAGACTAAGTTAAAATATTTATCCAGTTCGCAATGTTTAATATGGATATGGGAACCGGTTTGTTATTGCAAGAACTTTGCTAATGAAAGTAAGCACACGTTCTATGTCAGAAATATATTGTTATTGTTATGTCTTATTTATTTAAAGATGAATGTAAAATAAATTCCTATAGCCCATAAAATACAATGGTCTCCGATTTATGTGAGGAGAAAAAAATTACCTCAAGTTTAAGTGACCAGAGAAAAACAAAAACTAGTAGTTTGGTTCATTTTAGTGTAATGGTTATCATAATTTCAATCCAGTCTTTTGCTCAAAAACGTATTCAACATACAATCAGTTGGAACTCCGTACACCGATTCCATACAGGTGAACATTTAAGTTTTGCCTAACCTTGCTTTATATAGATGCTCTCATTAGACTGTGCTAAAATGATAAAGACAATTAAATTATGCAAGATGAAAGAATGACTTTTGGACACTAATCAATTCAGAGTGACTAATTAAAAGCAGATAAGGAGAGAAGTACAAATATGGAGATGGTCAGATCAACCAATCAAAACCACAAGAATTGTTCATGTTCGCCATAGTAGATTCCATATTAGGGTGAAATAGATGTGCAGTGCTCTCGGGCTTCCGATGGTACTCCAACTAAGATCAATCTGTGACAAATAGCAATTACAAACTAAAATAATCCTCACGAACCCCTCTTCATCATGACAATAAATTTCATTCATGCCCTCTATTGATAGACAATCATTTTACGAAACTGTTTAGTGAAACTGAAATGTTCCAGGATTTTGGAATTGTAAAATTGTCAATACATTACGTTCTTAAGTATAAAGTAGAAAACTTAACATTACAGAAAAAAAATCCACAATGTGCATAGGATTGCTTGTATAAACAAGAACTTATAGTTCGTAAATGCATTAGGATGACCGGATTATTAGTAGCCAAGACTTCAGTGTACTAAAATACTTTGCCAGTTATGTTAATTGTCACCATAAAAATCGAAAGACTAGATTAATTATGGCTAGCTCAAAATTTAAAGTGTATAATTACTTCCGTAATAGGTTGGTAGCGAAATTCAATTTAATTTTGACACCAATAAATTTAGAGTCATTTTAGATTTCTATATATGTATCCTACTAAGTCAGCAATGAATTATAAGTTTAACAAACATTAGTCTGAATAGTCTACCTCATCAGCCAAAACCTTCAGCTTCATCTTTCCATTCATTTTTTCAGTGAGAACAAAAGTAATGAAAAGCAGATGTACAGATCACTATCATCTGAGCAAATCTGAATTTAACATCATATTTGTGCTCAGTAGGTTAACTTTCTAATGTCTTCACAATACTATTTCTGTTGCTTATATAAGTGTTGTCTTCGAAACGGGCACGTAGTTATTACCATTCTGTTATTAAAGTAAATATTTGATTTTATTTAGAGATTTCTCATAATATTTACGCTAGAGAATTAAAACGGTATATTATGATAATCCGGCTTGTTTTAAATACTGTAAACCAGATCATAGGCATTCATAACAGAGATTATGTACTTTGGTGTATTTCTTCATTTTATTCCATCTCATAATAAAATTTACTTTGAAAATAGTATGCAAATCTATTTTCGTATTGATTTAATTTTGTGATTTGAGATTCTATCTTTAGCCTACTACCAACTCGTTTCTACTTTATAATGTAGTTCAACGTTACCATAGTGAACAATAATTTATAATTAATTAAAGATCAATTTCATAAATGGATATATACGCAGAATACTAAAAGTTGTAATCTATCACAGTGTTTCGATATTTACCTATTTATGTAGTATAAAATTTTGTCTTGTCCTCCTTTAATAATAACTACTAAATTAGTTTTATGTATTGTAACCATTGGTCACTGAATATTAAGTATGGATAGAACAAGAAAAAAGAATACGAAAAGTTGAGAATAATGCAGGGAAACAGACTAGCGCATATGCAAATATTTTGAAATAGGGTGAAGAAAGGCGGGACGTCTCGTCTTACGCAAAAATAAGAGAATTAATTTTATTTTTGCCTGTAGTGATTGTCAATGAATATTAATTTCATATTAACAATTGAAAATGGTAACTGAACAGCTATTATCGAAAATGTGGAAAATGACATTGAAATAAAAAAGAATAAGAATTCGGGTTCATAGCATATATATCTGGAATCAGAATAAGTTTTAACAATATGTAAGTTACGTCTGTGAGAATTATCAGTATCGTATGAATTATGAAGCTAATGAAGAGGGGTTAACGTTTATTTCACACTGCCCCTAATAAATAGGGACGTATATCTAGGTCAGTAAACTCACTACAAAAGCTGTATTGAAGGATGTGTCTGTTTCTAATAACTATAAGACAGTTGTTTAATTTATTTTATCAGTCGAGATACTCTTTTAAAACAATTAAAGTTTCACTCGATTCATATTTGTTTATCTAAAATATTTGAAAAAAGATCCATGCTGTCTGTACATTGACCAAAATACTTGATGACTGTTGGCATAAAATAGTGAACTACTGGATAATTCAAATCTGAAATAAAACTGAACAGATAAAGATATAAACTTATCTAGAGAGAAAACTGTGCATGGTATTTCTTATGGTCTCCATTCAATCAGATTAATAAAGTACATTCATTTAGGAAGGATAAAGATTTAGTATCCTTATCGTATACAACCCAAATTCTGGTAAGAGCTCATGTACAAACCAAAGTACTAATTAGTCTAAAATATATTTATCGAGTATATTGAAATGTCTTCAAATAATGAATAAATAAAATATTTTGATATTTAAGTTGTAAACTTGTTTTAAATCT
The DNA here is from genome assembly GCA_944470405.2 of Schistosoma mattheei. Classification (NCBI taxonomy): domain Eukaryota; kingdom Metazoa; phylum Platyhelminthes; class Trematoda; order Strigeidida; family Schistosomatidae; genus Schistosoma; species Schistosoma mattheei. The sequence goes on along the minus strand of OX103943.1, from coordinate 36,108,684 downwards.
CAAATAAACTCTGTCCATCAACTATAGGTTGAAAATTGATAGTTTGTAATTTACGTAAACATTTATTGATCTCTTCTTCTCTTGTGAAAGTAAATTGTAATAAATTTAACAGAGGCAAATTATGTAAGTTCTTATATTATAGGATGTATTCATCTATTGATAATTAAGTGGCCTTAAAATCGAAAGGGATCGGTGAATAAATTGAACAACGGGAATGCCACAAGACCAGTACTTTGACAACAAATCATCGAAAAGTATAAGATCTTATCATCTTCTTGCTAGCGTTGGAATTATGTTTTTCTTGCTACCGGAAAATAAATCAAACTTTATCACTAGTAAGGGATCAATATTTGATTTAGAAGTCAAATTTTTAACAGAAAAGGAGTTTATCGATGAAATTCGGCTAACTTCTGATGCATTTCTATCTCTCTTTAAGTCTGCTACACCCCTTGAGATAAAAAGCGATGTCCAGGAATCTCCAGGATACTTTTTCCTAAGCATTTCTCTCCATACACTGCCAACTGTTATTCAGTTTCATCATGTCTACCTCCGATTTCCAGCTCCATGGATTCCTTGATCTGTCTATTTCCCCTTTCCATTCAAGATTCCAACTTATGGCTTGTTTTGTGACGCAGTTTGATGGTTTTATAAAAGTGTGTTCTATCCACCTTCAACTTGTTTTATTTATTTCCTTCCCGATTGGCGGATGATTTGTTCCTTGACATAATAAATTATTGCTGATGGACTTTGATCAATGTGTTTGGAGTATCTTGCATACACAGTTGCTTTTAAATATATGTGCCTTTCTGCTGATGGTGATGGTAGTTTTCCATATTTCAGCTTCGCATAAAAGAACTATTTTAAGGTTTGTTTTAAAATTCTGCCTCCGGTTGTAGGTAACAGGTATATTGAGTTGCAGTTATTATTCAGTTGCAGGAAGGTTATATTTGCTTCACCAATTTGTGTTTTTAAATCTGTATCAGATTCTACTTTCAGCCAGTTATGCTTCCCAGGGACGTAAAAGCGTCCATCTCTCCCCAGTGATTATCCATCAAGTGTGATTTGGTTGGTACTCACTGCATTGTATTGCCAGATCTTGCTTTCACCCACGTGAATGTTGAGACCTACTGGTACGTAAGTCATACTCACTGCCTTCTCGTGGCAAGGGTGTTGTCTACGAAATTGAGAGGATGGAAAGCGAATTTCCAGTGCTCTAACCGGGTCAGTCGACACAGAGGGTCCACTTAGGGGATCTAGAAAACCCTGATTCTAAACCAATGGTGCACATAGGCCTCAGGATTTGGAAGGAATAAATGGCGTATGGACTTATTGTTGGTCACCGGCTACCGTGCGACTGTATCTCCTAACGTCACTACACTAACTTGTGGATTAGACCTTCTGGTTAAATGCTCCAGGTGCGGCCCCCTAAGAAAACCACCTGCTTCAGTTTTGGCACCCGTGCAGTATTACAGACCTCACACAAACCAAATGATGATTAATACTGAAAAAACCATTCTTGCTTCAACCCGCATTCAGACAAATCCCACTCACAATCATTTAACAACATTCGTTTTTATTTCTTTTATACTACGTCATTTATGTATTCCCCTATATTCTCATTTTACGTATTTTATTTTTCAACCTATACAGTAGCTCGCCTATGTTGGAAACCCTATTCCCTTAAAACGATGTCGGGTCACTAATAAGTCGAAAGTTGAATGCTACAACCGAATACGAATACTGAAACATTCCTTCTGAAACCTCTTATACAATCCGAACTTACCTCCAATGTCCGCACACTAATGCAGATCGGACAAAAGATAGGGTTGGTTATGTCTTTAGAAAGTCTCAACATCGAAGTTCGTTGTCTATTCGAGATCCGTTTCCAAGACCCAAATAAGGACTACAAATTCGCTCTCCATCTGTCGCTTCGAAATGCTTGTATCACATGCGTTTATCTGGGGACACGGTGGCATCTTCGTCTGGTTTTGCTGGCGTTGGTGCCGCACTATGCACTGAAACAGCACTGACCGATTGGATCCTTATTAACAGTCGGTTATGTGCTGTTAGATTAGAAAGCTCCATCATAGTGCGAAGAAATCGGTGTGAGAAACTATGTCTTTTTGTCATCGCCTACGCCCCAGCGAATTGCAGCTCGGATGCGATCAAGGATGAGTTCTACCACCAGTGAATTGTTCTTCCATAGAAAGTGCGTTCGAAAGATATTGTGGTACTAGCCGGAGACCTGAATACTCAGGTCGAGCGTCTAGACACAGAAGAGAGTCGTTTAGTTGGCTGATGGGAACTTGTTGATTGCAGGTCAGATAACGGTGACCGTCTACTGCAACATAGTGCAGACTACAACCTGTTTCTGGCTAGCAATAACTATCGGCACAGTCATCGCCAATTTGCGACCTGCTGTCCCCCCTCTGCATCTCAAACCTGAACTCAGATTGATCACGTCGCGACAGGCTACTACTGGCGTGGTTGTGTACAAGACTGCCGCCCCTTTCGGAGTAGCTATCCGGACTCTGACCATGCCGTTGTTTGCGCTAATCATACCTCATGTTTCGGTGGCCAACAAATTTATCGCCGTAAATGGATCGATATCAGTAAATTGTTAGCAGCTTCTGTTGCAACTAAATATAAAAATGAGGTTGGCTCAAGGCTAGATGTCTGCCTACCGAAAAGTATAGACGAGCATTGGTTCCAATTACATGACGTCATGAAAATGACGAGCAAAGTCGCTTGCGGCTTCGCGAAATGTCTCGCTCTTAAGCACTGGGTTTCTTCAGGTTCATTACAACCCACTGGAGCCCGCCAGTCTGTTACGAGTGGCCGCGAGTATGACCACAAACGACGACTGTTACGCAATGAAATTGGGCAAAGCTTGCGTACGGATCGAGAAGCCTAGTGGTCGGAGTGTGCCAATGAGCTGGAAGCAACAGCTGGATCTGGTAACTGTCGGAAGCCCGTTCAACTCATCCGAGTCACTGGCAGCGAGGAATCCGGTGTGAGCGAAACAATCTGTGAAGATGACGGCTGTTACTAACATCTATCGATGTCTTGTATGATGGGCAGAGTTTTTCGAGGAGCAGTTCAACTGGTCTGCTTCACCAGCAACATATATCAGACTGCCCTACCCTCAGTGGCCTGTGATGACTGATCCACCTAACGAGACGGAAGTCCGCAAGAAGCTCCAATTTCTGAACGCCACAAATCACCAGGTTCAGATGACTTATCTTCGATCCTTTTTTAAGATGACTGTGAATTTCTGGCTAAGGAACTGACTTAGTTGTTTACAAAGGTCTGACAGTTAGAGTGTTTCAATATCATGGAATGAGTAGATAATTGTCCCTGTCTTTAGAAAGGGTTCACGTCTTTTTGTAACAACTATCATGGGATAAGTCTACTTTTGAAAGCGTCCATACTATTGGCTTCCGTCAGGCTTCGTAGATTTTTCAAAACCCGAGAATGATTGACTCGTGAGGAGCAGGTTGGTTTTCGTTCTGGTCGAGGATGCATTGATCATATCTTCACCCTCCATCAAATGTTAGGACACCGCTAATACTTATCACAAGCCAACAATCGTAGTGTCTCTTGAGATTATGGCCGCTTTCGGTACGCTGGACAGGACTGTCTCTGGGATTGTCTGCTGAAGAAGGGTGTGCCTGAGAAGTTTGTTAACATGATGACGGAATTTTGATAATGTATTGTTCTCAGTGATTAATCTGTCCTAATATAGTTATTAGTAGTCTATGGCCTAAATCGATTGTTGTTTACATAAAACAAGATTGTAGCGTTAAATAATGGAGGCATGGGTCCAAGGAACAGTGGATATTACACGCTCATAAGTACTAATGGGAAAGCAATCTAAGTTCACGACTTGGAACTTATCCCCTGCAGTGTTTACATATTAGGTTTTGAGTACAATCAACATGGTTTTTGAGCTTTGGGAAACTTCTATGGCTTAGAGCTTTAATTGAGTTTATTAAAAGCAGATAATAAAACTCGTTTAGTTTCGGATTGATTCATTCTAAAAATCTTCGACCCACTTCAATTAACTCATATTTTGTTTCTATGATCTCACAGAAATATTCTTAGAATTAAAAAAATCTTAATTATAGATTCAACCCATTTGTTGATTGATAGCATGTACCGTCGAGATATCCTCAACTAGGATAAAACAAATAACTCATAATCCACTGCTCTCAATGGCCACATATCAAAAGCTAAATATAATAAAAACTATTTTAAGATTAGTGATCTCTTGATAACTTTCAGTTTGAATAAGCCATGTAACTAATTGGTCAACCCACATCACTGTATATATATTAGTGTGTGATTCTTAATGCTTTTAACAACGATTAACCGCAGTTTTTTCATTACAAATAATGGCACCCATAACTGTAATTGTGTTTTCGATTCGAAATGAAATATTTTGAGATAGCTATGGGACATTTCGAACTTCTATAACCCCGGAGAGAGATTCTAACGATATTAGTGTGTCATATGAAACGTAGAACATGGCACATTCGTGCATCAGCTTTATTTGCCACACCATATTAATTCAGAGGGCTGAAATTATCAAGGCGAATCCCACGATAGTATAAATAATAACAGTATCTGTAATAGTAGAAAAGATTTCGTATTAAACGAAGAAAGTATCAAAATCTCAGGGAAGACAAAGAATGAGAGTATCTACGTCATCTCGCCGACTTCGGTCCTTGCCACCCGACGTCCGCAATCACTGGTTACGATAGTCATGCAAGCCCTAACCAGGGATTCTCCACCTAATTGCACGGCTCTGTTTAACAGACAATGACTTTGATAAATAGATGCTAATCGTATAAAATGTTCACAAAATAAATAAAAGCTTAGATCTAAGGTTAACTTTTTATTTATTTTTCCAAACTAAGGTGAGTCAATGCACGCACACTGAAACGGATCGTTCCTCAATTTTAACTAGTTCGTATACTTCGATAATATGCATGAGATGGATCTTCGTTTTAACTCGAAAGATTGAATTAAGAGCATTACTGGTAGACTGAATTAAATGGTTTACTAATGGAAAGTTTTAAGTGACCCGCTGTTATATTGACAAATTATATTATATCATATAATAAACTACAGTCGATGGCGAATGCATATTTTTTCATGGATTTGAATTATTCTTTTAACCAGTGATAATTATTCATAATGTATAGAAACGATTTTTACTAATCCATTTAAAAATATTATCCAGTTAAATTCCGTTATGTTAAGTATCAATGCTGGAAGCAATATAATTGTTAGATTTATGCTAGTTCAACAAATATTTTGTCCAACCAAAATATATGAATTTCACAAGATATAGGGATATATCTTGTGTAAAAGAGTTTAGGAAATAAACTGAAAGTTACTGTACAGTTTGAAAGCATCAAGTTTTTAGGTCTTTAGTCATACGACATACTTAATAGATGTCAACGATTTAGACATCAAACGCAATAAACGGATGAGCGAGCAATGAATTTCATTGTCTATATATGGGCTGGGGTCATCATAGACGTTCGATTAACATAACCACTAAGCTACAAAGGTTTTGCAAATATTTCATGGATAAGAGTAAGAAACTAAATGAAACAGAGGTTTAAGATTATCAAAAGCCTTTTAGTGAGACTTTCAATCCTATCTGGCAACAAAGATCCATATGCATTAATGGTATTAGCATTAAGAATAGGTGATTTGATTTACAAAATGTCATAAATGAAATCTAAGTTAAGTTTAATCAACTGTTTGGATAGAAAGGTATTCAATGTAACTTGTTGAAAAAAAGACAATTGTAGGTTATTAATCGTCATTTTGTGAGAGCCACTAGCAGCATCGATCGATAAGCTCTTTGATCCTTACCTACGAACCAGCTCACATGGTTGATATGAATAAGCAACCTATCCTACTCAACTATTATGGATTTACTGTTATGTTTAGCACGCAAATTAATGTACATAAACTAAATGATGTTAGTTTGTTTGACGAAATAGTGCCATAGACAAAGGTAATAAGTTTGTTCTGAGAAAAAGCATAAATGTTAATAGTAATAATGCGTCATAATACGTATAATATTAATAGGATAGTACAGTTTACGATTACCATTCAATAAAAGAGAACAGTCAAGTAAACGTTCTAAACAAAATACCCATTGTAGTTAAAATTTAATACTTAAAAGAATTATTCACTCACTGAATCTGCCATATTCTGAAGTGTCATAAATCCATTCTGGCATTAACACATTTGATGGATTTTCTTTTTTCTATGTAAAATACCTTATTTGTTGGTAGATTGCTGTACCCTATTAGCTAATCTAGTACATTGTGTTCGGCTATTCAAACTATTAATTGTTCTCTCCATCACGCATTATCTTATTAACCAATCGTTATTCGGTTTCTAGGTCATTGGAGTGAGGGACAGACAAGAATGCACTTAAGGTGGGTGATTAGAGCAACGAATCCATTCAGCCTTGAAAAAGCCTGGTGAGAATATGAAAAACGATCATATGTGACCTAGCAAAGAAACAAACTGACATTTTTATGGTGAATTGAACAACTTTGTAATAGTTTTCGGAAACGTTTATCTCTACTCAGATGGCATATGTTTATATACATGCTTCACTTTATATTTGCTGTTATTAATCGTTTAAAAAGTTCTGATTATGTGAAAATTTTTGCCAAATTTTCGATTAACTCAACTGTCCAAGTGACAAGGCTGAAAAATCCACAGTTCCTCTGGTCTAACCATGATGATGAGTAAGACTGGTTTTGCAAAGAAGCCTGTTTATGTTCCACTTCTGAAATTATGGAATTGAGTAATTTGTAGAAATGAAGAGCATCCAGCCCTTTTTGTCCTCATGTTAGATACTACATATACTCGTTATAGGTATTAACAAATGAAGTTTCTGAAGGAAATTAATCATTTTTCTAGTTTCCATGCAACCAATTCCCTTTATGAGATTAGGCAGCGCAAGAATAACAAGGTTTTCAGATAAAATCTATGTTTATTCTATTAAATGACTACTCATCAGCTCCAAATAGCGTAAAGTAATAACTAATATTGTATGTTATGAACAATGGTCTAACGTGGTTGACTGTAGTTTCGATGAATATTGGAAACTAAAACAAAAAGTCAGTCAGAAGGACAAAACAAAATCTGTGACGCGGATTCGTATGTTAAAACTTTTTGACGCAGAGTATAATATGTGTTATGGCTATTAGTAATCTCAATGAGGATAGAAGGCGATTATGTAAGGGTAACGAAATTAATAAATGATTACATGATGATACCAAACGTGACCAAAAAATTAGTAATTATCCATTAACAGAATTTTGTAAGACGAAAATCAGAAGAATAAGACAGACCAAAAAACCACATTTTTCTTCTGAATATATAGGTCGAGTTGGAAACTATACATCGATCTCAGTAACGTCAGTAAAATTAAGATTACTAAATTCGTCCATCGGATATGAGAAAACATTTGAGAAAACATTATTGAAGGCCTTAGTGAAGAAAGAAACATGAAGAATTACTTGAACCTCTGGAGAATCTGTCAAGCAAGTTTGAAAGTGAAGCTACTCATTAAATAATTGGACAAGTTTCTATAATTAACCAACTAAACATCAGTGGGAACTCGCCTACACGTTAAACAGTTATAATTTTATTCGATTGATAAACTTTGATTATTTCAAATAACAACTACCCATAGTATGAAGGTGTGCTGTTTGAACGAACTGATAATACTTTTGTATTTGTTGACTGCACGATTTCGAATTCCAAATACAGTACATTCGCTTGTGCTTGTGTCTTACTTCTTAATTCAATTGCGTTATCTCTGGGTCTCTTATTTCGTACTATAATTCAAATAATTCAAACATTATACTGGCGTCGTGATGGAGCCTGCAATGGAAAAGTTGGATATTCATTCAACTTCAGAAGCTTTTGAGGATTATTTGGAAAGGTTTGAAATCTGGAGCCAGACTAAGAAAGATCTTAAAGGTGATAAAATTGTGGCACATTTCCTGACATTCATTGGGAAAGAAGCGTACAGCTTATTAAAAACTTTGACATATCCAGAAAAACCTATCTCACTTCCTAATGCAATCCTTAAGGAGCTATTATTAAATCATGTAAAGTGCACCAGTTTTGAATGCCGTGAAAGGGCGAAGTTTCATTAGATGGTTCATCAAAATGACCAAAAAGTTCGGGAATTCATCCTTGAATTGCAGAAACAAGCTGCCAAGTGTAATTTCGGTGATCAACTTCATGTGCATCTGAGAGATCGACTAATTGCAGGAACTAACAAACCGAGTTTGGAAAGAGAGCTGTTAAGAATGCCAAACTATTCCTTTCAAGATGCTAGAACTGCATGTATTAACTACGAAGCAGTAAATGAACTTGATATCCAGTTGATGAAGATTTCTAATACTTTGCTTAGTCGTCATGATGAACTACAATCTCAGGGTCAATCAAACTTGCGTTCATTTGACAGTGATTCCTATTCTCGTGTAGTTAAGAAAGGTGTTTAGTCGAGAAGGAGTTCCCATGGTGTTAGTGACTGATAATGGCTCTCACTTTGCTGCAGATGCAGTCACTACCTGGTTGAACGGTATAGGATGCAAACATCTGTTTACTGCTCCCAAACATCCGTGTTCTAATGGTCAGGCAGAGAATTTCGTCAGGACATTAAAGACTGCTATTGATTCCATAGCCGCCTCAACATTTAATGAGCTGGAGAGGGGAGTAGATACCTTTCTATTGCAATATAGAAATGCCAAACATTCGGTGACGAAGGAGACTCCAGCGAAGCTATTGAAAGGAAGAATTCTTCGGTCGAATATGAGATGTTTGGAGTCTGCAGAAGTTACATACTATCGGGGAAATGATCTTCGACCTTCTACGGGTATTGTTCTGAAGAATGTCGGAAAATCGATGGTGCGAATTCCAGACATCAATGACTTAAGTACACATAGTCGACATGTTGATCAAATACAATTTCAGGAACCAGGTGAGTCTGTTCCAATTTCCGTTGTTAATTCTAATGCTAATGAGCACATTCTAGATAATACAGAATCCTTTTCCAATACAATGTCAGACAGACTGAGGATGAATTTGAGAAGTAGACGTACGATTGATTACAAACACCTAGACTCCAATTTAAGCTGTGGCGGATGTGGTGTTTGAACGAACTAATGATACTTTTGTATTTGTTGATTGCACGATTTCGAATTCCAAATACAGTACATTCGCTTGTGCTTGTGTCTTACTTCTTAATTCAATTGCGTTATCTCTGGGTCTCTTATTTCGTACTATAATTCAAATAATTCGAAACATCATAGAAGGTTATTATTTTCACTTTACAGTGGTCAATATAATAAAAACCTTGCATAAACAACGGTTACTATTCATACGAAAATTACACAAGTCGTGTTTTATGACGCATTCATTTGATTTATCACTCGTGCATCAATTCAATCTTCAAATAAAAAACATCAATATTTTCCCTAAGCATACTAGAGAAACAACTAAGGTTAAATTTACAACCTATTCCTAATACTTATCTGCTTTATTAGCGAAATCAAATCTAATTAAATTTAGCTTGAATCTATATTCGTATACACTTATTTTAATGTATTTGAACAAATAAAAAAAATACTTTTTGTTCCGGACGTTAAAATATCAATCAAAGATTGATAAATAATAATTTTTTCTTAACTTGAATTGTTATCTAAAAATCAATAAGTTAGTATCACATGTTTAAATCAGACATGAAGAGATATAAATAAGCTGGGATGAATGTATTACGAGTCTTTTTAGAAAGCATATCTACTGTCAACTTGTAAGTTCTTCGCATTATTGTGAGGTTTTTATAAAAAATTAAGCTTTTCTACTTCTAGTCTACTTCCAAAGTATAATATTTGGTTTCATAATTTTCACTTCAGGGGAATGTCAATTAAGAAAACGGTTATGACTGTTATTTGTTACCAGATGGCTAACTTCTATATACATTTTCATGAAGCGACACATTTTGATTAGCTTTTCTTAGAGTGATCTGTTTTATCAGTATGTTATACAGTAGGTTATTTTCACTTGTGAATAGTCTGTATTTTCCAAAAATGTACTTGAAATATATGTCAAAAACTTCTAATAATAACTCACCTGTGAGTAATAAGGCAGTTAGTTATATAGTATGAAGTTAATAACCTGTAGTTCAAGTGAATCGAATTATTCATTAGGAAAACATTTGCTTTACTACAATATTTGTGGGCCTTATTAAGAATATTGGTTGTTTAATTGTCAATTATAACTTTGTTTCTCGAAGTAATGGTGCGCCAGAATCTTAAATAGGAAAGTTTGTATTTATTTAACTTATTCAACCATAGATTTTCCTGTATATTACTAGTCTTGTATTTGTTAAGTGTTCAATTGACGTAGCAATGTAATCGCTTTTCTCATCCTGTTACACTAAATCAAAATGACGCTATTTCTTCTGTGTTATTTTACGCCTGCCCGTATATCTATTAAGTTATGTAGTTTAGTTTTCGATTACTAGCGGTATTTTCAACCTTCTTAATTTTAAAAGAAAATGGTTATTATAAGTTTATCAGAGTATACAATTCAAATTCTAGGTGATTATCTAGCTTACTAATGACCTCAACTAAATGTAGAAGGTTTCTGAATTAGTACTATGGGCATATCTGTTTCTATGTCTTTGTTTGGGCACAAATTAACCTCTTGAAGGTTAGCATTCGATTCTGAGAAAACATTATTAGAGTCTCATTCTGCTCGAGGATAACCAGAATGTTACTGAAATATATGTATGGAATGTTATCTGTCCGTTCTATTATTTTTATAACGTGTCGTTTATTCTGAGTCATCAGAGCTGACTGATTAAGCCCATGGTCTGTGTTTACTGCAGGACTGAATTGGCAGTGGAACATTTCGAAGTCCTCGCTATTTTTTACTTATAAATTCATCAATTTTCTAGTGTCTTTTATGTAACCAAAATTTATAAGATGTTGGGTGGAACTTTTATAAAGCAGTTTCTTACTTCCAGAATCACTTGAAAAATGGCATACACATACAATTGATTTCTTGTTTCTATATTCTTTAGTTTCAGCAAAAGGAAGAAAACTAGCCATAAATATCTCACCATTGTTTCCAAGGTTTTATAAGTAGTGAGGGCTGAAAGCACGTATCAAAAACAGATGAAAATCACATGGGCATATTTCATTTTACTTAAACTCATTGAAATTCAGAATTAGCCTTTTTTAACAAGTATTGAGGAGTGGTTTACAAAAACAATGTTATTGGTACCTTTACGTAAAAATTCAGGTAACATACTCATTGACCAAAAAAGAGTAAAAATCTAAAGTTCTCTGATAAAATTTAGGGCAATAGTACAATAAATCTCCAGTCCGTTTCGGAATACACATGTTGTATAAAAAATCAAAACGCAAGACAAATATTAGGTATATTAATCCAGTGCTTGTACACGGAAGATTTATCAGTCTGATTTTGAATTGGTTTCTATTTACACACAAAAATATCTAACAAAGATGAACCTAATTGAAATTCATCTAAAAATTGTTTATATTTTGGTATCATTCACTGATTTATGAAATTAAATCCTCTATATAGAGGTATTCAACAGGAAGATGAGAAAACAATGGACACTCGAAAAATGTAGAGAAGATAAAATGGGCTACAGAGATTCCAACTCAATGATGTCATAATATTTCTCAGTTTATCTATACTATTACTCTACTAGGAGGCCTTCTGGAGCTAATGTTCTTCCCAAGAACGTGTAAAGGGGAGGGTTGGGTGTAGAATTAGCAACCTCACTTTATAAAAATGGAATCCATTGCAAAATACGAATCGGAGAAACGCACTAAATTCCGATCTGGGAGTTGAAGTGTTTCCATATAAACATTTTTATGCTTCATGGTGAAAGGCAAGATGCTTACAAAGTCACGAGGCCTTTAGTGGCCCGTGGATCTGACTCCTATTTAGATCGTACGAATGTTTGTTATCGCCTATTCTCGTATATAATCGTTGACTTAAATCACGTTAGCCAATAACGGAATTAAACGAGTCAAATAACGAGAATGGGATTTTGAATATATATATTTTGTTTATGAGATGAATGGAATAGAAGGAAGAGAAGCGACGCAGAGTGGAGATGGTTGTTAAGCCAACTCATTTTTAGTCAGGCGTTAATCAATATTTATAGGCAGACAAAAATAAGCTACAGACATGTGGTGAATGGAATGGGAAGTGTACACACATATGCGCTCATATAAAAACAATGAAGACTGGTAAGCGAATAACTAACAAGGTCAACATATGACTCGAGTAGAATGAATAGATTGGTTTTTCCGAAAACTATATTAAGGTATATGGGCTTAAAATAATAACTGACACTACAGGCCGATGCCTCTTCTGGAAAATAGAGCAACAACCAATATAAGAACAAAGATTATCTAAACAATGTGGGAGACAGGGAGAACTGTACAAATGGTGAGAATAAGAAGATACAACCTTGTTCTGTTTGAAATAAATGAATTTTACTGGACATAGTGTGGACAAAAAAGACTAATTTCAGGAGACATGCTGTTGTATTTCGGTCACAAAGAAGACCCCCACATACACAAGGAAGTGAACTGATACCATCCAAAAAAGCACAAAAGCTTTATAGGATGGAAAACCTACGGCATCAGGATCATCATGATGCCCTTCGAAACAGCAGCCAAGATGACAAAGACCATCTTTATGAGGAGATGCAGTCCATTCTATAGAAATTCCAAAGAAAACACCTGAACATTTTGATAGGACACTTGAACGTCAGGATCGGGATGGAAAATACCGAGTATGAAGACATTATGGAGTGACATGGACTGAGAGGAAGGAACTAGAGTGGTCAGAAACTGGTATACCTGTGCACTCTCAGCAAAATGCTCAAAGGCGCCAGCGATTTCCCCTACAGATGCATACATACAGCTGAATGGGTTTCACCGGAATACACTATAGAGAATCAGATGATTCCATGTGTGTAAATAAAAAATTCGATGGGTCCACTGAAGATGTAGGAACAAACAGGAGGGGTGACATAGCTTCAGATAACCACCTGTCGGCGACCAAGCTATAACTGAAGCTAAAGCAGCATTAGACAATTGCACAGGCAACACTACATAGGTGTGACGCAACCTTCTTTTGAAATGTTTACAAGACCAGTGAATTCAAGATAGCTCTTCACGCTAATACGGTTATACGATAATGAGACTGGTTTGGATGACTATGTTTATAAAACATCTAGATTGAATACTCGAAAGATTCACTATACAAAGACCTGATCACGTTATATCAGACACCTGATTCACGACTAAATTTAGACAGCTAGTATTGTAAATTTGTGACCGGCTTTTGCCACGTGATTTATCCACCAATCAAAATACGACTTATACAATCTTCCCGATGTGCCAAACCAATGACGTTCGACCGGTATGAGCAGTTTAGCGTCCTTATTGGTCCTGTGTCCGCCTAGCCCTGTCCACTTGAGTCCAGAACACAAAATCAGCTTCTGCAATATGAATTATTTATTTCAAACATACTCGGTTTATACATCAACCAGACGGACCACAACATACCATTAAATGGGAAATAACATGTGTACACAAAAAGGCCAAAAAGTGGTTGTGAACGTGGGAGGCAGTAGTTAATAAACTGAGGGACAGCAAATCGTATAATAATAAATTATAGGTTAAAATAAAGCTTATAATAAGAGGAATATAAATATACATAATCTAATTATGGAATAGTTACACCATAAGAATATATAGATAATATTAGTCAATCAATATGTCTCAGAAGTTACTCGTGATTTAATCTTCGATCGGATATAACAGCCAGAGTAATGTCAAACAATACTTTATTTCACACAGTTACAAGCAGTCACTTTTAGTGAGTTCGGAGCAGAAATCAATAAGCGGAAAGGAAATCACATATTTAATAGTAAGCAAATTAAGTACATGTTTGCCAACACTCACTGACCAATCACATTTGCATTTGCTACCACACATAAACACTACGCAAGTTTAATACAGACTTTCTTCCAGATGCTAACGAACTCAGTAAATTCAATATAGATCTCATAACAAGCGCTAAGCCCTACGACATCTCTTGGAGTATGTTACTCCGACGACAACAATAGAAATCAGCAAAGCCATCGGACAAGTCAAGAGTGCCAAGGTAGTAGGACGAAACACAATGCCAGTTGAAGCATTGAAGTCATATACGGTGGTAATTGCAAAGGTGTTATACGATTTGTTTAATATGAGTTTGCAGTAAATACTGAGCTAATATGGACCTAGAACACGAACACCTTTAAGATATTAGAAGGGGTGGCAATAGTTTGCTTATTACCCCTAAGTATTGGATCATATACAAAGTTATCTGAATCTTATAGTGGTCTAGATGGACTACATTGCCTAAGTATTGTAAATTAGTATCGAAATCTCGAGAGACTGATAAGTTCTTTAGGTAATGAAAGAAAATAATTGTCTCTATTAGAAGTTGTCTGAAAAAGTAGGACGAAAATGACATATTCAGAAATCCCTTGACAAATGTCTGTTTTTTTCAGATGCCCATAATATAGCCTACCAGGTGAATAAGTCACTTGGTATCAATAATTTGTTCAGTTATTTGGACACTAAAATTAATTACTAAAATAACTAAAGTTCTCAAAGTGAGAATCTCACCTTTACATCAACATTTGGAAAGATGGAATCCTAGACGCTGAGAGGGCTTACAAATAATTTCTCACGTATTACAAAGTAAATATTTACTCAATTTATTTTTTACTTTAGACATTTAGCATCAAAGTAATCAGCTTATAAATCCTTTACGATTTGTTAGGCTAACTAGACATTTATTAAAGTTTTTGAATAAACCAGTTCATTTTGTTTTACTTTTGTTAATCTAACGCGAATAAAATTATTTCTTTGTAGACACACAATTGATTGTATATGAATAAACATTTAAGGTGAATATTCGAACCGAATTATATTAACGGTGATGATCTGGAAACAGAAATTTATCATCATTATTTTATAAAAATATAGGTAAAGTCAAGGTTTAGGAATTTGAAGACTCTTCCTCTATTTACATTATCACTATCATAATCAGTTTTATTTAAGGAAAGGAATAAGCTTGTATGAATGCAAATGTTGGATAACACAGTGATTGAAATAGCGGAAAGATAATGGAGAATCGGTACTTGGATTTTCTGGGACTCAGCTGATGTAAATCTCTACTTAGAAGGAATCTATATTATTTCTTTAATTTGATTATTCACTAGATAAAATTCTTAAAATTTAGTCAACATAAATTGAATAATTCATTTTTAGAAGTACTTTAATAAAATACCAGCTATGTCATTTTGTGAATAATGAGTGTTATTAAAACGCAGTTCCTCACTACAAAACGTTTTGTTCATACGTGCTGATTTTGAGAAAGAACGGAAAATTAATAATCGTTTATTTCACACATATAATAGGTTTTTAAATTGATTTTAAGTGTGATTCTTACACATGTGAGCGACAGATTGTATAAGCATACAGCCATATCTATTGAGTGCACATGTCATGTGACATATTTCTGAGTATAAGTAGAAACCCAAAATAAGAGTGAAATAAACGTAACCCTAAAAGTATTCAATTAAATCTCATTACCTATTTATTTATGATCAGGAATTGTAGTGAACAGGAGTAGTAACCATGCTTCAATAACACCAGAAGAACGAAGCTACAGAGGAACTGTTGTAAAAATTCTTCACTTTCCTACCAAATATTTCGTTTTCATCAGAATGCAAACTGAAATATCGATCAGCCTCTTAATGATCTGCTGAGACTTTAAGTCGAAGATGTCATCAAAGTATGATAAGAGATATATATTTCACTTGACATAGAATACAGAACTACTTAACTGATTTCATTAATCACTCTAAGACAATTTTCATCAAATAGATTTTTTGACCAAATGGCCACCAGAAATTCATAAATATCGGGTGTCATCTTGATTATGCATTGATGAACCCCAGTATTATGTTCAGTCCTTAGCCTAGAAAGTCGTCCGTTAGACAGTGATCCGTAAACACGGGTAAAAGTGACTTAGCATTGGTAATCTAAAAACTAATCTGGTGGATAAATACCTGAATAGACCTATGTTTGATGTCATGAAAATTTTCATGAGGGGGGATTTTATCTTCTGAATTGCATTTAATCCTCTTTCAATGACTTCAGGTTTCTCTCATTATTTACTGTGATATTATATACTGATGATAAGGAATGATCAGGAATACTCTACCCATCTGTTCCGCTGTTGTTGAATTTCAGTGATTGGCCTGCCTTCTTTGTCCTTGACCGGTCTCTCTGGTTTACTACATTTTCCTGCTAGTTTCTTCGTTGTATCGTGAAGCTGTTTCATATTTCCTTCTCTTGCAGCTTTTTCCGCCGTCGTTGCTAGTTCTTCCACGTACTTCTTCTTGTCGGTTCTAATGCTCCTCTTCACTTGTTTGTTTGCTTCTGTGTATTCAGCTTGTTCTTGAACTTTCTCTGTTCTGGTTCAGCTGTTGTTAGTTGCTGTTTCCTTGTTTTTTTTAATCTTGTACAGGGTTCCGATGGAGATCCATTCCTTATGATGATACTTCTTGCGGCCCAGCACCTCTTGACACGTTGAAGTTGATGCTTCTTTGATCCCTTTCCAGTTGTCCTCTATAGTAGTTTTTTCTTCTCTCAGTAGATCCTGCAAGGCGTGGAACCTATTGTTGAGAGTTATCTTGAATTGGTTGAGTTTTTCAATATCTCGATGGAAGGCTGTATTGAACCTTTTTAATGCTGTTTATCCAGTTGTCCAGTTCTTCTTTAGCTTCAGTTTTAAATTGGCTACAACTAGATGGTGATCTGAAGCTATGTCAGCTCCTCTCCTGGTTCTCACATCTTCCGTTGTCCTTCGGAACTTTTTATTGATGCAAATATGATCTATCTGATTCTCTGTGGTGTGGTTCGGTGAGATCCATATAGCTTTGTGTATACGTTTGTGTGGAAATATTGTGCCGCCTATGACCAATTTGTTGAATGCACACAGACTTGTAAATTTTTCCCCGTTTTCGTTTCTCTCTCACAGTCCATGTCGTCCTATGATATCTTCATATCCGGGTGTTGTCTATTCCGACTTTGGCGTTTGGATCTCCCATCAGAATGGTGATGTTTTTTCTTGGGCACTTCGCTATGATTGATTGCAATCTCTCTTAGAATTGATCTTTAATGTCTTCATTGCTATCATTGGTGGGTGCATAACATTAGATAATATTCATTTTGATCCCCTCCTTCTTTGTTTTTAATGATACTTTGATGATTCTGGATCTGTGAGATTCCCATCCTAGAAGTGCATTTCGTGCTACTTTGGACAGCATTAGAGCAACTCCCTGAGTGTGTGGAGCATTTTCCTCTTCGTTGCCGGAGTAAAGCACCATCTCTCCCGTATTTAGACTTTGTTGTCCAATGGATTTCGCTGATTCCCAGTACTGCTAGGTTGTATCTCCTCATTTCCGTTGCTATTTGACTGGTCTTCCCGGTCTCCCACATTGTCGGGATGTCCCATGTACCTATAAAAATTGTTGCTCTGGTTGTTAGTCGTGGCTTCCGAAGGAACTCGGCTTTCACCATGAGGCATCATATTTCTTTGAAATGAAGACCTTCTAGCTCCCAGGGCAGAGTTTAAATGGTTTGAATTATTTTTTCTGGTTAGCGTTATTTTTAGCGAGTTAGTTTTCTACGGGATGGGGTCGCTAACCCCATGCTCAACCCTCCTCCTTTACCCGGGTTTGGAACCGGCAGTAACTCTAGAAGAGCTACATGAGGAGTTATGCTTTTATTAATCACAGTCAAGAATATAAATCGTTGACAAAACTGAACTAGTGTGTTAATTTCCATCAGTCAGTATACTCTAATTGTCTTTCACAATCCATCTGATGAAATAAATAAATTTTGAATTTAAAAGTCATACTGAGTGAAGAAAATTGTATACCTTGCTATTCATCATGCCTCAACACTAACTTAAAATAGTCTACAAAAATAATTATAGATACTTAAAGAAGTAATTCTTGAATAAAGCTGTTGGGGATGCTAGATCCCCCAAACTCATATTTTGTGATTTTATCATATCGATTAAATTATCGATTAAATGTTTAAATAGCAGTCAATTGACGAACTTATCGATTAAATATTTAAATGGCAGTCGATTGATGAACTTATTGAGTAATGTTTAAAAAATTTTAACATGACAATATCAATTATAAATATTTGTATAAATACGCTTGATTTGTGTGCCTGATTGACCTGACCTGATATCTGCTGGTTGCCTGTAGAATACACTTCTACATCTTACCAAGACTTCTTGATCGAGTTAGCTGAGTCGGGAACAACGGACTAGAATAGCCTATTGAGTCTCTGAATCCTTGATCCTTCGTTCCGTTCCGAATAAGCCGAATCAGTAGTAGCATTCAAGCTTAACGAACCTAACAAAAGCCTAGTAAAATAATTATAGAGTTTCAAGATTAAACTGTTAAATAAATTGAGAAAGGACATGAGTCCCTCTATGTAGTTTAATACTGGGCCTAAAGAAACACCATCATAAGGAATGGATCTCTATAGAAACACTGGACAAGATCAAAGAAAGGAAGAACAAGAAGGCAGCAATTAACAACAGCCGAACACGAGCAGAGAAAGTCCAAGCACAAGCTGAATACATAGAAGCAAACAAACAAGTGAAGAAGAGCATTAGAGCCGACAAGAAGAAATACGTGGAAGAACTAGCAACGACGGCAGAAAAAGCTGCTAGAGAAGGAAATATGAAACAGCTTCACGATACAACGAAGAAACTAGCAGGGAAATACAGTAAACCAGAGAGGCCGGTCAAAGACAAAGAAGGCAAGCCAATCACCGAAATTCAACAACAGCGTAACAGATGGGTGGAATACTTCGAGGAACTCCTGAATAGGCCGGCTCCAATGAATCCACCGGACATCGAAGCAGCACACATAGATCTTCCTATAGATGTCAACCCACCAACGACGGAAGAAATTAGAATGGCCGTCAGACAAATCAAGAACGGGAAAGCAGCAGGACCCGACAACATACCAGCTGAAGCACTGAAATCAGACATCGAAGCAACCACAAGCATGCTATACCTTCTATTCAAAAAGATTTGGGAGGAGGAACAAGTGCCGATGGACTGGAAAGAAGGACACCTCGTCAAGATTCCAAAGAAAGGAGATCTGAGCAAATGTGAAAACTACAGAGGCATTACACTACTGTCAATACCAGGGAAAGTCTTCAACAGAGTGTTGCTGAACCGGATGAAGGATGCAGTAGACGCCCAACTTCGAGATCAACAAGCTGGATTCCGTAAGGATCGGTCGTGCACAGACCAAATTGCAACACTACGGATCATCGTCGAACAATCAGTTGAGTGGAACTCATCACTATACATCAACTTCATTGATTATGAAAAGGCATTCGACAGTGTAGATAGGAGGACATTATGGAAACTTCTTCGACACTACGGAGTTCCTGAGAAGATTGTCAACATTATCCGGAACTCATACGACGGACTACAGTGCAAAGTAGTGCATGGAGGACAGCTGACAGATGCATTCCAAGTAAGGACTGGAGTCAGACAAGGCTGTTTACTCTCTCCCTTCCTCTTTCTTCTGGTGGTCGACTGGATTATGAAGACCTCGACATCTGAAGGAAAACACGGAATACAATGGACAACTCAGAATCAATTAGACGATTTGGACTTCGCAGACGACCTAGCCCTCCTATCACGTACACACGAACAGATGCAGATGAAGACAGCCAGTGTAGCAGCAGTCTCTGCATCAGTAGGCCTCAGCATACACAAAGGGAAAACCAAGGTCCTCAAATTCAAAGCGGAAAACAGCAATCCAATCACTCTTGATGGCGAAACTCTGGAAGATGTAGAGTCCTTCACATACCTAGGAAGCATCATCGATGAACAAGGAGGTTCAGATGCAGACGTAAAGGCGAGGATCGGCAAAGCAAGGGTCGCATTCCTACAATTGAAGAACATATGGAACTCAAAACAACTTTCAACCAATATCAAAGTGAGAATCTTCAATACGAACGTCAAGGCAGTTCTACTGTATGGAGCTGAAACTTGGAGAACTACAACAACCACAATCAAGAAAGTACAAGTATTTATAAATAGCTGTCTACGCAAGATACTCAACATCCACTGGCCGGATACCATCAGCAATAGCCTTCTGTGGGAGAGAACAAACCAACTTCCAGCTGAAGAGAAATTAGGAAAAGACGATGGAAATGGATAGGACATACATTACGCAAATCGTCAAACTGCATCACGAGGCAAGCCCTAACTTGGAACCCTGAAGGGAAGCGAAAAAGAGGAAGGCCAAAGAACACATTGCGTCGGATATAGAAGCAGATATGAAAAGGATGAATTACAACTGGACGGAGCTAGAAAGGATTGCCCAGGACAGGGTTGGATGGAGAATGCTGGTGAGTGGCCTATGCTCCTTCACGAGGAGTAACAGGCGTAAGTAAGTAAGTAAGTAAGTAATGTAGTTTAATAAATAAAACAGTTAGATGGGATGGAGTTATAAAAAAATGGAACAGGCTGTTAGGTTATACTACACTCAATGCATATCGATTATCGAAAGGAAATAATCAACTAAACAACCAGTCATTAACAGTCATCACTTACGAAGAAAATCAGATGAAAAATTTTAGTGGAATTAGTAAATCGAAATCTTGTGCATGTAGCTTTAATTGGGAAAATCGTTTGATTAAGATGACAAACATAAAGTGAAGGAAAGCAATATGAAAATATTTTTTAAGCGCAAAACTCCTGCTTGCTTGTGTGAATATAAATGGTTTATACTATATGAGAAACATTAAACCATGAAGTGAATGGAATACAATATATGACTTTTAAGGTCTCACATAACTTCGGTGCCTAATACTAGATGGATATACAGTGATAGAATTTCTTGTTGTCCTAGTCTATAGTTTTTCTCAATCACAGAGAATGATGTTGAGAATAAAACGAACATTAAAAATTCACTTTGTGGCCAACTTGAAAATAATTGCTAATGTCGATTGGCGATCTTTTAAAAGCACATTTGCACCAAGTAAGATATCATTTATGTACTAATGATTTATAAAAACATTTTTCAGTGAAATTTGCTTGAAAAGAATATTTATTGAATTTTATGTCAGTAGGCTTAGTTTTGTTTATTATAAACAAGATACTAATTATGGTGTTGCTTATAGAATAATCCTACTGACAAAGTATGTTTTATATCAGTTTTCTTTTCCAAAGTATTTCAAAAACTGTAAGCTATTTCTCAGCGTTTTTTAGGTTTAAATTTGATTTTGTGCGTTTAACGAATTCTTACATAATTCTTGGTTATCGTACAGAAAAAGAAAACTTTTCATTTTAATTTTTAAAGTGAACTAAATGATTACCTTGTAATATAAACTTGAGAACTAATTTATTCATCATATCATCATTAAATACATATTTTCAGGATGGGTTTTGTGGAGATTTTCTAGAAATTTCACAAGTTGAAGTCATGAGTCAATTGAAGCTAGACCACCATAGAAAACCTGGAAGCACTGGATGACCGTTTCGTCTCATTGTGGGACTCCTCAGCAGTGCGCATCCACGATCCCGCACCCCGCGGTATTCGAACCCAGGACCTACTAGCTTCGCTCGTGAGCACTTAACCACTAGACCGCTGAGCCGGCATCCAACGGGGTTCGAATCCCGCGGGGTGCGGGATCGTGGATGCGCACTTCTGAGGAGAACCATACTAGGACGAAACGGCCATCCAGCGCTTCCAGGTTTTCTATAATGGTCTAGCTTCAATTGACTCATGATTTCAACTTGTGAAATACATATTCCTCTTAAAATTAATTGGTGTTTTGCAGACAATATTGGTATAAAATAGCTTGATTTTTCTTCTTTTTTAGTCAAGGATATTAGTCGTGTCCTATGTGAGGCCGAACAAGATGAAGTGCATTCAATCAACTTCAGGAAATATTGTAGTGTTCAACGATCTACAGGCTTAAAAAGTGTTCGAAATCGATCTGATTCTACATTATCCAATTATTCTTCACTTGGTCAGTCAAATTGGTCTGGTTCATCTACAATAACTACAAACAGACATACGTTCCTGAGTGAAGAGAATTTGCATTCACATACCAAGTAAAATTCTCTTGTGTTATACAACCCCCCAGTACTTGCTACTAAATATCAAATTTAATAACTGTTTTTGTAGTGTCAAGCATCTGATAATCATTTAGGTAAATTTTGTCTTATTCTGTCGAAATTCGAAAGCAAAAACTAAATATAATCCTTCACCATTAGAGGAATATAATTATAATTATAAAAGTCTGAAACCAAAAGTCAGATTCAAACACTTCCCATCTTTAAAAAACCTTATTATTAGACATCATCGGTTAAAATGGTTTTAACTCAGTTTATGCCCTTTAATTTACTACATCCTAAGATTGTGACAAGTATTCTTCAAGAACAGTACTCAACGTTTTTCGCCTAACTTCGTAAAATTCGATAAATCGAATTTCAATGGTGGTCTAGCTTACATCGACTCATGAATTCAATTAATTAATTACTACAATTTCCACTAAGTTAAATGTTATTTTGACTATCATTCAGAACGTATGTAAAACTAGTGAAGACCGAAAATGAAATTCCTAGTTGTTCGAAACGACCATGAATAATTTTCTAGAGAAATAGGTTTACTCAATATCTGGCGGGAATTATACTTAATAACAGAAAAGAATAATTAACTAAAAGATGTGATCATGTTTATAGAATCACAAAGGATTAGGAGCGTTTGGAAATTCGCTTAAACATTATGACAGTCTGAATACATTATAATATCATCATTCGATCATTGGCGTGCTTACTGGCGGTGTACCTTTTACATCTTTTATCGTCATCATAGAAAGGGTAAAGTTTTAGATTCAAAATACTAGACTCATATTTTCCATTTTAAAATGACAGATAACCTTAAGTCTTTGAAGGGTTTTAGAACATCTGCTAAATAGTCACTGCAAAGCATAACGAATTATTCATGTTGTTGAGCATTGTAATAAAACACTTTAGAAATTTCCATAGTTTTCTATAATAAATGATATTTTATTAGCACTATGGAATTGTCATCATATTTATGTAAGTTACAAAGTTATCTCAATGGCCTATTTTCGGTAGACATATAGTGACTCACATTTATCACGAGAACACGACTGGTTTAATAGAAACAATTATTATTATAACCAACTGTACCAGTGCTTGTTTTAATGTGCTTTTGTTTGACTGTGCTAATGACAGCTATATTTTGCCTCCATTCTCATACTCACACTTTGATTGTAACTTCGCGCGAATTCGGTTACGTTCTGTAACCAAGCTTGTATTCTGGCACGATCTCGGTGTCCTTTCGATACCACGAGATCGCCAGCAAATATATATCTCAATTTGATCCATTAACTGTCTTCTGATATTTGGCTTCTCGAAGATTTTATGGATTTATTTGGTTACGTCCAACCTTCGCCTTCTGATTAACTTGGCACGTGTTTTTTGGTAGCGGTGTTCATGGTTAACCTCAACTCGACGCCACGCTGCAGACATATGGAACGGGTTTGTTCACGGCAAAAGGCCCAAAAAGAACTGGATCAATCTATATCTCAATGTCGAGAAAAATTGACTACTTTCATCCAGTCAAATCATAATAATGTATGTCGTAATCTTCCAGAACCAAATGGCGGTGATACTGGTACTAATCAACACACAAAGTATTCTAAGAGTCGAAACTCTGCTACATCACAAAGACCATCTTCTGTAAAAAACCAAACAACTTCTAGATCTTTACAATCTAACTGCTTTAATAGCCCTATGAATCTCTCAAATGCTCATTTGCTGCATACAAATTCTGTTGGAACAAAAGCTGAAAATAAATTATCTTACAAAAGTCATATGGGGCGTAGTACACAAGATCTTTATGATAGTGTATCACTGAAGGACGGAATGAAGGTAATTTAATGGCTATTCGTATTTTGACAGTCATATTCACAATGTATTTACTAAATATGGCCTGATCTGAGTGACATCTTTCATCGGATGTGTGTGAAGAAAGTGATTTAAGAGTAAATATGGTGCTAAAACTTCACTTCACTATTTACATGAGCTCTTTATCTAAAAATGGTAATAACTTCACTTAACTTACGCCTGTTAACCCTCGTAAAACATAGGCCACCAACCATGATTTACCAACCAACTCTGCCCTGAGCACTCCTTTCCAGTTGTTCCCAAGCGCTATTGATTCTTTTGATGTCTGTATCCGATTCTCGGCACCATGTGTTCTTAGGTTTGCCTCTTTTCCTTTCGCCTTGAGGGTTCCAAGTCAGGGCTTGTTGTGTGATGCAGTTTTACGCTTTCTGTAGTGTGCGTCCTACCAGCGTACAGCGTCTTTTCTCAATTTCCTCTTCAACTGGGATCTGGTTTGTTCTCTGCTATAGCATGTTGTTGCTGGTTGTATACGGTCAATGGACCTAGAGTATTTGGTGCAGAGAACCTTTTATAATTATCTACACTCTTTTCATGATAGTTGTAGTAGTTCCCTAAGTATAAGCTCCTTATAACAGAAATGTTTTGATATTTGTATTGAAGAATCTTACTTTGATGTTACCTGACGGTCGGTTTTAGTTCCATATGGTCTTCACTTACAAGAGTGCCAAGCTTGCATTGTCAATCAGTGCCTTCACATCTGCGTCAGATCCGCTTTGTTCACCAATGTTGCTGTTCAGCTACGTAAAGGCGTCCATCTCTTCCAGAGCTTCTTCATCAAGTGTGGTTTGGTTGATGCTCGCTCTGTTGTCTTTCAGGATCATGATTTCACCCTTTTGAATGTTGAGATCTACTGCTGTAGAGGTTGCTGCAACACTGACTGTCTTCACCTACATTTGTTGCCGTGTGAGAGAGAATACCTAGATCATCTGCAAAGTCCAAATTTTCTAGCCACATCCAAGCTGTCCATGTAGGTCTTCATAATCCAGTCAGTCAACCACCAAATGAGAGAAAGAGCGCAAGAATAAGCAGCCTTAACTGACACCAGTCTTTACTATGAATGGGTCTGTCAGCTGTTCTCCATGCACCAGTTTGTAGTACAGCCCGTCTCATGAATTCTGTATGATGTTGACGATATTCTCAACTATACCACAGTATCGAAGATGGTTACTTAATGTTCTCCTATCCAATTTGTCGAATGCCTTCTCATTGTTAAGGAAGGTGATTTATAGTGACAAATCCCATCCTATTGACTGCTCAACAATGATCCATATTGTAGTGATTTGGTCTGTGCATGACCGGTCCTTACAGAATCCAGGCTGTTGACCTCGCAGTTGGACGTCTACTGAATCTTTAATTCGGTCCAGTAACACTCTGTTGGGAACCTTCCTTGGTACTGATAGTAGTGTGATGCCTTTGTAGTTCTCACACTTGCTCAGATCTCTTTTCTTTTGTATCTTGGTGATGTATCCTTCTTTCTAGTCTATCGGCACTTGTTCTTCCTCCAAATCTTTCTGAATAAAATGTGGGGCATCTTTGAAGTTACTTCTATGTCTGAATTCAGTGCTTCATCTTGTAAGTTGTCTAGTTCTTATGCTTAGATACTCTTGGTTTTTCTGATAACCATGCTGATTTGTTTGATTGTCGATGGGACAGTATCGATATGAATGTGGTGCTCTCAAGTGATGTCAGTTTTTCTCTTTGATTCAGGTCTTGTATGAAACTTCCGAATTTTTCATTTGTCATAATCTTCGATTCTTAATTTCCAAAGGCACAATTTTAGAAATACCATACTGAAATAGTGTGAACTGAGATGTACGAGGTACAAATTATGAAGGAGTAATTTCAAACGAAAAGTAAAGGAAACATAACAAAATCACAGTGAAAATAATGAAACTCAATATTGCGGTTATAACTTGTTCAAATTCTTCTTTTACTTTACCATCAACAGTACAGCTTATTGGAAATGCGACAATCATGAATTCGAACGAAAGAGTGAAAACCAGTCCTCCAATGTTAGGGAAAATATCGCAGAAGCAACTATGTTTGCACACAGAGAAATTAAAACTCTCATTAGTATTGCTGTAGACGCATTCGACCAAGCAATCTGAGCAGTCCTACAACAATATCTTAAAGATACACTTCAGTTTAACCTGTAACGGAAAGAGAACGATGAAAATCCCTCCACAACCTTTTAGTTGGACAGTATTGTCATTATTTGTGTCTTCTCTCTGTTGCGTATTTTAACCTTTGTTCAGATCTCGCTTAACCGCACCTTTTATCCTCTAGTCCTCCTCATCTGAGCATTTATTATGTGATTTTGATCAAATCTTACCTTTTGTTACCTAATTTTCTATTGCATGTTGCCGGACTATTGACAGTAAGGTCGTGTTTGGCTAGGCTCTAGGTCACAGCGTGTTTCAGTGCATGACTGTTGACCTCTGACTGTCTCCTTGGGAAGATTGCTCGAATCCCTGCTCATAGATATCTGATCACATCTTGTTGGAATATTTTTATTGATTCTAAGGTATTGAACGCTTTTGTATTACCTGGGTTTTTTTGTTGTTCAGCACGTTACTTTTTTTGAGAGAAACTATTGACTGTATAGTACAGGCTGTACCTTTTTAGGTATTTTGTAATTTTGATATCATTTGTTCTATTTCCTAAATTAGAACCGTTTAAATTTAGCACAGAGTTTGTGTTTTGATATAATTTAATACGAATATCGCAGAAACGCTTCGTACGCTATACAGAAGAACGTAGTCTGGTCTAGTCGAATGAATTTTGGTTCGTCAGTCATACGCTTAAACCGAGTACTAGCAGTTCGGTCGTTACATATCCATTATTCTCAGAACGATTGGTAGGTGATGAATCGAGGTGTGATATTTTCAGTTGGGAACTTTTATTCATGTTTTACACTACACTGTTTAAGACTCGTAGATTTTGTGAGATTTGTGTCGAAATCTAGTCTAATATTGCGGGCTTGTCATTGTATGATTGCTCATAAAATCTCACCTCAATGTCTATAGTATCTAAGAGTAGTTAATTTTATATGAACGTTTGAAGAACGGGTTTTGGCAGGTGATAGAATAATATGTCTCATATGAAAGGCATGGAGTAACATAGAGTGTACCCATGTTCACATTTGCTGACCTTCAATTTTTCATCGTTTAATGTAAGTCTCATCACTTATCGTATGGTCAGTACTAAGGATCATACAGTTAGTATCTGCTGTCATCGCAAGCCCGCTCTCTTCACTGACCGCAAATCTTTTACCATGTCACCATTGATAACATTATTGAGTTTAACTGTCGTGTAAGTGTAATAGGTCAACTTTGGCCTGTTCGTACTGTGGATAGTTGATTTACCCTATTATTGGTGGGAATACTTATACATGTAATGTGAATGTGTATGTAAGTGGTGCAAATTGTGCACCAGGTTGCTTGGTATCTATGTGGTTGCTTCACAGGATTGAGCTGTCTTATACAGGTTGTGGCGTTAAAGCCTATATGTGTCTAGTTCCCCTGTGAAGTGGGATCGAGCTGTATTGCTATGGTTATAAAGTTTAATCCAGGATGGTGTCTGGTTCTCCTGTTAGACGGGTTTGAGCTGTGGTTTTAGGGTTGATACGTGAAAGTCTGGATGGTGTCTGGTTCTCTTGATAAGTGGCCTGACCCACTGGGGTATATTTTGCAAATAATATAATGTGACAAATGTACGGCATGGATCACGTAGTTATGGGCACGCCCCTATTTAAGCAGCCAGAGATCTAAGATGACAAGACCCAACAAATACCTCATAGGATACTTCTCAACTCCTGACGTTTGCTTCGATCATATTCAACTTGATTTGATAGGGCAGAGATTCAAGGGAATATTCTTATATCTCAAAGTGTCTGGACCATGGCACCGTTTCACATGAGTGGGTTGTAACATGTACTTATATCTTCACTTTTATTCTCCTAGACGACTGGAAAAACGAAAAAACCGACGATAAAAACAATTATTCGTAGTTTTCATCGTACATTCTTATTGTAATATCGTACCACATGACTCCTTAAATCAGGAAAAGACTACCAAATGCTGTTTAACATAACAAGCTATTGAAGAGTGTTTACTAATGTCAGACTCTTTGGGTTTTGAGATTTTGGCTGGTAACGTGGGGTGTAGTAGTGAACAAATCCCAAGATTTATAGTTCTGTAGGTTTCCGATGTTGATGGCCAAGTCCTTATTTTTACTGGACATACGCTATCCCAGTCGTTATTCCACAGCAGATCTCCATGAGTCACATAAAGTCATTTATTTGTGTGGTATTTTAAAGTTTTTGAATTATTATTTAAACTAGGAACCCTCGAAATAGCGCATTTTAGATCAAACACAACTAGGTGGGCACAAACGAACGTATGGTATTGAGAATTCAAAACTAGGGGCATATCAAGTACAGATGAACTATTAGTTTATATAAACGCAACAAATGACGCAACCACCGTATCTTAAATTGGAATCTCAGTTACTGTACTCGATTGTACGTGAAGATGGCACAGGTATTCAGTGTTTGACAACGCTTTAACCAGAATCGGGGAGATCGGAAGATATATTTGATGTGATATCAATATATCGAGAATCGTCTGATCTAATCTGGCTAGAGATTGCAGTAAACGTTTAGCACGACGTTCCCACACATGATCTGGTGCGGATGCATGACCGAGCGCCTTCAGCTAGGTGAGTCCATGAAAACATGTGGTTACCATCCAATGTCGAAAACTTACAGAGCTGTTTATTTTGGGGATTTAGTTACTGCTACATACGTTTTCTCCTTAGGTTCATTGTATGTCTGTCAGACTGTACACTGGATAGAGACTGTATATTATCTTGAATATACTCGTCAGTATTAGAATTAAAAATTGAAATCTGAAAGGACTCAACTGGTTCCTTCACTTGTATCTGATCAACACGTCAGCTATGTGCACTTGAATAATTGATACCTAGAGTTTGTACCGTAGATTTCTTGACATCCTTTAACACAATCCTCTTGACTATTTGAAGATCATTTCCACGATAGTACAGTAGCGGTAAATAAATCCCCAAAATAAATAGCACTAAGTTTTCGACATTGGATGCTGACCATATGTTTTAGTGGACTCATCTAGCTGAAGGCGCTCGGTCAGGCATCCGCACCAGATCACGTGTGGCAACGCCGTGCTCAACATCAACCGCAATCGCTAGCCAGATTAGATCAGAGAATTCCGATATTTTGGTTATCGCCAAATACACTCTTCCGATCTCCTCGACTCTGCCTTTTGATTTATCTCGGTGGGTACAAATCATATTAGAAGGTGTTACTGGTAGAAGCGTTGTCAAACACTGGGTACCTGTGACATCATCATTGGTGAGACCAACGTGATCTGGTACACCTAATTGCAACTGAGAGTCCGTTCCCTTTTGGGATTTTTATATATAATTGACTTATTTTTTATTTTTTTAAACAGTGTGATTTTTTTTCGTGTTTTTTCTTGGATATATATATTTTTTCCCCTCGTTCATTATCGTACTTCTTATTTCATCGTGACCGAACAGACACCCAAAGTACTAAAGCTTAAGACTTTGTCTCCGCCTTCGTTTCAACTGATGCCTTTCAGGCCCGACAACATCGAAGCCTGGTTTTGCTACGCAGAAGCCGACTTCTTCGAGCACGGCGTGAACGACACAATTCCTCGCAGTAGTCAAGGCACTACCGCGGGAATTCAACAGGTACGTAACACTTGGTATGTTTACTAGTGATGTTTCCGAACCTTACGAAATCTTGAAACGTTCGAATCTTAAACGAGGAGACCTAACCGATCGACAAAGCTTAGATCAACTCTTCAATAACATCGACCTGCAACACGGTTCTGCGACGGACATGTTGCAACGGATGAGAGAGGTTATAGGACCAAGAACTTTCGACAAAGGTCTATTCAAACAACTTTTCTTGTGAAAACTTCCCCAACAGGTACAAGCAGTTCTGGTTTCGTTTCAGAACAACGCCTTAGACGAGCTAGCTGCATCTGCCGACCGAATTTTAGAAATTATAAAATCATCTACGACAGAGGTTTTTTCAGTCAAAGAAAAGCCTCAAACGACTCAGAGTGACATAACCGAGTTATGTCACACACTCACGCGTTATCTTAATCTTCGTAACGACCGTAAGAGATCGCGCACTCCACGTAGAGTCATTTCACGAAAGTGATCTGTCTCTAGACCACGAGAGACAGATAACCTCGACTGGTGCTGGTATCATAACCAGTATGGAAAGTTTTCCAGAAATTGCAGAAAACCCTGCAATTTTCCCAACACGAAACCGACTGACTCGAAAAACAACTCGGGAAACCTCCAAGCCCGCACGCGTTAACGGCAACCGTAGCCGGCAAACATAGCCGTCTGTTATTCGTCACAGATGTGACAACGAGAGTTCGCTACCTCGTCGACACTGGCGCAGAAGTTAGCGTTCTCCCAGCAAATCCTAAGGATCGGCTTAACGAATCGGCTCCAAACTTACAGGCGGCAAACGGAAATCCTATCGCTACATATGGCAAAAGGTACGTCTACCTTAACGTGGGTTTACGCAAACGCATTCACTGGATCTTCGTTGTTGCAGATGTATCTATGCCAATCATTGGTATGGATCTTCTACAACATCATAATCTGATCATCGACACGCGCAAACGGAGGCTAGTAGACGGAAACACTAATTTATCCGTTTGCGTAACTTCTTCTTCCGGTTGTAGATTATCCCCAGTCACAATTAAGCATAGGATAGACCCACTTTCACTCTGTATACTATTACATAAATCTAAATGTATTCATCCGAGTGCTTTAACGGATTTTTATTTCATTTTTGCAATTGCTGGTTTCCTTCTGAGGTTGATATTTATTACACAATTATTATTCTTATCATGGTTCAAAACTTTTCACTAGGTGTTCACTTCTTTTCACTCCATTCGTTCCCTCTAAATAAATATTCTTAAGATTACGAAGTTTGTAATTAAAACAATAACTTGTGTTACACGTAAATTAAATTCTCAGACCCGTTTTATCTTCACTATGCATATATGACTCATACATATTGATATTTTATTATCCTTTTCACTTAATTGAGACTTTCATAGCATCACTCCAAACTATGTGACTGCACAAACATTTATATTCTAGCG
The DNA here is from genome assembly GCA_944470405.2 of Schistosoma mattheei. NCBI lineage: Eukaryota > Metazoa > Platyhelminthes > Trematoda > Strigeidida > Schistosomatidae > Schistosoma > Schistosoma mattheei. Next base: position 36,077,272 of record OX103943.1, on the reverse strand, counting down.
TCATATCTTACTGCAATTATAAGCTATTTTTTCTTAATTATTTTTTCTTACTAATTTGACGATACACACATAGTCGTTTGTTCTTGTTTTATGTTCATAAACACGCCTATTAAACTGTTTGTGTACTTCACGTCTCCTTTATTTCTATTCCCTTATTTTCTGCATTTCCTTCTTTAGACTCAATTCAATATTCTTCTCAATTGCACAGACCCGATTTATTATTATTAATATTCTACTATTATTGCTCAAAATTTTTTTTAATGGCCAGTAGAATGCTGACATTATTGAAAATTGTGTATTATTGCATTTTTTTGAAGAAACCCGAAATGGTTTCTTCACAACACTTATGTACCCATAAGATGTTTGTGAATAATAATAATAATAATAATAATAATAATAATAACAATTATCCTGAGATAGAACAAACGCAACCGAAACTACCGTGTGTAACCAGCAACGTTACACGTCACATCACGACTACAGGACCACCTGTATTTTCTAAAGCACGCCGACTAGCTCCTGAAAAGCTGAGGTTGGCGAAAAACGAGTTCGACCATATGATAGACTTAGGAATCATACGACCGTCAAGTAGACAATATGCATCCCCGTTGCACATGGTCCCTAAAAAGGACAGCAACGATTGGCGTCCAACTGGCGACTATCGGCGATTGAACGCGAAAACCATTCCCGATCGTTACCCGTTGCCTCATATTCACGATTTGACAGCTACCTTGAAAGGTACAACTGTCTTTTCGAAAATCGACTTGGTTAAAGCGTATAACCAAATCCCTATGGCTACTGACGACATACCGAAAACAGCTATCATAACTCCCTTCGGACTCTATGAATTTTTGCGAATGCCTTTCGGTCTAAGAAATGCTGCTCAAACATTCCAAAGATTCATAAACGACGTTTTTCGAGGTCTCAACTTCGTACATGCGTATGTTGATGACTGCCTAATCGCAAGTCCGGACAGAGAAACACATCTCAAGCATCTGGATCTTGTTTTCGAACGATTACAAAAACATGGCATTACTGTTAACGTTCAGAAATGCCAAATTGGAGCCGACTCATTAGACTTTCTGGGACACACTATAGATGCTCAAGGCATTCGGCCCCTTAAAACCAAAGTGGCGGCCATTCTGGATTACCCAGAACCGACCACCGTCAAGCAATTACGCACGTTCAACGGCCTAGTAAGTTTCTGTAGACGTTTCATACCGAAATGCGCATTACTCATGAAACCGCTAACCGACCAACTTCGTGGAAATGCGAAATCCATTATTTTGGATGACACCGCACGAAAAACATTCTCCACAATTAAGGAACTGATCGCTAAAGCAACAATGCTCGCACATCAGGACACCCGAGCACCCATTTGCTTCGCAGTAGACGCATCCGACTCGGCAGTCGGAGGAGTCTTACAGCAAAGGGTTAACAACACCTGGCAACCCTTGGCATTTTTCTCTAGAAGGTTGCTAGACACCGAAACAAGGTACAGCACATTCGGTAGGGAACTCCTAGCTATGTATTGTGCTGTACGGCATTTCCAACACTATATCGAAGGCCATGAATTCACTCTTTTCACCGACCATAAACCGCTTACTTTCTCGTTAAGCTCTCCTTCAGACAAGTACTCTCCCCGTGAGTCTCGACAACTGGACTACATTTCGCAGTTTACTTCAGACATTCAACACATCTCTGGAGCAAACAATGTAGTCGCAGACGCCTTGTCTCGCATAACTTCCTTGAACAGTTTTCAAGGAATCGACCTTCTTAAACTCGCCGAGCTTCAAAAAGAAGACACTGATCTTCAGCACGAGTTATCGTCCACAACCCTTAAGCTACGCATCAAACAGATGGGAACAGGTAAGGAAACCTTACTTTGTGACACATCTACAGGTAGGGATCGCCAAACCGTGCCGAAACATTATCGACTCAATTTCTTCAATACATTGCACAAACTTTCTCATCCAGGTGTTCGTGCAACCATCAAGCTTATAGCAGAACGATTTTGCTGGCCTGGAATGAATAAAGACGTGAGGGAGTGGGCACGCTCCTGTGTAAGCTGCCAAAAATCTAAGGTTATCAGACACAATAAATGTCCCTTAGGTTCGTTTAAAACTCCCGATGCTCGTTTCGACCATGTTCATTTGGATTTGGTAGGACCTTTACCAGATTCAAATGGATACTCTTACCTCTTAACCTGCGTAGACCGTTTCACTCGATGGTCAAAAGCAGTACCTATCAAGGACATCACTGCTGAAACAGTGGCCCGCACATTCGTCGAACGATGCGTAGCAAACTTCGGCTGCCCTTCAACCATCACTACAGACCGCGGACGTCAGATTGAATCTGATCTTTTCCGTCGTCTGACCACACTTTTAGTAATCACTCGCTTCCGAACGACCGCCTACCATCCACAAGCAAACGGGTTGGTAGAACGCTTTCACTGACAGCTAAAGCTTCACTATCAGCTGCAAGCGATTCACAGCGGACCGACGCTCTTCCATTCGTCTTACTAGGTATCCACAATGCAGTGAAAGCTGACATTGGATACACTGTGGCTCAACTCGTTTATGGAACGAAACTTCGACTTCCAGGAGAATTCGTGCTCTTCGATGAACATGGATCTAACCTCCTACACGAACAGGCTTACAAACGCAATGCGTTCAGTTAAACCTGCTTCCACTCGACCTCAATCAACTGATGTTTTCGTTCAACCTGACTTACGATATAGTTCACACGTTTTCGTTCGTCGAGACTCGCATCGACGACCTTTCGAATCAACATACGAAGGACCTTTCAAAGTTCTTCAACGCGAACCGAAGTACTATATAATCGATAAGAACGGAATCAACGATAGCATCAGCATCGATCGCTTAAAAGCAGCGTATTTAGAAGGAAATCCTATCTACGTCGATTTTCCTTCGGTACAATCGAAGGACACGACTCCACTCTACAACTTCGGCGCGCTTTTGAAGGTTGTAACTTTTTTTCACGTGGTATTATTTTATTTTCCTATTAGTTTTTCTCTTTAATTTAACACTTAATAGCGATAAATAATTCGTCACTGATAGGGTTCTATCAATTTGACACCTTATTTAGGAACTCAACGTCATAAATTAATCTTGCTAATTCTCACGCTATCTCTATCACCAATTAACGTTAATATATTTACTCTTAACTAATACTGGGTCTGATCCTACCATAAAACTTCACACGTTCACTAAGTTAAATTACAACTATCGCTGTCCACCTAATTAAACTTTGTATTTACATTACTTCCGATAATGACCAGGCCATCTAAAAAACATATAATCTCTCCTGATGCCTATAGCACCTGCAAAAGATCTAAATCAGTCACTAAAGCGAATAATGTGAAACCTTATAAACACACTGATCAGTCTGCATCCTACTCTGATCTTCCCTCAGCCACACTAAACGTGCACCGTTTACTTGGACAAGACATATCACTACCTTGCATCTCGCTTGTCGATATAAATAAGAGCAGTCACATACCGTTAGAGTCGACATCATTTGTCAGTCCAAACAAAAACACCACATGTTGTGAGCAGTATTTAGACAGTGCTGTTGATCCCAAACACCCAGCAATCTCACAATCGGCCATCCTGAGTAGCGGCCCACGGAGTACATGTAAGCCTGCCTACAATAGCCAGCCCGGTGATGTAGATCTTGACTACTCACCCAGACATATACCCCATCCCCCAACTAAGTGTGCACAAAGTGAACATCCGCTAGACACCTGCAACAGGCCTGTATGTAACCATATCGACCTTAGAAACTTTGATATAAACTCCGATAATCTCACCACTGGTAGACCTAAAAGCAGCCAAACAGAACTTAGCCTCACCCAAACTATTCAAGACCTATTACCTTACAAATATTTAATCAGTGTTCCAGAAAATCCCGATCTGGAAATTATAAAAAACACTGAAAAAGTAATTGACCATATATCATCTGAAGTGTTGAAAAGACTTCAGTGTATGCAGAATGTTATTGTGTATAATATACCTGATAGTACGAACATAAAGATTGCTAAAAATACTCTGCTACAAGAATGTGGATTGTCGCAATCTTGGTGTGTAACAAGAAGATTACGTAAGGCACACACTAAAGCCTCCTGTCCCATTCTATTTCAGTTTGGTAGCACCACTGAAGCTAATCACCTCCTCAATAGTCAGTCATTACTGAGGCGTATTCCAACATTTAAAAAGATTAGGATCATTCATGACAGGACCGCTATCCAGCGTCGAATCTGCAATGGAACACAAACTGATCAACCCAGCTTACGTAGCCGTGGCAGCTACAGCTCTTGTCACTGCACAAACCCTAAAATATCATACACTGCCCCCCCAAAAAACGGAGGCACGTCGGACACTGCTATTAGTCCTAAGGACAAGACCGCACATAAAGCAGCTACAACCACTCACCCTCAGCCCAGACACTCAGCTACCCCAAAATGCCAAACCACTTATGCCTCAATAGCGTCCAAGTATTACCCTAGCGGCCCTTATAAAATGCCTAAAAATGATCCTCCCAGGGATCGCGCTAACAGCTACAGACCCGCAGACACCGCTGTGCGAAAAAATACCAAACTCTCCGTAAAAACCCACCAATACTCCAGCACCCCTAACCCAAAACATGCACCTTCTCATAGTAATAGAATGCCCTACAACAAACATAGAGAACTGGCAACA